>OX439006.1:22997340-23512340 GCA_949316495.1 Amphiduros pacificus
TAGTGTACAGAGTGAGACCATTTCAAGGGTGTTAGCTTATAACTGGCACTTGTTGATGTTTGCTAATCGCTCCGGGCTATTGTTCAATACAGCCCTCAGAAATTAACCTCAGCCATAGTTTGGTATATACATCGTACTAAACGAGAGACATTACAATCGGAAAATGACATTAACAAAATATAGTATCTTATGTCAAAACTGCATTTGATTCTCTGTCTATACAACAAAAAGAAAGGTTCAAAAGAAAAAAAAGTGCCTCATTTAAGTAATAACTTTCTTGATAAGATCCTTGCTTGCCTTTATTACATTATAATCTGCAACATGATACAAGTCTTCACAGCAAATTATTTTGACACAATGAGATCATTTTGCAACACGTCAGTTATACGCGAACAAATAGTGTACAGTTTGACGGACGGTTTATGGAATACAGTTAAATGACAATAGAAAAGAAAAACCTGGTTTAATTAAATTATTAGCAATAAACATCAGCGTGTACAAATGGAACAAAAAGGTATTAACTTCCATACTGTTGATCCTCATTGGCAAACTCCACACAATCATCGATTCGATCTACTTGTCTGCATTACATGGAGTTTAGCTGGTAATATTTACAGGTCAATTTGCAACCTTTAACAAGAAATATAACAACATGTTTGATTCAATCTAAAATTTAAATAATTCAAAGTCTTGGTGAAAGCGAAATGATAGTCCTGCTCAAAGTGGAGAAAATATGTGTCACAGATGTTTTGATTCTGAACCTTATCCGTGAATGTTACCAAAAAGAAAGAATCTCTGTATCCAAAATGAATTTGTGTCGTTCCTTTAAACATTTCGCGTTCCATATCGGAATTCTGCAAGCAAAGAAGTATATAAACACATGCAGAGACTGAAAAATATATCGAGCGCATCAACTGCGTCAATATGCAAACATAGATATGGAAAGCGTTTCTTAATTTAAGCCACCACATTGTTGATTTATTTTATTGGCTTGAAGGGGCGATGTTTTAGTCACAAGATCGCCCATAGTATTGAGGATTGATTGATGTCCCAGTACACTGTGTTGAGATTTCAAAGCCCATTTCAGCAAATGCAAACAAGCGGAAGAATATAGGCAGGAAATAGCCGAATACAACAATCAGTGAGGCACCTTGAGGTGATTTGCCTTTGCCGACACTTTTGGGAACATTTTTTTTCTATATTGTTTATAATCTTAACGCCTTTCCTATATGGTCCTTATCATAAACAATTTTAGTCGCAAAATCGCGCATAAACATGACATGTTGATGAACACTTTATGACTTTCTGACAGAACAATGTTTTCTTGTATTAAATAGAATCTTAAATATGATCCACTTTATAAGCAGTCAATCTCTCAAAATTAAAAGGCTTTTATCGTGACAATCATATTCACTCCTTTTAGATACATGTTGTATACATATGATATCAAAAACGTTATGTTATCTGATACGATGCAATTTGTAATGTCGGGGATGATATAAAAACTTTAAAATGGTGATCATGATCATCAATATGAAGCACACGATTCATACTGTTAACATCAATTTATCACAACATGATATGTAGACAGGTTTATATACATAAAGTAATTTATCCATATTATTTTTAAAAATCACAAAACTAGTGTGAGCGACCTTTCTTTTGCTATCATCTATAAGTTGCTGTGGTACATAAATTTAAACTTTATATAACTTGGAAAAATGTTTATGCATGCTATTTAACACACTTTATGGAGATCTTTCAAAAGTATTAATTAGCAGTTGAGATATCAGATGTTTCTTTGATATAGTGACATAACTGTGTAGTTGTCACGGTGGTAATTATAAAGGTTAACGCTATTCATAAACTAAAATTGTGTTTGAAGTTTACATAATATGTTTTTGCTATCACATATGATATCCAGGGTTTGAAAATGATAGAATACCAATTTTAACATGATGGCTTAATGCCAGACCGAAAATATAATGGTTTATACAAATTACACATATGTTATTTTTTCAGACGCCAATATGATGTTAATAACTTTCCTTTCAATTGCAAAGGACCGGGTAGTTTAAAATATTATTGAAATTTGGTCTTTAAACATTATTAAATCTGTAAGATGCATTTTTTCTGCTGTAAAAGTATTATTTCATAAAAATATATTTCAACAATCGAAATGGACCTTTTACAGTTCAATACAAAGTTGTATTCAAGTTTGTGAAGAAAGTCACAAAATGGTTTTTAAAAAAATGAACAATTCTTTATTTTCCAGTTTTTGGATCTTCTGCATTTGGTGTTTGCAATCATCTCATTGTTTGGTGTAAGCTGAGGTGAGATGATTTTGTTTTGTGTGCTGAGTCTGACGGTTTGCCCTCCTTGTCTTTCTTCCCTTCCATTTTTCATTCACCAGTTCTCTCCCCGTCGGTGTCACGGGGCATATTTCCATTTCCGTCATGCGCATCTTGCTCCAGTCATGCCACCTTGATTACACAGTGTTAATCTATTTCCCCATTTACGACACAACCGAATTTAAAATTTTTGTCAATTTTTCCTCTAAATAGACCACGTTCCGATCATTTCTCGCTTGATGAATTCTGCTGTTGACAATGCAGCGCGCTGACATCAAATAACTTCTCTTCCTTTCTCGATAAATTGCTGCTCCCATCTCATTTTTCACTAATTCCACATTCCCCTTGTGATATGTGAAAATTAATCAGTGGCTGATTATCTAATTTCAGCGTCAACTTGAAGAGCCCTTGAATGGATGATGCATTGAGAGGTTGACACCGGGGGGACGGGAAGACTCATAAGGTTGCACAGATGAAGTACTCTAACTGGGACACTCCACGAGGGATCTCGCGTGATTAGCTTCCGAGATCGACACGAGTTATTGGACAAACACGACAATCATCTGATTTCATTTAGCGATGACTGCATCACAGGGCATCAGGACAAACTGAGCCCCAACACCTGAAAAAACAGTCACAGCTATAGATTTCTCCCTGATTGTGATGCAAACAAATTAACAGAATTAACGTCCTCACTCATCGGTTACTAATCAATAAGGTATATATGTAAATGAAAGCAAAACGTCTCTGACCATCAATAAAAACTGGTTAAAGTTGCATTAATTTATCATTATTACATATTATATAAAAAGCATGAACGTGATCAGAGAGGAAGTGTGACGAGATTTGAAAAAAAAAGTTGCTGGATGAGGCATGGGCTGCAATAAAATTCGTCACTGATAAGAGTGTGCGATCTCGCTCTCCTGTCACCACGTCTCCTGCCTGCCCTCTGTTGACGCTAAAACACTCCACTTCAGTTTTATTTTGCAAGTTTATGCAATGTTTTGTGCAACATGTACAATAGTAATAGAGTGGTTTTCACTCATTTTTTTGTCTGAATTATGATAGATATGAAATATTACCCACAATATGCCTATATTTCTGTATTAGAGCTTTGTTTTTTTAAACCATCGCCAATTTGACCTAATTATTGACCTAATTATTGAGCCAGTGGAGGTCCCACAAGGTTTTGCACAAAGGGGCCTTCACAGATAAATCTCAAAACATTACTTAGTCAGCTACACGAGTGTGAGATAAATAGCTGCACCAATGAGATAGTAAGAGATAGTTACAACAGTGAGAGACAGCAGCATAAGTGAGAGACAGCTGCACATATGAGAGACAGCTGCACATGTGAGAGACAGCTGTATAGGTGAGAGATAGCTGCACATGTGAGAGACAGCTGCATAGATGAGAGACAGTTGCACATGTGAGAAATAATTACAAACAGAGACAGTTATTATTGTGAGATAGCTGTAAAGTGAAAGACAGTTACAAAAGTGAGATACAGCTACATAAGTGAGAGACAGCTGCACAAGGTAGACAGCTGCATAAGTGAGAGACAGTTATAGCAGTGAGAGACAGCATCCTTCCCCAGCCGAAGTCACTTGTGCAATGTAAACTGGTCATTTACCTTAACAAATGAGTTTTAGATCTCTTTTATATTTTGAACCACAAAACGTAAAGTTATTGCATCATTTACGGAGAAATAGAATTCCAGTAATCTCTTTAGTTAATGTAGAAATTACATCATAAAGGAATATAGAGTATGTGCGGAAATGCGTATAAATATATATAAGAAATATATTGAAAGGAGTTGCTCTCTCTAAAATAGTTCATTTCCTACTGTTAAACTTGAATTTTCCTTCCTAGTAATATGAGTCAAATTATTCTTTTGCCAAGTGAAACTTGACATTTGTAAGATTTACAACCAAATGCAAAAACCAGCAGCCTAAATATTACGGGACTGTGATCAGTTGATCACAGTACCGTAATAATCATATTAAAATCATTTAAAAAATCATATAACAAATCATATTGATATTTTTATTCAATTATCATATACATATGGTTTTTTTGTATCTGTAAAATAACAATGTGTCAAGTCCTTTTAATAAGAATAAAATTAAAAATACTCAGTTATGATTATGGGAGGAAATGACATTTGAATATGCTCATTGCCTTAATAGATATATTCAGAAGATCCATATATAAAATCTATATTCATACATTTCCACGAAAGGCAGTTTATTAATTTTATTGTTAAAAAAAAAAAAAAAAAAATATTGTTGAAGGTAGGTTTCTGGTATATGAGCTCACAGTGCCCCCATGTGTGAATCTGTGAACTATGCAAGCATTTGCCGAAGTGATATTGATAAATTCCCTGGTGGTCTTCATCTGCGATGGCTCTAGCAGGAGTAATGGGGTGGAATAGAGAATTGATAGAATGACCTGAATAAGGATTGAGAGAATGACCTAGATAAGGACTTAGAGAATGACCTGAAACAGGATAAAGATTAATAGAATGATCTGGATAAGGATTGATAGAATGACCGGGATAAGGATTGAGAGAATGGCAGGATAAAGATTGATAGAATGATCTGGACAAGGGTTCAGAGAATGACAGAATAAAGATTAATAGAATGATCTGGATAAGGATTGAGAGAATGACAAGAATAAGGATTGAGAGAATGTTCAGGATGCAGATTAATAGAATGACTGGGGCAAGGATTGACAGAATGACCGGGATAAGGATTGAGAGAATGACAGGATAAAGATTAATAGAATGATCTGGATAAGGATTGATAGAATGATCTGGACAACGATTGAGAGAATGACAGGATAAAGATTGAGAGAATGACAGGATAAAGATTTATAGAATGATCTGGATAAGGATTGATAGAATGACAAGAATAAGGATTGAGAGAATGTTCAGGATGCAGATTAATAGAATGACTGGGGCAAGGATTGAGAGAATGACCTGGATAAGGACTGAGAGAATGACCTGAATAAGGACTTTATATTGTGAATTCATGTAAAGCTAAATTAAAGTTAAAAGACATTAATGGATTGGTAATGATAATAAGAAATTAGTTATTGAATGTAAATCTTTGATTTTGACATCTTTTAAGCTCAGTATCAAAAGCTGGAATGACTAGGCATATTCTAATGATTATTTTTTATCTTTCCTTTCCACTTGTCCCACATTATAGATCACTAAGCTGAACCAAGAGGAATGTAAACAATGTCCCTGTCACAATTCTTAAGATTTGTATAAATATTATATAAAATAAACTGATGCAATACATGCATTTTAATGTCTTTAACTTTAATTTAGCTTTACATGAATCCACAATATAAAATCTGACACAACTCAAGAGCTCTGTTTACTATACTGATACACTAATAACGTGAACTGGAAAGGTGACACGTCCTAGATATGAATGGGTAGATTCTTATCATCCAGGTCATTCACTATAAAAGTTGTCACAAAGTTTGACAATTGTTCAATCAATCATATATGGTTAAAAAATCTTTCTCTTTACCCGATAAAAGTTAATTTTTCATTGCGATATTGAAAAGAATCATTGGACATCATGGAGTCAATTGCTGGTGAGAAGAAGAAGCACGTTTTACCTGGCCAGTACGTTTATGAAGGAATGACAATGTTTGATGCCTTTCCAGCTAGAATCCTTGACAAGGTCAAACTATTTGATTTTCATGATGATGATGTTGTGATTGCTACATATCCAAAGTCAGGTAAGAATTGGAAATGTGGCTATAGCTACTAGTATTGGTAGATATATTGGCCTGGCTTAGTGTATTTTTTAAAGTCTTACTTCATATTAATACTTTTATGTTTTAAACCTATTGTATTAAAAATAAAATGTTTAATTTAACGTTAGCCACTGTTAATTCATTTTCTTGAATATCAATAATTATCGTTATGGATTTGCCAAGATATTTTACAAATCATTCCTAATTTCCAACCAAATTGATAAAAAAATCAATTTTGTACACAATAACACAATGATGAGCCTGAAACAGCAAAACCAAAATATTGATATCAACTAGATCACCAATGTGAACTTAATACAATATATAGATAACACAAAATTTTATAATATCATTTACAATATATCAATCAAATATATTAGATATGTATAACTTTTTGAAGACTTGAATAGATAGACTTAAAGACTTGAATAGTATGATGCTTTGCAGTTCTGGATAATTTGTGAATGGCTTAAATAAAGTTCACCTTTATTTTGGTGTAATAAGTGAATGTATTTATTTTGTTAGGAACCACGTGGATGCAGGAAATCGTGTACTTAGTGTGTAATCCCGAGAAATTTGAGATTGCAAAGAGTACAGATCAAGAAGAAAGGTGTCCCTTTCTGGAAGTGTGCAGGCCTGGAGAAAAGGATGTTATTGATGTCTTATCTGAAAGCAAGCCACCAAGAATAATCAAGACTCATCTCCCTTACAAACTTCTGAGAAGTGGTCTTCAAGGCAGGAAGACAAGGATAATTGTGGTTATGAGAAACCTAAAAGATGTTCTGGTATCTTTTTATCATTTCTATAAAGCCTGCATCAGCTTCGGACCTTTCCAAGGATCTTGGACAGAATTCTTTGATCTTTTTAAGAACGATGAGCTTAGTCATGGCAATTGGTTTGATTTTAACATGAGCTTTTGGGATATTCGAAAACAGGATAATATCTATATTGTTAATTACGAAGATATGAAGGAAAACACACATGAAATAATTAACGATATAGCAAAGTTTCTTGGAAAAGTACTTAGTCCTGAGTTTGTTGATAGAATAGCAGAACATTCAAGTTTTGGTTCGATGAAAATGAATACCATGGTAAACAAGATTAATAACCTCAGTATTAATCAGCAGGTGACACCCTTCATTAGGAAGGGCCAGGTGGGGGACTGGAAAAACTACTTCACAGTAGAGCAAGATGAATATGTGAATCACCTACTGGAGCACAAACTATCCGGAACGGGATTAGAATTTACCTACCAATGATCATATTTCTTATATGTCATATTTTGATGTCTTAATATGAATTCACAGATGAACTTAATAAAATTGGTTCTTATGCAATTTATAGTTACCACAATCCCAAGTATGCATACTTTTCCTAATGGAACAGTAAACCCAAATTTCAAGTATGCATAATTCTGATTCCCAAGTGCCAAAAATATCTATCCATTAATGAATGAATAAATGGATTCTTAATGGCAAGTAAACATTTTTAAATAATTCACTGCTGTTATGGTATGTACTAAAACTATTGCAAATGTGGATGAATGATAATAAAAGTAAACAGTAAATAATGTCGTTGCAATAGCAAATTAACAGCAAAACTAAATAATTTAAAGGTTGCATGTAAACATAAAATAAAGTACACATTAAAAGACTCTAAATAATAATCAATATGGTATCTAACCCAACATTACTCCATTCTTAAAAATGATTGAACAGGCCGATCTTTCTTCAAATCAGAGTTACCTGTGTCAAACCTTTATACTTTTAACCTCAAAATGTTTTTTTTTCTTTTTGTATTATTTCTATTCATTTTTATTTAAATACAAAGTTAGGAGTTGATGTATATATAATTACGATTTATCAAAAACTGTTGACCATTTTTTAGTAAATACATTTAGATTGCCATTACTGGTGGAACCAAATTTGTCAAACTTGTCAAATTCATATCATTAAAATTTCATAACTCTCCATGGCAACCTCCATACTGAGGCAACACTGGTAGGTTATATAAATGTATACAAGATGTGCACACTGTTTGGAATGCGATTTGTATTTACCACATTTGTTGGAGGGTAAGTTCAGAAATAGACTCAAGTCATGGTAATGATATATATATATATATATATATATATATATATATATATATATATATATATATATATATATATATATATATATATATATATATATATATATATATATATATGCTTTTGGTACCATTTTCTTCATTAATTATATTCATCCATAGTTCCATTCTCAATCTTTTGCACTATCACATTCTCTTTTATTTTAATAAATGTAAAAAGAGGCTTTTTACTCCCAACAAAAGCTATTATCATATTATCAATGGTGTTTACAACTTTGGTTGGCACTGACAATACAGACATTGGATAGAGTAGTTTTGACAAAGCCAATCATGACAATGCCACATATTTGAGATAATCTTCCATTATGACCTCAAAATAATTATCTCTAATATTATCAAAATTAAGTCATGCATGTTGTGTTTGACTGTCAAAGGAAAAACATTCAGGCTGATCTTCATATTTTAACACTCTGTTAAGTGATTGTTTCAAATTCAAATATGTGTTAATTACTGTATCTTAATGACATATTTTAAACCTTTCAAGCCTTTACCTAGTTTAATATCAGTGAGCTTGTTATTCACAGCTTCATCCCACTCCCATTTATATACTTATTAGATTGTCCTAAATCTAAATTTCATCCTATTAATAATTTGGTTATAAAATATTACAAGATCTTTTTTTATAATATGTAATCATATCATACAAGGTAGTGTCAGGCCTCCAGACTACAGACCCATTTCATCCATACATCTACTGCACATCAAAGGATGACAGGTGGGACAAACCATCAAGTCACTAAATATCACGTGGGATAAAATTTGTTGGAAAAATAGTGAAATGGAGTTTTACGACCCTTTCAGCAACAATAGCCATATCCATCAGCGAGAATGAGTGACATAGCGCATGTAACGGGTTTATAGCAGTGGGAGGAGCGGACGTCCAGAAAGCACCCTGCAGAGCACTTTCAGTTTCATTTAATATTGGCTGTGTTCGACTTCCATTCACCAAATCAACCATATAGATTGACATTTTTTTCAAAAATTATCAAAATGTTATAACCCAATTGACTCTACATTCAATATATTTTTTATTATATTTTTTTTTAATCATTTCTATTCATGACTAATTTTCTGATATTTTTCAGGGAGTATTTCTTCTTTTTTAGGTATTATTATGATAAGAGCAGCTTATTGCTGATTATTTTCTGAAATTAGATTAATATTGAATTTATCTAATATCTCAAAAAGAAATGTGAGGTCAAATTAAAGTCCGTCAATTTGTCACTTTTGTAACCCTACCGATTTAAGCTATTTTTAATCATTTTAGCTTCATAATAAACCTTGAAATTGACGGACTTTTTTTTCAATTTCTTTTTAGTATTAATGTGTTTTTCTGTGCAGTATTCTATATATTTTCATAAACTAACCCCCAATAAGCTGGCATTTTAATATTATTTCAAAAAATCTTAGTGTTATAGTATTTTCCTCTGTTTTCCCTTATAGATTGACCACAACACTATAAATTGCTCTCAAATTGTTAATTATGAACAGATTTTGATGAACAAGGACTCTACCAGCTCGTATTTGAAAGATGTAGATGATAGGATAATAAAATATGTAGATAATTTCGTAGAAATAGGCTTTCTATTTTCAAGGTCATTGAAAGGTCACTTCAAGGTCATTGGCAATATTTGATCAAAATAGCCTAAGAAGGTTTACATTCGATCACATATCATTTGTAGATGTATTCTGAGTAGTAAAAAAGTTATATCCCTATGTCTGCCATTTCTAGTGATGAGGTTGTCTTTTGAGCATTATAACCAGTGTGAAATTAGAACTAGAGGCAGTGGGAGTCAAACCCACTACCTCACGTATTCCACTTATATCGCTTATATCGTTAGGCACAGATCTAATGCTCCTCCGACTGTGCTAGTGGGAATGGTGAGATTTGCTGAGATAATTAATATGTTGTTTTCAAAATTTAAATTACAAAAATATGATATTTTGTTAATACTTTATCATTTATGATTTAAAGTGTCTTGAAATAGGAATATCTAAATATTCTAAAAATATGGCTGCGCGCACAATATAGACTAATGGCATAATTACGAAAATGTAACATATAATCAGATATATAATTTGATAATTTACTGTGACAAGGAATGACAATTCAAAAATGATTTAATGTTAGGACGAAGTTTTTCTTTTTGTATCTTTTTGCCTAAATGAATGATTGGATGGAATCTGACCAGCACATAAACACATTAACGTCATTCAATGCCATTTAGATATGTTAAAAGGTGGATGAATAACACAATAACCAGTTGAATGTAAGTGTTATGAAATGTCAATTTCTCTGTCCAGTAATGTAAAGCTTCATTTTGATCAATAATTTTCATTATTTCCTAATGAGCTCTGCTCACTACCTCAGGTTTTCCGGAGATGAAGACAAGTTTCAGGGTTTTTCTCCTGCCACTTTGTCTTTCACATTAATATTAGCCTTCAATTTCTGGTAGATGCGACGGACAGTTAATAATAATCTGCCCCGCCTCATCGCCTGTAATAACATGAACTACATCTGATGTCATCTTTCTCTTCTTGGCAGAGGGAGAAGAGAAAGTTGATGAATGGGGAGAAGCGGAAGAAGATGCTTCGCCTTCATATAGTAGAGTTCCTTTGACTGGTTTGAGTCGTGGCAACCTCTGTAGGTAATAATAATAATAAAATTTGTAAAGCGCTGATGCCAGACAAGTCTGTTCATAGCGCTGTGTTCAGGACATGCGTCCTGAAAAGATGAGTTTTCAGTCTGCTCTTAAACGAGGTGACTGAGGTACTAGTCCTGATCTCACTAGGCAGGGAGTTCCATATTCTAGGGCCAACAGAGGAAAAGGCCCTGTCACCCACTGTCTTCAGCCAGGTTGCCGGGACTTGTAAGTGAGTGCCATCATTAGATCTTAGACATCGTTCCCCTTGTTCGACTAGGTGTAGATCACGCAGGTAAGGCAGAGCCTTACCATTTAGGGCCTTCCAGGTCAAGAGAAGGATCTTAAAATCAATTCTCGCATGGACCGGAAGCCAGTGCAGTTCACGTAGCTTTCCTGAAATGTGATCAATTTTCCTGATTTTTCCTACAACACGTGCTGCAGAATTTTGGAGGTATTGTAGCTTCCTTATGTCTGATTTAGGAAGACCAGCTAGTAGGCCATTTCCATAGTCTAGAGTGGAGGTAACAAATGCATGGGTAAGTGTTACAGCTGTCTTCTCGTCTAGACAATGTCTGATGGCCACCAAGTTCCTAATATGGTAATAGCCTTTCTGACACATTTTTCTGACACATTGATCTGGGCCTTCATGTCCATATTAGAGTCAAAGGTTATGCCAAGGTCCACCACTGACTGACTAGGAGCAATATCAGAACTACCAGCCTAATTTTGTCCGGGATACTGCTGTTGGTGGCAGTATTGTACTTGTCAGTACATATAAGCATTTCTGTCTTTCCATCATGTATCGTCATCTTGTTTGATATAAGTTTCTGACCTCTCCAACACACTCTTCCAGTTTGTGTCTGCTTATATCAACTTGATGAGGGGAAGTGTGGTCCACAGGGATGTAGATCTGAGTATCGTCTGAATAAATATGATATCTCAGACCATATTTGGCCAAAATGTCGGAAAGGGGTGTCATATAAATGGTGAAAAGTATGGGACCCAGGACTGAGCCCTGTGGGACCCCATATTTTATGGATTTGAGGCAGGACCTGTGAGTCCCTACCTTCACACACTGTTTCCTGTTACTAAGATATGAACGAATCCAGGAGAGGGCTTGACCTTTAACATTGCATCTAGCCTCCAGCCTATCGAATATGATTCGGTGGTCAATTGTGTCAAAGGCAGCAGAGAGGTCAAGTAGCAACAGAATAACTGACTTCTTATTGTCTCGGTCATGCAAGATATCATTGTGTACCTTTAACAGAGCAGTTACAGTCAGTAAGGCCATTCCTTACCCGATGAGGGACTAATTGGTCTGCAACTGCCCTCTCTGTAAGTTTAGAGATAAATGTCAGGTTGGAAACAGGTCTGTAGTTCTTCTCAACTAGTTCTAGGCCCAGTTTCATTAGCAGGGGTGTTATGGTGGCTATCTTCATATTTTCAGATACTGCTGATTCCATCAGTGATTTATTTATGATGGAAGTAATTATTGGTAAGAGGTCACCTAAGAGGTCTAGTAGGAGCCAGGTTGGAATAGGATCCAGCTCACATGACTTCCTTGCAGACTTTTTGACCAATTTTCTTACATCATCTATGGTTAAGGGTCTGAACATCTCAAGACTCGCTGTACAATTGTTCGTAGTGTCACCTGGTGGCGAAATTTGGCTGGGTGGAGCCTTATCAATTTCTAGGCGAATTCTTTCTATTTTTTCAAGAAAGAATGTATTGAACTTCTCACGTCAGTGACCTCACAGTCAGTCTGGGGCATTGGTATGTCCTTTGTCTTGTGCATGACTGTGCCAATGACTCTAAAAAGCTTTTTAGGGTCATGCTTGTTTTCCTCAACCAGGTTGGAGAAGTATTGTAGGATATAGATTACACACCCAGAGACTCTTGAAAACATATAGACATTCATAGATAATCACGAACGCTATTGATGGTTGATGCGTCACCATAACCACCACACTGAGAGATCACGTGCAGGCAGACGAGCCCATGTCGGATACGCAGACAAGACGAGTCCATTCGGTGTCGCGTAAGGGAGCCACGTAGGCAAACTCCACACATGACGCAGAGTGATCCCTCAAAGAGGCCCGCAACCGTTGGATCCTCGGAGATAGAGATAGGAGAGCAGAACCTGGAGACCTGAGAAACAGAGATCCAGCGACCACTTGCCACAGAAGATCCACGACTCTCAGTATCGTGACTGCATAGACTTGGGTGTTTTGTGTATAGATAGGATCTCATAAGTGTCATGCATTTGGGTAGTTCACATGCCTCGCTCATTGCCATGCCGGCCTAGCCAGACAAGGAAGACTCACAGCACCAAATAAAGGTAACTATTGTGTCGTGTACATCCTGTGTCTGCAGTCCTTATTACCTGCCACTTTCACCTGGGTATATAGGGTAGCTAGGATCCGTGCCCCGACTCACAGCCAGCGAGTTAGCGAGCTATGCTTATTGTACAGTACAGTACGGTAGAGTAGAGTATCTATCTATGGTAGAGTATTGACTCCCCGTCCACGTCCCCAACAACGTGTACTCTCCATTAGTGGGTAACAGTATGTTGATTGAGCAGATTTCAGCATGGAATTGTATTTATTTCTCTGAGAGTTATACAATTCCTTATCAATGTGGGAACCAGTCTTGTTTATTTTTCTCTCAAGCCTCCTCTTGAGAGATCTTTCCAGCTTTAATTGGTCACTCATCCAAGGGACAGGCTTGCGCTGAGTGACCTTGGCAAACTTGATAGGAGCATGTTTATCCATGAGTGATGCGAGTTCATTGTCATAGTAATCCACCATGTCGCTCAGGGATAAGTGTTCCAGTGTTGAGTTTGTGTCAGTTAGGGATTTAATGTTATTCCTTAGGGACTCAAGGTTTAATCCCTTGAATTTTCTGTACTTTTCTGTGATCAATTTTTTGGGGGGCCTGGGGGTGAGATACCTTAGGATAGCTTGATCATTTTGTGATCAGATATGTACTCATCCACCAGGTGGCTTTTAAGAAACTTGTTCCCCTTGAAGGTGATGATTAGATCAAGGGTGTTCCCTAGCTTATGGGTCGGTTCATGTACCCACTGGTTCATGTCAAAGGTAGATAGAATGTCATTAAACTTTATGACATCAGGTTTGATTGGCTTATTGACATGGAAATAGTAGTCACCTAGGAAGATGACCTCATGACCTCATGACCCATAGTGTGCCACCAGTTGAGTGAACTCATCATAGAACTCAGAATTGTCTGATGGTTCAGGTATAGTAATTGTAATTGTGATCAATTCACAAATCTGGTCAACAGCAGATGGCAGTAGTGTGCCATCTGGGTTAAGTAATTTGTCAGCCAAACCATGAAAAATACAAATATTCTCGCGCGAAAGTCCTGATTTAGCGAAGGAAGCCAGTAGACTTTCGGACACAAAGCAATCAGTTTGAGTAGATAGATCCTAGAGTGGTGGTGGGGTCAGTCAAAAAATAATTGGACCGCGTGAGCGAATATGTTCCATTGCAAGCTCTATCCCATCATATAGTTTGTTGCCATCCAATTTGGGTGCTTTTGGCCAGTCCTATTGGTCTTGCTGTTAGATTTCCTTCAGCCATGTTCAAGCTGGAATATAAGAACAGGTAGATAATTTAGTTCCGATAATTTGTGTATCCGAATTTTAAATTAAATGTGAAAATTTGTGTACAGTATACAAAAATTAAATGTGATAATTTGTGTATACAAAAATAAATGTGTCTATTCAGAGGGAAGTTTTGTATAAAGATTAGTTATGAGCTAGATATTTTGTGCTTAATAACAAAATTACCTTAGTGGGACGATGGCAAATGCAAGGACCACAAAATGGAGGATCCAGCAATCTGCCGCTCTCGCCGGCGCCGATACAGCGGGTGCCAATCATGTGGAACCAATGACACATAGCAAATTGACCTTTTTAATTGTGAAGTTTTGATCATTTTTTTCTTATTCTTTTCATTGCAGAAAGGGATATTGGGTCCAAGGCAAGGTAGCCTGAAGCGGGGTCAAAGCACAGTGAGCTGGTACTGAAGATGCCCTTCAGGTGGGGATACGGACTCTGAATATTCTCCAAAGCACCTCCAGCCAAGAAAAAGGTCCAAGAAGGATGACAAGGCAAAGAAGCTCAGGGAGTCCCATCATCTTAGGGAACAGGCCCATGACTGGTAGAGGGACCAGCTGAAGTACATAAGGGACTGGTACACAAGGGACACAGTAGCAGCAACAACACCTTCACAACAGCCATCTCAACGTCAATTTATGCGGCTACAACAACAGTTCTACCAGCCAATGTCCCCTTATCCACAACAGCAGTATACCCAGCATCATTGTCCATTGCTCACGACTTTTCAGATCAGCGTTTTTGAAACGCCCCGTGTTGTAATTGCCTGTGCAACGCCAGACATTGTTGTCTCGGCAGAGGATCCAACTCTATTGGATGTGCAATGTATGTACATGACTCTTCATGACATATATAAATGGACCAATCATAGACGAGCAATAAAGTCAGTTCTACACCAGCCTCCATCTTGGTTGATACCTACCACGTTGCAGATGAAGCATCCAAGGATTGCATTGACGAGTTATGTAAGACTATAATGTCAAACACAGAGACCTATCCGGTAGCTCCAAGTGATGACTGGAATGAGTATAAAGGAAAGGCTAGAAGTGATGAGGAGGATGGCAGCAATTCTGATGATGATTAGATTAGATCACTAATTGAGTTTGATAATGAGGATTATCAGGGATAAGAGATCATTACGAAAGTCCCCATGAGTTCCACACCTAAGCTGATAGGGTCAGGGGGATCAATGATTAAGCAAATCTCTAAGAAATCTAAGGCAACTTTGATAAAAATGGATGGGGATGATGATGATGAGGAGGAGGAGGATGAGGTAAAAGTGAGGGGAACACCGCTAGGAATAGCCAGAGCGATAGTAAAAATAAGAAATGTAGTGAGAGAACAAATGAAAGAAAAAGAGAGTGGTAAAAAAGTATGCTACTACTAAATGCACGGCACTTGTAAAAAAAGGTAATCGCTGTGACTTCTCTCACGATGTGAAAAAGAAGCAAGAAGCACGTAAGAACAAACCATCTGACAAGAAGCCAAACCCAAGAAGCCCCAAGAAGGATAGCAGGGCGAAACGTCCACGTATTTTCTGACATTTTGGCAGTGAATGGAGGATGGACTCAGTAGTTGATCTGGGGGGCACCCTAGACTCGAAGATGGAGATGCGTGCTCAAATAAATAAAATGTATAAGAGAGGCTACTATCATATTAGAAACATCGCATCAATCAGACAATGTCTAGACGAGAAGACTGCTGAGATACTTATTCCTACCTTTGTTACTTCCATGCTTGACTATGGGAATGGGCTTCTTGCAGGATTGCCGCAATCTTCTATAAAAAATATTGCAATACTTACAGAACTCAGCTGCCCGAGTTATTGGAAAATAAGTAAATATGATCATATCTCAGAAAACTTAAAGAACTACATTGGTTGCCGGTGCATGCGAGAATTGAATTTAAAATAATACTTTCAGTCTGGAAGGCATTAAACGGAAAGGCGCCTTCTTACCTATGCGACCTACTTCAAGTAAAATGTGGAGATAGGACAATCAGGTCTAACGATAGAACTTATCTATGTGTACCTGATTCGCGCCTAAAACAGTGGGAGATAGGGCATTTTCATCCGTTGGACCCAGACTGTGGAATACTATGCCTAATGAGATTAGAACTAGTTCCTCAATTACTCAACTTAAGAGTAAACTGAAAACCTTTCTCTTCAGAAAGCACGTCCTAAACACAGCACTATGAACAGACTTGTCTGGTAAATGCGCTATATAAATTTTATTATTATTTTTACTCTGCCTGGGAAGGTGCATCCTTACCTGATATAGTTGATTACTATGACAAGGAAATGGCATCGATAATGTATAGACATGCCTCATAAAAAGAGACATACATACCCATTTGAAAACCTGTGCCATGGATGGATGATCAAATAAAGCATGAGAGGTCCTGCAAGAGATGATCTGAGAGAGAGATGAAATCAAATCTACACATTGATAGGGAACTATGCAACATTCAAAGGAATAAGTATAACTGTCTACTGAAATCATCCCAATCTATTTTTCTAAGTTGGTGGATGACAAAAAGCATGACACAGAAAGCTTTTCATGATCATAGATATTGTTAGGCACAATGTCACTGACACTCCCTTGTCTCCTACGGATGACCAATCTGATCAAGCAGAGATGTTTAATGACTTTTTCCTGGGTAAAGTTGCTCAGATGTGCCATGATATGTGTAATATACCCCCAGCAAACATTTCTCCACCAGTTGGTGTGGTGGACAATGTTTCTCACATCTGACAATAGAAGGCTTGATGTTCTTTTCGCTGTGTAATGTTAGATAATCTTTTCCCACCTACTGATTGTATCTGGCCGCCTGCTTGCCCTTTATGTGAGTGTATGTAGAGGAGGTCTGAGAAAATTTACCTCTGAAGTCAGGACTGCACTAAAGATATTTTATCAAATGGCTAATTCTTATCCCAAAATTGTAAACAGTCATTTGAAAAAAGATTAGTTTGTAACTATTTCCCATGTAAATAATCAGACAAACAATTTGGTTACCATTATTTTCTTATGCAGTTTCCAATCTTGATCGCCCTGTCTCAGGCCAGTCAGTCACTGACCCAATACCTCATTTCTGGTGAACTATTTTGCAGAGAAATACACAATCCATTTGTGTTAATAAATATTTGGAATATTATTGGTTTTTAAATCTAGAAAATGAAGCATCACAGGATATTGTATATTTGGTTTGAAAGTACGATTTGGTTAAACTTGGGCATTATATGGTTGAAATTCAAATACATGTAGGAGTGAAAACACAGACAATTGCTAAATAAATGTTGGAAAATAATCCATATTTCTGCCCAAATCTAAGATCACTTTTTATAAAAATCAGAAAAGTCTGTGATCCAGTTGAGGGAATCATAGAAATGAATAGTGTCCCACAGAATACTATTTTAATCATGAGCTCAGTTGGTTTGGCAATGCCTTGTAGTTCCTCAAAGAATATGAGCAATTAAACACTAGGGGTTGCAAAACTTTTAAATATCCTTGAGAATAATTTTATTGACAGGGCGTTCCACCACTCAATACCGTTTTCTCTCATTTATCTTGGAACACAAATTTCAACTCCATGAAATAAATATTTCAGGTAAGCATAATGTAAGGATTACAGTTTCTAAAAATGCCATGCTATTTTAATATTGCATGGTTTATATCCTTAAAATGTTAGGATATGCCTAACTATTTTTTACCTAATTTGATGCAAGAGATTGATAGAAATATGGTGCAAGAGCTTTTCATACTCTTAGTTTCCATATAATAATACTATATATAGGCTCATGAATGAGATCAAACCTAATCTTGAGATTATTTAGTTTGGTGAGAAATATCTTAAATTTGTTTTTAAGGTCAAGGTAATTGAGGTTTAAGGACATTGTACAACTCCACCTTAAATTGATTTTATTTACCAATTTGTTTTGATTTGAACACCATTATTGCATTGTGCAAGACTTGTATAAAAAAACCACTGTGTTAATGTCATCCTTAAAAATTATTATTATTAAAAACAATATAATATTATATTCATTGCGAAACTAGTCCATATCCAGACCGATATGTATTATTTTCATTCACAATCCCTTAAGAATTGGGGGAAAAAAGTTTTCAAGGAATATTTCCATCTCAAAAAATGTAGGAGATTGTTCATCATTATCCTCTCCTAATAACCTTTGGCCAATGGCCCTATAGCTGTACTGATCAGTGCTTTTTTGTTGTGTTTGGGAACATTTTCTGGAAATTGCTTTATAAAGGATAATTTATAGCCTTTCCCAAGGCAGACTTGAACAGATAATAATTTTGACCTATCAAAGTGCATGTTACATATTGAACTTGGCCCCAACTTATCTAGATTCTCATTGGCTAATATTTATAAAGTTATTTAAAAGTCAAATGATTCAAAATGGAAAATCTTAGCCTAATGGAAAATAGATAGAATTGGTCCGCTGAATATATATCTTTCCGACTGCAACCAGTAGCTTTAGAGAAGATCACATTTGACAGACAGAACGACAGAATACTTTTCCCCCCATCACTGCAGATCCTATGCTACACATTGCTATAACCATAGGCCCAAGCACTTTGCTGATCATTGCTTTTTTGTAATGTTAGTCTGAAAATGCCTACAAATCTTTCAGAGATGATACTTGAGCAGATGATTTCGGCCAATCAAAATGCTCATTACAATTAGATTCTCATCAGATGATATTTGAAAATTCATTGGTGGCTATTACCGGTAGATTTTTTTCAAAAAGTCATAAAAATATGAAAATGATTCTGAACCTAATGAAAAATAGCTGATCCCCTGAAAATATAGCATTACCTACTAATAACCAAACCTCTCACCAGGAGTTTAAGGGGGAAGATCTAAGTTGATGGTCAGACAGAATGACAGGAATTTCTCCCCCTCGTGGCAGAAGTTATGCTAAATATTAAACTCATAACATTGCAACATGTACATGCGAAGGGATTTCTCGTGCAACATTACTCTATCTAGAGTTCATAACGAGGTCAAACTGACTGCCCTAGTGGAGAAATGATTTCCATGACGCTAATACAGAGAAAAAAGGGACAACACTTTTGGATTTACATAGTATTTTATATTTACATAAATTGTAGCACCAAAATAGAAAATGCAGATATGAACACTCAATCTCACAAATTATCAATCATTCTATATATATACCATTTCATTCACGCTTGCAGCTGGCTAAGCTCCCAGTCATAACACAATGCAGACTACTCTACATGCAGATCTGACACCTGGTGGGTAATGTTGATTTTAAGAACCAGGGACAACATGTGAACCCTGCTTCATCGGCTTTAACAAATATTTCCATACAAAGAATACAATTTCTATTATTTTTAAAGGAAATGCTAATTATTTCTCATTAAGCACAACAGAAAAATATAGACCAGTGTCAGATTCTGACACAAATGTTCCTCAACAGAAATCACTGATTTCTCATACTCTAGTGATCATGCAAAATATTGATCAATTTCCAAATATCATTACATTTTTCATGATACATGAAGACATACTGGTTCAAAGATACAGATGTGTGCGATATAAATTACTACATGTTATATACAGTTAAACTGTAGATCAGATCTGTGAATGATATTTACAAGAAAAGTACACAATATGAACGTATCTTATAGAAATTTGTAAAAATCAGTTTAAAAATCTTTTACAACCTTATAAAAAAAAAACATATGGCCATTTCAACTTTTACATAGCTGACACAATGTCAGAGGTTTCTTTTGTTGTTACATCTTTTAATTAAATAATAAATGATTGTCAAATACACACATAATATCATTTTCCCCCAAAAAAGTATGGTTTTCTTGGATTTGATATGACAATGTTTGTTTGTTTTTGTTTTTGGCAACGAAAAGATGTTTAAAAGTTCTTGTATACATTTTACTATTATTAAATACGATGAATTACACAAATCACTTGACTAAAGCTTCACTTTCTCATCCTTCAAGCTACTTGATTTTTAACAATGACCTGTTTCTTGACATTGTATTTGTATTCAATATCTTGTGCAAAAATGTCAGTGTCATCTCAAATACCTCTCTCTGTTCACCATTTACACATTTGTGTATGTACATCATCAATCCAAACCAGGTAGTCAAGATGATTAGCTACATAAAACCCCTCAACTAGAATATTATACGTTGGAATTAATCAGAAACAAAATTGTTTACAATTATATGACAATGTTTTACAATAATCCTGGCAAGACATGTCCCATTGATATGATAAGCGTTTACTGTTTGCCTTCATACTATCTCACTGATAAATCTCCTACACGATTCTCAAACTTCTGTTTATTGAATATCAATCCATAAACATTTCCGTCACAAAAAATGTCTCAAACAATTGTGATACATAAGTATGCACACAGCCAAAATAAAATGGCTTTAAAGTATTCACAACAAAATTTAAGTGGATGCTGAACATAAAATCTAATCTTAAAATTTCTAATGTGCAGAACAATTGGAATATGCAAAATTAAACAGGTTACACTATACAATATAATGATTTAGATCTATTATAATTTCTTGCTTTGACTAAAACGTCTGCACTACACCAAAGTGAACTACCTCACCTCAGTTCACTTGTCTGTTGTTCATTGTATATCAATAGTAATTTGATATGGCATATCTGGAAAACAATAACATGACCATGTAATAGTCTTAATGTCTAAGTTCAGTTTTGGCAAGCTACCTATTTTTACCCTGACTTAATAGGCAAGATAAAAGCTAAGATTTTACATTATTATGCTCCCTTCTTATTGAAATTATGCTTGACCAATACATTTGAGTGACGAGACACCACATCAGTCTGAACAATGAACACCTTCATGGGGCGGGAACAGTACTTTCTCGAAGCTTTTGACTAGTACCTTAATATTTTTTTGGTATACGATATTTTCCTGGACGGTAATACTGATCTGGAGATCTATGCTTGATCTGAATTCTTGACATTTATAAGGTGATTTCAGAGCAGCAGATAAAGCAGAAGTCACCATGGTGGCATCTGATACTAATATTTGTAAATAGGTTAATGTATGCAAGTATATCAGTTATTTTCTCTGCATAATGATGTGTGGATCTTCTAACATTGCACAAACTCACAAAATTATGTACAAAACAAAATTACACACACCAGATGTCACTCTTGATTTGTGCGACACCTGGTGGCAAAGTCTGAGCAGATAACCACTTTCCATCAGATTCATTTCAATGGATGTCTAAATACTGGCCCCAGTCCCCAATCAAAAGTTGTCGCCAACCACTTCCCTTACTTCTATATGCACTTACAGTGCCCCTATTGGACAACTTTGTATTGGCAGGATATTTAACTGTCCAGATGTAAAACTCCTTGCTAACCAAAACATTCTGGACTACATCTGAACGAGTCAATGACAAATTTCAGCAGGTATCCTTCCAATGCGAGTTATCCTGTCCAGTTATAACTAGTTCACATCTTTCACCAGGAAAGCTGTACACGACCACATCATACATTTGTGGAGAGTCTGCTGGAGGCCACGCTGGCCGGGGGCGGCGGAGGCAGTGTTCCCGCAGGCATCGTGCCGTAGTCGCTGCTTGGATACGCCTGTCTGGAGGGAGCTCTGTACGAGCCATAAGTGTCAGAGAAGTTACTAGGGGGCGCTGCACCATAAGTTGGATCATACCTGAATAAAACAAATGCTTACATGTATGTCTTTTATTTTATCATTATTGATTTTTTATGTGAGCAATATAATCAAACAAAATTCTATCCACATCTTATCTTCTACATGGGGGAATAGCAGTTTTTTTTATTTGAATAACTGTAATAAAAAATATATAGAAAAGAAAAGTAAGAAAGGAAGACAGAGGTTAATAGCACACCTTGGGTCCACAAATCTCCTGTTGTTAGCAGGCCCAGGGTATGTCCCATATTCTGACCTCGGATAATCCCTGTCATAGCCATAATTATAGTTGTCCGGGTAGTCACGGTTAAAATTGTTGTTGCCCGTTGGCTGAAAAAAACATCCATAATCCTTGTAATATGTTCAATTTTTTAAATTCTATAATCTATATTTATCTTTATTGTCTCTATTACTTTATTTCATCTCTTTAAACTGATTTCTGAATCTCCTCCCACTTAGAAGAAAACTTCCTTTTAATTAGGTGTGCATTAGAAAACATCTAAAATAATCATGATCTGTAAAATAAGTTTCGAATCTCAATTCATGTCTTATCAAGAAATTGCTGTAATTGACAAAAACAATCTCTCAGTATATACCAGTATGCACGTAAATTGGCAAAATAATATCAGAAATATCAAGTGATATATATCAGTTTGAGTCCTTCTGTCATTAATAAAGAAATCCATTTCATGGAATAAATTGATCAGAAAATTCAAAATCTGAACCACAAAATATGAGCTCAATAGAAAAAAAAGTTTGCATTCTAGACACAAACAGAAAAGTGCTTATTTATTAATGCTTATGAATGTGTTATGTGGTCAAACTTCCCAGAATCCCCAAAGACAGCATCCTATCAACACTTACAAAATCTATATCCAACTTTTCTGTGGCACAAGGAGGAAAAAGATTCAGGTTAAAATTTTAAATTTAAAAACCATAGACTTACAAATTTATTTCCGGCACTTAGCCTAGAAAAGTTTTTGTTGTTGAAATGAGTCAATTTATATTGAATATCTGACCTATACGAGGTAATGTTCATGATGTCAATGTTTAAACCACTCACCTGGGCTGGGGGATACTTGAGTTCATCGTATTCGGCTGAGTACCTGTAGAACTTCTGGTCCAGCTCAGGTCTCCAGCTTTCCACGTTTCCATATATGTCTGGTTTGTATTCTATCTTGATATCGGGACTTCCATCCTTCTTCTTCTTGTTCAGATTTGACTCTGAACCATCAGAACTTGTATCTGTGAATTTTACACCAAGAAGGTTATTACTTAAAAAGACAAATTTACTTCCTCTTAAAATGTAGGAATGCATATTCATAACAGGTATACTTCTTGTCCAACTTATTCTATGATCTCCGAAATAAAATGAGTATGATTGTATGTTTTCTAGCTGAAGTTGATATTAATATTTATGATTTTCAAAGGATCACTCACCGGAATCTGAACTTTTCTTTCTGTGATAGAGGAATATAAGAACACCAGCTATGATGACAACAACCACACCAGCCAGAACTCCCACTAATATATACACCAGCGACACCTGGTCTGTAATACAATCATACATTCATGAGAGACACCTGGTGGCAAATACAAGTAATATTTCTCAGGACTTCAGAATTCAACCTGTGTCTATCATCTGATTTATGGGACCAGGGTATACAAATGTAGTGCACGATATTGCCTACTTCACATTAATATGCATGATACTAATGAGAGGCAAATCATAGGAGACATCACTTAAATTGCACTATTTAATAATTGAATAATGGCTTGTTTTTATCAAAACAATAATGAGAGTGATTGAAGAGATGATATTTTGGTATTTGCTGCTTGGGGCTCATTCTTGTATTTCATGTTATATTCTTTGTTTTAAGATAGGTGGCGCTTTAACAGATATCAGAGAAAAATTTCAAGGGTCAACTTTTAATGGTCACTTCATACTTTGTTTTTAAAAAGATGAAATTTCACTACTTGACAAAAATTGTGAAAACACCCAAGTGGATACATATATCTTTTCTGAATTTTTGCAGGTATATTGGTTTTCAATGGGGCATTGTAAAAGTGGTCCATGGCCTAAGACCAAATGAAGTTTCAAATCTGTATATATATATTTTCTTTTCCCAAGTGAGGCAAAACTTACCTTTTCTTTTGAAGGTGATGACTGCTGAGTCGTGTCCATAACCGTTATCGACGGTGCAGTTAAACTTCCCGTAGTCCGTGTCCTGCACCTGCAGGATCTCTATGATGCTGAGCGTGCCAGTCGCCAGGGTCTCCTCCCGCACATTGTACCGACTGCAAACCAAACCACACATGCTCACTCAAAAGTCCCTTCTTACACTGATTAAAAATGCCTGTATTTGTAATTATTCTACATTTGATTCTCCAAAAATTGATAAAGAGCAAAGATTATTTGCATTAAGAGTCCGAATTTTGTGAAAAAACATTAAATATCGTATTTATTTATTAATTGAACAAGCAACCTCTTAGTTATCTTCTCTCTCCAAATGCTGTTTAAAATATCCACAGACTACCAAAATTCATCACCTCTCCCACAAACTTATGTCCTATTTTATATTGAGATGGAAGGCAAACAGTTTTTGAAGCAGCACAAGTCTGCTGGTTTAAGGATGTAGGCTGCCTTACTTGAGGAGCTGGTTGATGATGAGGGGAATGCCGTCCTTATTCCACCGGATGAAGTTGGGTTTTGGGATGGATCTCGTCTCGCACACTATCCTCCCCGTCTCACCAAAGCTGGCATACTGCACTGTATCACTGAGGATCTTGGGAGGCCCTGAAACACCAAAATAAATAGTTATATATCTAAACAAAAACAAAATAAATCTTCTGAATTTGTGAGATGATTTTAACCACCCAAAGATCAGCATATTATAATATAAATCAACTTTTTTTTTTCTATGAATAATATTGACTGTTACCATCGCTTATGAAACATTTTATGCTGTTAGGATCCATACAGGACGTTACAAGAGGAAGGGGCCATAAACTCAGTCAATTAATAATACCGTTCTCTACAAACCTTTTTTGAGCAGGTGCACGTCCATGAAGATGGGGTCGTATCCCATGACGGAGGCTTGACACGTGTAGGTGCCGATGTCGGCCTCCTGCACATTGTACAAGGTCAGCACGTTAGAACTGCTGAGGATCTTCTGTTTGTCGTCGTCCTTCCTCCGCCAGACGATGGCCGGCGCCGGGTTGCCGTCCACGGCACAGGTCAGAGTGGCATCATCACCCACGTCAACCGACGCATGTAAGGGATCTGAGGTAAACTTGGGGCCATCTGTAACCCATACACATAATGAGATTATCTTTAAGTGATGTGAAATACAGGTGATACAGATGTGATACACAAGTAATTCAATATCTAATTTTAAGGGATTTGTGATTGATACACAAGAAATTTCAAGTTTGATCTTTGCAACTGACACAAAAAGGATTCTAAGAAATTTTCGACTGATCAAAACAAACCTAAAAACATAAACAGAATCTTTGGTTTAAACTATGAGAAACCATGCGCTAGTCTGATATAGCGCTATATTTATTATTATTATTATTATTATTATTATTATTATTATTATTATTATTATTATTATTATTATTATTATTATTATCATTATTATTATTATTATTATTATTATTATTATTATTATTATAGATCAGTTTTGCTATGCTGAGGATTCTTACATTTCATGAGTACTGTGAAGCTCTGCCTGGTGCTGCCCACAGAGTTGGAGGCTTGACACGCAATGTTCTGCCCGTGGTAATCCCTCGTGATTTCCTGCAGGTTTAGCACACTAGAGGTCGCTCCTGCAATCTCCTCATCTCCTTTGAACCATCTGAATCACAGCCAATCAAAAGTCAGTATATTTCAATGAGTCTCCCTTTATTTAAGGCAGAAAACTTAATTAGCATACTCGTGGTTCTCAAATAAAATGGTTTTTGACAGGTTCAATTTTGACTACAGATCGGCACACAATATAATATCATTGTTTTAATACATTTAATGGTGACTATTTTGATGAGAGCATGACTTACTTCCATGAGATGACGTTGGGATTGGCCCGGCCCTCACATGTGAACACAACACTGCCATATTCCATGATACGGGTGCTGGGATTGACCGTCATGGTCACCTCCGGTGGGTCTGAATCATCAAGACAAAACAAATAGAACACTCATACTAATCTTAATTAGTACATATGTACACAACAGATTCGCAAACTTTGACAATAAAGCCCTTCTGGACACCGACTGAGAAAGCAAATTTTCAAATACTATTTACCCAGACATTTTAATCTTGCTTGCCCAGATTCAAATCAAAATATTTGCCTGTTTCAAGAGGTATATTTATTATGTTTTAGCCAAGGACAAAACAATTTGCCAAGGAAACAATTTTTCATTCACTTGATAAGAAGATTTTCAAATCTTGTTGCCCAAGCTTGCCAAGGTGGTTCAAAACCAATTCAGGGCAACCAGAAAAGTTGAGAATAATATTCTGTAGTCAATATACAAATGTTGACAAGCATGGCTTATACACTGCTGCCCTCTATGAACAAACTTCTACTCATTCAGTGACAGCTAGTGCCACCTTGTGTATGATTTGTTTGCCAAAGAATTTAAAAAAAAGAATACACACAAGTGTGCAATGAAAAATGCCATATAACTCCACAATACCTAAAGAAAGACCCTAAATAACTCACAGAGGACTTCGAGGGTGGCTCTGACCCGCAGGGGGAGGTACATGGCCTCGTTGATGACCACGCAGTCGTACTGTTTGCCCTGGTCGGCCTTCCTGGCGGTGATGGTCACCATCCCTGTGGCGTCTTGTCTCTTGCCATCATCCTGCGTGGTGAAGGAGTAGTAGAAGTCTTCTTCATCTAGTTTCTCCCTGCTCACCTCCCAGCTAATGTTTGGTGCCGGCCTGCCGTTTTCTGCCGAGCATGTGAGGTTGTATGGCTCGTCTGCTACCACTTCCACTTTGGGACCGTGGTGAATGTACGGGGGACTGGGGGGTACTGAAACACAGATAAATAGCAATACATATTAGTGTATATGCAGGATAAAAATATAAAAAACATAAAATACCACTTTGTTTTTTGCCTTAATTAAAATGCTATTTCTTTGAATCACAAGGATCCAAAAGACAATATGTTATAATCTTATATTGAGACAGATGATGTCATCAAACATGTCACAGCAGTTAAAGAGGTGATTGATGTTCCAAATCAATGAATAACATTTTTTTAAGATGCATTTCTATGGGACAGCCAAATTACAGAATACATGCAAACCTTAAACACCAATTTTCAGGGCCAAGTCCTTTGTCTGATACCCACTGGTATGTACTGTATGTATGTGAAAAATTTTTGAAGTGACTGAATAATTGAAATAATTAAAAAAGATCTATGAATCAAAACAGAATCCACAGCATTGCCTCAAAACAGAAGATGATGGACAATGCCTGACATGAGAAGGTGAATGTCTACTGGAGAATTTAAAGCAATGCCAAAAAAGGAAGAACAATTTTGTCCCCACAATATATCTATAATTCTGCAATTTTATCCTGAAACAAATACTCAAAATTGTACAATATAAACAGTGAAAACTTGATGTAACTTGTTAATGGGGTTATCAAAGGGCAAGTATATAAAGTGATTATAGCCACTGTAAAATTTAATTGGACAGAGTCAAGTAACCAGTACAATATATAGCTCCAGTTAAATCTATCACGATTCCTGACTGAAACTAGCTCAAGCTGAATTATACCCCATCACTAACTAAAGCTTATCATGAACAGTCCTTTTTTAAAACCAAACTTTTTCAAATCTGTGTAATATCAATCTCTGAAAGAAATTGATAAGTTCCAAAAAACACAAAGCACAGCATCCTTTAGTGTGTTGGCCATAGTGTTTATTTTGACATTTCCCCTGTAGTTGTGTCAGACATTTCAGAACCCTGCACCCAGCCCCCATAGCGATCTATGGCCGGTTTAAATTTCACCAATTACTGGTGACAAGTTTATCTGATCAGCCTCTGTATGTAGAAACCTCTGGGTGGCCTCTCTATCAACTCCCACCCAACATTGATAACATTTATATGGACTCGGTGTAAAATTAATATTCAGTGTGATCTATTTATGCTGCTGAGATTTGACATTCCTTTCCATGTTTCCTTTTCATAATCTTGTTATTTTTAGTAAAGCAGTTTGCAGCTGGAAGTTAGGTTTCCAATATATTTTTGTGGGGCATTTCTGGTGGTCTGGTCTGCATCATAGGATTACAAAACACTTCAAACACAAGTGCAAACCTTTCACATTGTTTGAGCTAAGTATGGTAAATGAGTTCTTAATTCTTGATTTTTCCATTATCCAGCACAGTGTGTGACCACTTCAGCAGGGAGTTATTTTAAACCACACAGACACCTTGCAGTCATAACTTGGAGGAAAAAAATCCATCTCCCTTTGTAACACCAGACCAGGATACAGCAACAACCAGACCCCATTGTGACCTCTGCACTGTAACCACAGCAACACAGGGCGGACATTTTGCAGGGGGTGAATCAAACACATTTGTGCAAACAGATAATGACCTGTGATCACTTGGGGATAAGCTGTGGATATGCTCATTATAAATCTCCCCATCTCATCAAATAAGTTCCATGTTTTATACCATTTGTTTATGCATGCAATACACTTCCTGAAATCCTACAACATCTGAGACAAAGCCCAGTTATCAAAACTGTAAACTATAGGGAGTGTGGGAAAGATGACATAAAACTAATACAGGGTGCTGCAGTATGATGTAACATCAGAGCCACCTGGTGGGATACAAGTTATTACAAGGTGGATTACCCATGTTGCATGTGTACATGTTCTGTGATAACACCCGGTATAATTGCACATGTCCATAAACATTCTACCTCCTCCAAATCCCACTGAGGGTTCAGCTTTGGGGACTTGGCAATGTACAACCTAAGCACATCATTTTGCAAATATTCCATTCATTTGACCATTATCATGTCCATCCAGCTGAGAGGAATACAGTATATTACACTAAAAAAACAGAAAGATATCACAAGACATGTTATCACCATTGTCAAAAGTCTTTCTCATTACAAGTTATCAAATAAATTCATTTATCCTATACCATTAAAGTTATGGGGATTGTAAGAAAACTCCTCCATGATAAAAGCTACATAAAAGTTACTTGGCGAGTTCACTCGAAATTGAGAAAGCTAACACCCTGTAACTAAAATAACTTCTGATTTGGTGAATTCCCATTGGGGGCTTTAAACAATTGGTCTATATGTTAAAATGGAGAAAAAAACATCCTGCTTTCAATGTGAACATGTTGATTCAATTTCTGGAATCTGGCAAGAAATTGAGACTGAAATTTGACAGTCACACTGTTTAGACCTTTCCATTAAAATGCAATTATCACATTACCTGATCTGTAATTAATTGCAACCACAATTCAATTTGTGCCTTCCAGTCATCTGTAGCTTTATAATCTATGGACCAAACCTTTCACACATCATGTGTCTTCGACATAAAATAACTCCTCAAATCACCTACTGCATTAAGAGATGGAAACACCTTGAAAATTTTTATAGGAGTTTGGAATTCCCATTTGTGAGAACAAGTGTCTGTTGTCTGACAATTTGGTCTCCATCACTTCATACATGAGCGGTCATGTTATGGTTGCCATGGATACCGACTTTAGAGGAGACTATCGCTGTGGTAACTGGTCCTTTGATCTTTATAATCCCTCTCCTTGCTCTGTCATGTCTGTGAAGTGTCTGTTTAAATATTTTCAACAAAACATCTAGTTTTACATAATATCTGGAGATGATTTACAGTTGTTTCACACATATAGAGCTTGTATGCATTAAAATATGGATAAGAAACAGGGGAGAGCTTTTGGGGGGGGGGGGGGAGAGAGCTTTGGGGGGTGGTGTGAAGCTTGGGCTTTGTTTCAGCAACCTTCCCTGCATCCCAATCTCTCCATCATCTTATCGAACTTGATCCAGATTATTTATTCTTCCATTATGTGCCCATACATTCCTACTGATCAAAGTGTATTCCACTCTCACATCAAATACTCCATACTCAAAATGCATAAATAAACAAAGAGACTACTGCAGTTTCTAACGCACATTATTCTTGGGGCATAAGTTGGATGTTTCAAAGTTAATTCGACAAACTTTGGAACAATATACCAGTAGGTTTATTCCCATCTGAGATAAAACTGAGTAAGATAAATTTTCTGTCACATCTGTGATAACAATAATCTTTAAGCGTTATACTCAAAACTGGAATTATCCTAAACTCTCAGGCCTAGATTTATAGACATAACAGATAAAACACACGAATGGCACTTGGTAATCCACATTATCATAACTTGGTCAGATGATCCCTTAGGCAATGCTACTAAAAGGAGAATTCTCATACTCACAATCTACACCAGACAGAGTGGGAAAAAAAGGAATTACTCTCATATGGTGGATAACTCAATACTAAACTAGAAGCAAGTGCATGAACTCTCTTTGAGATAAATCTACTGAAACCCATTCTGAATTTGTCCTGGTTTTCTTCCTTACTCATATTCTAAATCTAATAAGTTAAAAGTAAAAACTCATCAATCAATGTAATTTTGCAAAGAAATATTTCTTTATTTCTATCAAACAAGATAATGTGTTTTACTTTATTTTTTCAGAAACTATGGGCTTTGATTAATGACTTCAGTAAAATTGACAAGAGAGTACAGTTTAACCAACTGCAAAGCTATTTTCTCTAATATGTTTCTTAATGATCTTCCCTAAATGTGTTAAGTATTGTGAGCTCCTCCAGAATGCAACATGGCCCTGATGCCCATCAAGACACCAAGACAACAAACTGCCACAAACAGCAAAAATGCTAATAAACTCACAATGAGGAAGCACAGATTGCTGGGGATCAGCTGCCTCCGAATCCAAGAATGTCCAGGTGATGAAGATCTCCTGCATTCTCTGTCTTATCAAACTTACATCAATCTCCCGAGGGTGAACACCACACCAGCATCACACCACTCATCAACAACCAAATTCCATTTTCCCATTTACTTTTGCAAATCAACCAAAAACCATAAATCCATGAATAACATGCATCTGGTTAATTTGTTTTTGAATATCTCCATATTTCAGAATCATGAGAAAATAAGTCCATATGAAGCCCTAGTTTTGCCTTCTACAATATCAATACCAAATGATGATGGTGATTCATGCCTCATATTGGTCCTCACATTTGACTGGGCGTGCAGATGGGTCCAACAGTGCATATCATTGCAAAATGGAGTGATCAACAATGTTATTGTACCCAGGACAACCAAAGAAGCCAACATATATTTCTAAACAGAAGTAATTCTCCCAGTACATTAGCAACAGAAACAATGCAGTAGCCATGGTGACCATGATAGGGATCACTGCAGCAGAAGAGTATGGAATCTGACCGTTAGTTTCTGGAATGAATTAATATATCTGCCGTACATCTGCCGAGGAGGTCAGGGAAGCCATGATCATCCAATACAATCCATAGCTGCCATATTGAAGACTTCCACTGTTAACATTCAAACACAATACACAACTCAACGTATACACCAAATTCTAAAATAATGTACCTCAGTTCACAGTCCTCAATCTTTGGATTTTTGCCATTTGTTATTTCTTAACGTTTTCAAGAAATTTCCCTTTCTATGCAATTTAATAGTTTATATTAAATTCTGCAACAACCTCCACAATCTCTGAGAATGTTTATTTCAAATTTCAATATTTGAGGCAAACATGACAGATAACAAACATAGCTGGTCATGTGATCGGATTCTACAGGTCGGTCTCGGTTGTTATCTCTCACAGAATGTGCCGACTTTCATAGCGCTATATCTCACAGAATGTGCCGACTTTCATAGCGTTATATCTCACAGAATGTGCCGACTTTCATAGCGCTATATCTCACAGAATGTGCCGACTTTCATAGCGCTATATCTCACAGAATGTGCCGACTTTCATAGCGCTATATCTCACAGAATGTGCCGACTTTCATAGCGCTATATCTCACAGAATGTGCCGCCTTTCATAGCGCTATATCTCACAGAATGTGCCGCCTTTCATAGCGCTATATCTCACAGAATGTGCCGCCTTTCATAGCGCTATATCTCACAGAATGTGCCGCCTTTCATAGTGTCAGTCCATGCTTCCTTTGTCTCAGAATACTACGCATGTGATTGATCACCCAGCATCTTTATGAAAATTTCCCAAATATCTGAGACAAGTGCTGTCATCCTTAATTTGCCTGAGCTGTGCAAATCATATGAAAATTTCATTATGCATTCTGAAAAACCACATCTAAGGATTTTCCTGACTGACTGGGTTCAAAGGAAACAGCTCTGGTTAAATGAACATCAGTGAAAAAAACATGAACAGATTACAATGATATGATTGCCGTTAAGTCATGTGGTTCTGCCCTAAGGGGTGGGGGGGGGGGCACATTGGATAGTTGGTTCCAAACTTATCTTAATTTTCAGCACATGGCTGTGTGTCTGTTACCATGGCAACAGTTGCTGGGGTCAGTGTTGATCTGGCAGCTCCTGGAGTCTGCTATGAAGTCAGGGGACAGATGTGAATGTGGCAAAACTGGAGCACCAGACATTGTGTGGACAAGGATGGACATTCTCGGACATTCTCTGCATCCCATAACATTGCTTTCTGCTCGTAAATCACTTTCTTTTTTTGTGCTTGTTATGAGTTTGAGGCAATTCTTTCAGACAGGTGCATCATGGGAAACAGAAACACCCATCTAATCCTGCAGTTTATTCTCTTTGTGCAATGACTTTCATATCCCATTACAGCATAAGCCATCTTCTGCCATTCAGCTCTTGCAAAATCAATTTAGTTAACTGTTCCCTCAACACCAGGGGGCAGTACATAAGTCAGTGAAGTGGGTCAACACCTTGCAATCTTGATCACTTGTATCTCCAACCCAGGAGACTGACCTATATATGTGCCACATGTTGGTCAAATCCTCACCCATCATCCGTGGGAAACCTCATTATCACCTCACTAGAGGGCTCCACTTCATGGTAAGGTCTTCATCAATATCCACTCACCTTTTCCCATTCTATTTATTTGGATATAAATACAAAATGTCTGTTCCTTCGATCTATCTGTCCACAACATTCTTCAAGTCATTTCCCTCTCTTGAAAATGGGACAGGAAGATGGTTTGTTTTCATTGCAATTTGAGACATTTTTCCATCCTTTTTAAATAGACCTCTTTTCTCCTCACTCTTGGCTGTAAAATGATTAATGGCAGAGTCACTATTTGTGGAAAGTTTGGCAGCAACCTGTACAGACCATGTGGAGTGCATTTATTGCTGCATAACCTTCTAACAAGCACCCTCTTATGCCTTATGACTGCAACATGCCTTGTATTATCACTGCCTACACTCCTAACCAAACATTCCCATCCTGCTCAACTGCTGTATCTGGGTCAAGGGAGGTCAAAGGTCATAACAAGTCAAATTAAAACTACATGTGAAATATCTGGCAGATTTAACGTAATATTTGTGAACACATGTTCTTGACATTTTGTGCATGTCTATTTTTTCTAGGCATTGATTTGAATATTTTTTGGGTTCTCATTTCTTTTTAAGCTCTAGTCTAAATTATCTTGATGCAATAACCAATATTTCTATATTAGACATTTCCACAGAATCCGAAATGCAACCCTAAAGCAGCCCTTGGTCTATAAACTCAGTTGGGAGGGGTTTTCCCCAGGGGTGTTCCTTCCCTGTCACTTACAATTTGCAGTAGGTTTTTTAATGCATTTTCTTGTGGCCGTGAAACACCCATCACATATAACAGACACTTTTTATCATGACATTTACACAATCAGACTACATTACCCTACACCTCAACACATTATTTGTTTTATACCCGAGTCCTTTTTTTTTTACCAATCTTGTTAGAACAGTATCTCAGTCTTGTTTCATTGATATTTATATTTCTTTATCTTTTTCTGTCTCCCCTGCAAGTTTCCTAACAAATTAATCTTAGATCTCCAATTCCCTTTTATTCTTATCCACAATTTGCATCCAGTTACATTCACTTGCCTTTTTACGTTTTCTGGAAATGATTTTTTTAATAAATATTTCTCCCCAACAGAACCACATTTCTTCCACATGCAAATGTCATGATACCAGCATCATTGTTAAAGGGGCAGGTGATACTACACAACATATAAAGCTATGTGCCCCCTGAAGTCCTGTGCCTCATTATCACAACTATTATGACCATTATCATGATGATGACCACCTGCATATGCTGCACTGATCTTACCTGTATATGCTGCACTGATCTTACCTGCATATGCTGCACTGATCTTACCTGTATATGCTGCACTGATCTCACCTGCATATGCTGCACTGATCTCACCTACCTTGGCTGTACTTATCCTATTTGTATATACTACACTGATCCTAAGTACTTTTTGGAATATAGCAATTCAAGAAAAACTAAATTTTAAAAGGAATTTCCCATTACCCTGATATGATTTGAGGCAATATTTTTTTTTCTTTCAAAAACTGACTGTTTTAGTAAAGAAGATACCAATCACAGCACTGACTTACTTTCCTCAACTTTTTATACCTTCGTCCAATGACAGAAATGAAAAGATCTGAAAATCTTGATGTCCATTAGTATATTATATATACCAATTTATCACTACCTCTGAAAGCTTTGGATCTTTCTTGAACAATTTCACACAATTTTTTTTTGTTATATCAAGCAAATTTTCACCTTCCTCTCGATCGGCAAAGGTAAAATTCTTCTTTTCTATGTTTATACATGCAATTTTATTAGAATATATTCTACTTACATAAAACAGTAATCTGAGCTACTCTGCTTCGCACCCCTTGTGCTGTTTCTGTTGCTCCCACCTGGCACTCATACTTTGCGTCGTCCTCTAGCTGGACGTTTGAGATCATCAGATCATACTCCCCTGAAATTGACAATTAAATTTAATGATGTTTTCCATTGTTTTTTTTTACATTCACATTCTAAGCCTGAGTAATACAATGAAATTATCATGTTTCAAATATTTAGAAAACAGCTATTTATTTTTTAGATTACTGCAGATTTTACTATTTTACTTCAAGCTGAAAATAGCCTCTGGCATTTTGATCCATGGAAATTCCTGCCCAAGTAGATTCAAAAGAAAAAAAGTATTACTAAAATTTACCTCTCATAACCAACAAAAATTGATGATTTTAACCTTTAAATAAAATATGAAAACATGCTGTGTGTGTACAGAGTAAATATGTTGAAAATATAAACCATTTCAAAATCCATTCTTTTTAACAAACCGTCACCATAACATCATGTCTGATTTGGACAGATAAAAATCATAAAACCAGAGAAATTCTGTCCTCACCTTACAAGAGACAAGAAGTTTCATCTTCTAAATTTCCTAATTTATAATCAGTGCAGTCAGTGATGACCAGCACTGAACTCTATTCATAATTTAAATTTTCTTAGATTATTGCATCAATGTTTTATACAATGAGGTCCAGAATTTCACATATATATAAATTTGATAAATGGATGGAATAACAGAATATTTTGGCACCGATTGAAGTTGTCTTAGTTTTTATTTTTTGGGAAAAAAACAAAACATTTGCTCACCCACGGTTTCATTCTCTGAAACAAACATATCTGCTCAGTGAGTGAACAAAACCAGAAAATAGTAACTGATCTGATCAACTAGGCGAATAAACAATGCTGAGAATCCCATTCAAAGAATACCTCAACACAATTTTCCAACAACCTCCTTGACTGCATGGGTAAGAACTTAGGAGCTAATATATTTTCCTCACACAAATATAAAGATTCCTGGAGGCTGTGCTTCAATATCATACTCTTCAAATAGTATAATTACCTTTGGGTGAACACAACCTCAATTTTAATACCTTATATCGAGCTGCAGGATCTGAAATTTGTGTTTGCCATCTCGCCCTGAAGGAACAATGTTTGGCCAGGGCCAGCAACTTTTGAGGTCTTTTATAAACCACTTTCTATCATTTGATTGATAAACACAGGCAAAATGGCAGGCAACGTTTTACATTGGATTTCAGATTCGAGCTAATTGGCCAATCTTCCATATCATTATGTGTATTGTGTAGGTTCTGATGATTTAATACTTCTACCAACCTAATGAAACACTTCCCACAAAGTTATATCTGGGGTAGTTAGGAAGGTCGCGGTCACTGCCCAGGCCAAAGCCGTTCTTGGTCCACTGAATCTGACCAATCACATTCTCAACGCGACACTTTAGCACCACCGTTGTCCCCTTGATGGCTGATTTACTCTCCGGTTCTCCATCTTGCTGAAATCTCTGCTGACACAGCACTGCAAGTATTGGTTTTGATAATAAAAATAAAATTTTCAATAAAAATAAAAATTTTAATGACTTTTAATCAATCAACGATTCATTCAACACATGTGATTTTTAAAAAATTAAGAAAATTTCTCTGTGTCAAACTTCTGAGTGACAAAATATTAAAATTCTACTGATGCTACACCACGACTGGTTAAAATTTGATAATTAACATAAAGACTGACCTATAGCTGGCAGGACCAGCATGATTGCAATATAGGCATTCTGTAGATCCATCGCAGTGTTGCAGTGACTGTCCTCACTCAAGCTTGTTGGGTTATCTGCTCTTCAACATATCAATATTGTATACCGTTTCTGCAACAAAGAATATCCAAGGTTTAAAACTGACCATCCCGATTTTTGGTTATACTGACATCCTAAAATTCAAATACCTAAACAGTGAACAGTTAAGCATGCATAATACACTTTTTTTTTTAATTTTATTTTTATTTTATTATTATTTTTTAATTGACACGCTTTTTAGTCCAATATTTCAATTAATATTGTGGAATATAATTTGGACAAACACTATTGTTGGTGTAAAACATTTCCCTGCTAAAAAGCTGTTCGACTAGAATTATTTTTCCCTGTATCAAATGTGTATTGCCTTAGAGTAATACACCAATATATTAGTCTGAGGTATCACCTTCACCAATGCTTATGCCTGGCCCCCCACAAGCTGCTGATGCTGGCAACGACCCCCACTTTCCCACCAGGTGGCACTTTTTCACCACAGCAATGATTGCCATCTTTGCCATTTTGTTACATCAGGTGCCGTTCTGCCATGATTCATCAGTAAACACAACTCGCTGCTCATAATTCTGCCAGCTCTGTTTCAGCAACGAGACTAGAAGAGAAGAGGTCCAGCTCTGGATTTATGGCATTATGTAATATAATTTTAATTTACCCCCTGCCATCACTGGGCCAAGATGCCTCAGATGAAGGCGGAGCAAGCGGCCAACTTCTGAAACTGATTATGTAACTCACTGTTGATAAGAATCTGACTCCTGGGTCTGTGGCCGATGTTCTTTTCGCTGTTTACTTTATTTTCCATGATTTCCCATCAGTCCCTCAGTAAACTTAACAAATTTCTAGGATTATACTGGATAAATATCCAACCTGCGCAACACTTATATCTTTGTGACTGAAGGTCTCATACATGCGCACTCTACATTACTGCATTCAGCACATGTGCTTTAACATAATATGTTAGTTACTTCAATCTGCAAGTGATATTCTTCCTTCTGCACCATTCTAAAGTGAGAATAAGGTAATTAGCAAATATTTTTATCAATAATTAACATCAATTTTGACTGTGTTACGGTCACTTGACCACTTAACCATTCAGCAGATGGGCAGAGGGGAGTATTATTTACTGGCATGCATGTTTGTTTTAGGTGTCAACTGACCGGATCACTTCTTAAAACTGGCTTCTATGTGCACATGCATGAAACATGTGTGAAGTCTTTTGTGAGTGTGCTGTATATAAATACACTGAGTGAATGGATATATGTATCCATTCATATATGCTGCATATAACTACCTTTTTACTTTGGACTAAATATATATATTCATTCATTTGAACAAATTTTGATATTTTTCAACATTTTTATAAATGGCAATTGTCTTAGTATGCACTCTTATTTGATTTTCAAAATTATAATGCCCAATTTTAACCAAGTCACACACCTTTTCAGCCATGGCATCAGGATACAGTAGAGATCCTTGCAGGCTTTGTGGCCAGGACAGGGTGACCGGGAAAACATTGGTGAAAAAGCAGCAATATAGTATACTTTATAAATATGTATTGCTCTGTAAAATAGTTTAGCAGAAATTAGATAGTGTGTCAATTACTGACCCCAGACAGGGAGATTAAGATAGCTAACTGCATAGGAAAACAATGGGGACCAATGAGTATTTGTTGTTTATTTTCACAGGAAATAGGCTCAAAGTAATCTTTTTTTTAGAATACAATTGTGGAATTAGAATTTCCCATTCAGTAAAATGTGTTTAGTGCAGTCCAAACTTCAGGGGCAAAGTTCCCAGGACCTCATCTGCATACACTCACATGTGTGGCAAGCAGGCGGGCAGATACAATCAGAGGGTGTGAAAGTGTTATCTAATATTACACAGCGAAAAGAACATCGGGACAGGGGTACTTTTGGGAGCTGGACCTCTTCTCTTCTAGTCTCGTTGGTTTCAGACAGCCCCCCTTTTTTTTGGTGCTTGTTATGAACACCAAAGGACCAAGAGGCCACTTTTGCTGGCAAAACAGGAGCAAGACCTTCTCCAAACATTGCCACAAAAACATGGTTTATTCTTGCAAGGCTGAGCATTCTGCCACGGTGAATCTTGGCCAGAGAATGCTCCGACTCACACCCAGTACCCATCTTCCCCAACATCCTCATTTTCTCTCCAAATATTTATTCTTGTATGTCAAAACAATGGTAGTATCCGTGACAACCGAGTTTAACCCTGACAACCAATCACCGCTTGTTACTGTTGCCAGGCAAAAAGGTAGGGACTTTTGTGCATCATTTTCATTCGTAGAAATCTGGTATAAATCTGCGAGAGCTCCAAGATTACTCAGCAGACTCCTGTGGTCATGATAAATACATTTAAGGATTATCCGATCTGACCACAAATCACAGCTTTTATCGCCATTGTTTATCATATTCTTTCCCACTGAGTGTTTGTCCGAGACTGATGTCTGGTTCCTACATATGCAAACATAAACCTTTCTCTCCTCACGACCACTCAGCATGATTCAAGCCTCCAAGCTTTACACAGCTGACTCTCATCCCAGCTAACAAAATTCCCCCATGTCACAAGTTTCCACACTCATTACATGCAAGTTAGAGCCTTGGTACATCTTGTAGTTTTTTCCCCCAGTGTCGGTGCACCTTAGTGATGGGTGCTGTCTTCACCGGGTGTGGCATACCAGCCAGGTTGGCTTCCTACCTCAGCATTACCTGCACACATCAAAGTTCCCCAACGACAGCCCAAACCAGCTTCAATGTAAAAAAATCCCCCACTTTATATTTCTGACTGAAAGCTGTGTCTAGCAGGACTATTTATATGCTTTTACCTATCATTACATCTTCTGTTTTAACCGATGCTCGAGAACTGAAACGCTACATCTCAATTTTCCGTCTCTTCCCATCATCATTTTTAAATCTAACAGAAATGACAGTAAAATCTTACATGTCATGATATTAAAAACAACCCCATTTCTTAACATATATTCCAAATAAAGGTGCTAAACTCTAAATATTAAAAGGCAGAAATTAGCTCTCAAAATAAACAATATCTGTAAGAAAGCTAATTCCCATTTTCACCAGTTTTTGGGATGTCCCTGATTACAAATATATAAATGGATTCAATAATCTTATGTTTAGAGCAATTGTTGTAAACCCTTAAGCTTGGCAATGACCCATGAAGCATTTCTTCATGTGAGACACCATCAAGTTATCTTTTTGTAGGTATCTAGTATTGCAGAAACTGAACATTCCTGGCATAAGTCATGGAGAGAGCAGCTGCCTTTGTCACCTAAATGCATCACACAACCACATGCATGATCAGCTTGTGTCATGCTCCTTGTTGTAGTGACACCTAGTGGCTACTGTGTGCATTTAGCTCTCGCCAGCTTAGCTTACTGTGTTGTGAACTTGTCGGTGTTGGTACTGAAATGTAGTGGGCAAGGAAAAACAAAGCCCCTCTCCCCGCCAACAATAACAATGCATAGCCAAGTGGATTCCAGGTCAGATTGCAAGAGGAATACATGGTATATACTACAACTACTCATACTAAACCACTGCACTCCAGTACTGCACCCACAAACCCACTACAACTATCTCAGGATACACATCCTTGAGTGTGTCAAACTGATCATATCATCTTATACATGTATCTTCTTCACTCCTAAACATGTTAATATATAAAAAAAAAACAGGATCTGAAGGACTATTTTTATTTCCTTGATGAAACCCACATCTGTTCTTGGAGAGTAATGCACCAGGAAGGACTCATTTAACCCAGATTATCCAATATTCCGGATAGATTAATTACATTTTTACTGGCTGAACCGTATGAGATGAGCAGACAATGAATGTGTACTGTCTGCCAGAACAAAGAGATAACAGTGAGAAATACATATTAATTCGGACTCAGGATACTCTGATTTCTCGTCAGCATATTCTCCTTTTGTCCTGTCAGTCAATCCGGCAACTTCCAGACTCTCTAGAATTTGACCTGTATTTGACCTACATATTTCTCTGTCCTTTTACCCCTAATTTTCACCACCAGAGGGCAGCTCGCTAGCTCGAGGATGATATCAAGATCTAGTTTGTATGAAACATGACACGGAAACCATAAGTCACTGTCCAGCATATGCTTGTAATATGACCAACATAATCATAACATTCAGCAGGAAATATGAGATGTATGCACCAGATCTGTCTGCCCAGATAGCATCTCAGGACCCCAACCACACGCCCTGGTGCCAGGTCTGCCAGGTCTGCCAGGTCTGCTAGGTCTGCCAGGTCTGCCAGCTACAGGCAATGTTCTCAACAACTACGCTGATAACCAAACACCTCATCACCATCAAAATGATTCTATCCCATTAAAACAACCATTTAGCCTGATTGCAGAATGTTGCTTGTTTTCTCATTTTTCAGCTTTAATGCACACTTGTGCTTAGATCATTCAGTGATTGCAACGTGCAAGTAATGTAGTTTGTATTGCAGCTGAATTTCATGAATTGCATAAAGATGTGTCATATATATACATACAGGCTCATTCCCATTGTTGTGTATTTTCAAATGATTAAACACACATGAATCACTGTCAACAGTTACAACTGTCAAGATAACTTTCATGTTTGATTTTGAAAGTCTGTCTGCATTGATTACATCATACTAAACATGACCATATGGTCTATCATTCATAAATCACATAACTCAAAACACAGTTGACTTTTTTACATAATGAATCTGAAATGTAATATAAAAAGAACAATTTCACTGACTAAATATTTATATAATTTCATACTACTTAATATTAATAACACACAGGTGTTTTTCTTTCTTTTTTTCAAGTTTCAAACAGATTTTGATGTCACAGCTAGAGTCCAAATAAGTTTTAAATCAGTGCTGAAAAATGAAAATAAAGATATTTTGTTCTCACATGATCCCTTATTCACAAACAACATTTGAAGGCAATTTGTGCGACTGGAAAAAACGCCCTGAAAGGACCGGTGGATGGTGACAAGCTGAGCAAACTGAGAAGACATTTGGTTCTGCCATGACAGATTGGTCGTGACTTGTGGAGATTGCGAGGTAAATTGTGCCATTGTTCTCTTACTCACAACGTCTCCTGCATAATACAACCCTTGCTGTACCACAACTTATTACATTTTTTCCAATTATTTTCCAAAACGAAAAATGGAAAAAGCCTTGTCAGTTTTCACTTCCATTTACACATTTCATTTCCATTTATACTCTTTCCAACACCCCTCCCCCCTTCAAAAAAAAATAAATAAAAAATACACTGCCTATCAATTTCAATACCTGTTATTTTATTCCGGTCCTAATATAATACTTTGGTAAAATAAATCTAAATGAGAGAGTTATCTAAATGTGAGCACAGTAAAATCTGTATCAAACAGCTAGAGTGATGCATGACACAGAACACATGGGCGCAGTCGAGGAGGGGGGGATATATGTTTTATTTTATAGCTGATGTTGTGGTCAGTCTGTCTATATCGGGGCTATAGAGTTTATCCTTGTATCAATCCCTGCCTCCTGACATGTGTCTACCCTGTATCTACAGTCTCAAGTACACAGAAATCTCATAATCCCATAATCCCTAGATTATCCTTTAATGCGTCTAGTATCAATCACGCACCCAATCACGCACCGCTTGAAATCTCAAAGATAAATTTGCAACACCCCGTGTATGTCACCCACTCACAAAGATGCCAGAAGAATAAGACCATGCTATGCACCAGGACAAACTTTCTTCCCACTTTCTAAAACCTTATAAAAAGACTGGGTTTGAGAAATTTTAATCTTCTATACTCATGCAATCAGAAAAGACTAAGCATTATGTTTTGCGAGCAACAGCTTTGGACTAAACTTGTTATGTGAAGTATGGATGTGAGAAAACTTACCACAAGAGAAGCTGCTGAGAAAAGTTACCAAACTGCCACATCCAAGATGGAGGCTGATGCTACAACTATCACAAAGTAGGTCAGATGCTGGAAGGGGGGGGGGGTTACAGGGGTTGCACCCCACCCACACACCCCTCACCCTCACACTTGTCTAGCAAGCCACTTCACACTGCATACTGTTACACAGACCAGTCCACTCCAGTCTGAGGGGGGTGTCTGATGTGATACAGGATGTAGGTAAACCACAGTAACATTTACTTGATAAATGTCAAAAAGCTCTTCTCGTGAAAGGTCAGGAAATCATTTAATTACCTGGCATAATAACATGATAAACAAATCAAAGAAAAACATGATGCACTGATTACGGATCAAAATGGTTACACTTCTTCTTATTATTTGGTTAATAAACAAAAGTTTTTTTGAATGCACTAATAAAATAGATACATTTTTCATCAAAAAGTATGAGGCCTGCGGGGATGTTAAACTTGGCAGTAATCACTTTGGATTTCCAGAACTTTGGTATTTGTCACAACAGTTGCAAGCAGGGTAAATGTGTATGTATTTCAACCAGACTGAAACACTCTGGTGCACTTGGCACAGGGGTAGAGTGGGTCTAAATTGGATGCAGGTGATCTCCCTGCCTCCATGGCAACACAAAGACACTGTGTACACCAGCCTCCGCATCAGGTTGCTATGCCCAGGCTTGGGTTGCCACGGTGGTGCAAAGCTGTGCTTAGGTCTCTGTGATCTCAGAGGTTACGTAACCAAATTCATCCAAGTAACGGAGATCAGTTTACTATCTAAATATGTCTCCACATTAAAGCCTGATATATATAACAGGACTAATAATTTTCATATAATTGCATTTATCTTCTTGAGATGTAATTCATAAGCCCTATTTAACATGAAACATTTTTGTGCTGTCTTGTTTTTTATCAATATATTTTAATTCATGATGACTCAATTAGCATATGATGAATCACTTCACATTTCTGTGACAAATTGGAAAAGCCGACATGTACTTGAGGGTCTGAGGCAGGGGAAATGTACAGTAAACATATCAATAAACATCAAGTATTTCCCACCACAATTCTCCTGAACTGAAAACCACAGAGTACTCTATTATCACCATACTTAACATATTTCAAGCTAAGTTTCTTAAGAAGAAATTGACTCACTGGAATTGTGATTGGTAAGATTGTGATTATTTGTTTATGAACTTCATAGACTTGGTTAGATCTGAAACTTCAAATGAGACAGAGAATTGTGAAATAAATATTTTTTTTTTAAATCACCTTGATAATTTGAGTTGGCCATATATATGTGGAATACTGCCATCTATTTCTTTCATACTTTTGTTTATTTTTTATTGATTGGCACAAAAGTCTTGTTGAAATCCTGTTCAGCCAATTATCAAATACAAAGACTTGTTTATTTTATATACTTATACTCCACTCTCGGCAGGTTATTATCTGCATATGGATCAACGGGAATTGGAAATGAAATGTCTGCCAACTGGGTTAAACATTTGATTCTTTCATTATGTTATAAGCTATTGATTCAATCATATTTCATATCTCTGACAGTCTGTCCACACTAATCATTGACATTTGCAAATTCATCGAAACCAGGTGTGCAATAAAATGAGAAACTAGCACAAAGCCAAAAGCAATAACATAGACATATAACTTGTTTTAATGAAAGTTCTCTCTTTTTTTTACCTAAACCCCAACTTCCAATCAAACATAAAACAAAAACTACAACAAAACATAACTAGTAAAATTTAGAACAGTGCAACTCTGTGATATTTTGTTGATTGACAGCCTTATTCTTATGTGCCTTCAGTCTTCAGATCAAATATTCAGAACAAATATTTTTCAGAAATCTGACAACTCTTTAAAGTCAGTGTTTATGAGAAAATAGCAATCTATGGACATAGACAACAACAGACTATTGTGGGGTAGGACAGACAATCATATTCTTTAAGACCACTGAAGAGTCACCTAGACTAACAATATTTGTCTTAAATCCTCTCAGATACCTCCTTCAAATGCAAATGAATTATACGAGCTGCAAATCTTGCAACTTTCTTGGACTGATCTAGTCACTGCAGGAAAACCAAAACAATACACTGTGGGAACAAAACTCTCAACTGACAATGGAAACCATGGCAACTTATCTCTCACCTGTTGATTTTGAGATTCGGTTACAATCCTTGGTAAACTGTCCACAAAGCATAGGTGATCTTCATTGAAAAACCTTTTAGCTTTGAAATAATGCCAAAAACTTTGACCTTCTCTGTTGAACTTGAATGTTTATTTAGAAAAGTTAATAGTCATTTTCTGACCTTTCACTTTAACCTTCTGTCCACATGAATTTCAATGGCCCTCTTTAAAGGTCTGACTTCCATTTTGCAATTTTCTTGTCATCAAGAAGCATATGAGCTACATCATTTGCTGTTTTAAGTTAAGACATCTTGATAGCCTTGCAATACACAATTTACCTGCTTATTATTTTGTGCATTTGCTTTTTTGTTCAGATATTTCTGCTGTGCAGTTCATTATTCAGAGCCTCATACTTGATATGTCCTGCTTGGTGAATGGTAAATGAACTGGTAAATCACCATGTAATTTCCATGACCTGTCAGTCATACAAGTCAATGCCTACCTGCCCACTCAACACATCATTCATCCTGTATCAAATTACACAGTGCCCTGGTTCAATATATTCACTGCTCTTTTGATACGTTTTCTTTCATCATATCAGATGATTCATATTATATTTAGCTGTATCTTGGACGATATCAAATTTCGGAACTTTTTTTAATGTGGGAGGGGCTTGACATGTCAGTTCTATGGGGGTGCTATCAAATAAAATTTAAACACTATTTTTCATCTGACCATTTCCAAGTTGACACCTTGGCTGAAAATTCTCGCCTGCCCACCCACACCTGAGGACCTGGGGTTGTTTGCTGTCATGGCAACTTAAAAATATGGATACCAAAGGTGCTAAAAGAGCCAGAAAAAATGTGTGGTCACACCAGACACCAGTGGGTGGCTTTATGGACAGAAGGTCCATTTTTTTTTAGCACCACTGCGATCTATAACCAAATTTATTAGGACTGGCTCATACTGCACTCGCAAGTAATCAACCGTTCAATGAAACAAGGCTACAGGCAAAATAAAACTCCATTATGCTGTCCAATGTTAGGAATTGTTCATCAATCACTTCTTTCAAGTTTCATTGCATGAATGACCATAAGAAAGCGTAATGTCTATAATACAGAAATATACTACATAACTTCTCATATCATGACATTTTCTGTTATATCAAATCTTTGCAAAAAGGTATTGATATCAAAATTTAACCCTATACAATTGAATTTTGGCCCAAACCTGGATTTGCCAGGAAGCCTGACCTGTTTGCTTTACATTTTGACATTTATAAGCACAAAAAGGAAGTAGATGACAAACACTACACATCACCACTAGAGGGCAGGTCAATGCCTCCTCTCCCATCTCAGGTTCCACTACCTTGTGAAATTTACACAGCACAGGTATGAATATCTTTCTCACTAAAAGCTGATATTGACCACTCTCTTGCGTGGGTATTGTGGTCAGAGCAGGGATAAAAGGGTGAGGAAATTTTGCAAAGGACATTGGGGAATAGCATTACAAAATATGGGGGTAAAATGTTTTCCTGACACCAAAGTGTACAAATGGTCAAAGAAAAGTATAATAAAATCAGGTGTTTCTCACTCCAGCCAGTGCTCCATGACTGGTTATAAAAAGCTTTGGTTTGTGTTATCATGTCTATGTGATAATGCAAAGGAAAGATCTACCGAAACTCTTCGAAAAACAGCAGGGCACTCAGTCCTGGTGACAGGATTCTATCTGACCTGGTATAGCCTTAAATGGGGGTTGAAAGGGCTTTAAGACATAACCAAAGAAAAGCAACAAGCATAATGAATGACATGCCTTCTATTGGATAATAAAAATTCTATTTTTTGTCAAAGTTGAGTCTTTCACACCTGTCCTGTCCCATCAGCCCCCCCCCCCCCTCATTTAATGGTGTGGGCCAGCTGAGTGGGTCCTTGATTGGTGACCTGAGGAGTTGATCTCATCTGCCAGTGTACATAGCATCTCCATTGTAACACAGCACATGTCAATATTGACATCTCTCACTGCACCATCTAACAGCCACAAATCCTATATAATGAATTACCTTCAACGCTATATCAACTTTGATTCACATCCAGCCATCTCTCTTTTTTAATACAATACCACAAAAATTGTTTTTTAAAAAAAAATTATCTGTTAGATTTTTTAAAATAATTTTATACTTTTTATCACACTGAAAGCCATTTCATCATTTTGGTCAAACTTTTATAAATATGATGAAATTAGGTCATGATTTATAGAGGAACATATAATAGCGTCAAAAAATCATCCTTTAAAAATTCTTGTTTCATTTGGAAATAAAGACACCAAAATTAAATCTCTATCTGAAAAACTATATATCAAAATTAAGTAACATGACCTGAAATATGGACGCAAAAAATAGTTTCTTTTCCCAGACTTACAAATTCCTAATGGTCCAACATAATCTATTGGTGTTGTGCTTTTTGCAGTTGCAGTGAAAGGATGATATGTGACAAGATTATGTAATAAATGTATATATGTAATAAATGTATATATGTATATATATCTATATCAAAGCGATAGCCCAGTTTTTGTGTAACTTACTATGTCGCAGGTAAGTGGTGAGTATTATATTTGAGAGGCTGGTGAGGAGTAGATTGCAGCAGGAGGTGGGAATGTTCAGGTGTTGGTTTAAATTCCTACTCTGCCCAGGTGGCTATCAGGTTGGGATGAGAGGGACACAGTGTGCCCACAGTGGGAGGTGCCTGAATCACCACCCTCCATGTATCATCACACCTGAATTACCACCCTCCATGTATCATTGCACCTGAATCACCACCCTCCATGTATCATCACACCTGAATCACCACCCTCCATGTATCATCGCACCTGAATCACCACCCTCCATGTATCATCGCACCTGAATCACCACCCTCCATGTATCATCACACCTGAATCACCACCCTCCATGTATCATCACACCTGAATCACCACCCTCCATGTATCATCACACCTGAATCACCACCCTCCATGTATCATCACACCTGAATCACCAAACTCCATGTATCATCACACCTGAATCACCACCCTCCACGTATCATCGCACCTGAATCACCACCCTCCATGTATCATCACACCTGAATCACCACCCTCCATGTATCATCACACCTGAATCACCACCCTCCATGTATCATCACACCTGAATCACCACCCTCCATGTATCATCACACCTGAATCACCACCCTCCATGTATCATCACACCTGAATCACCACCCTCCATGTATCATCTCACCTGAATCACCACCCTCCATGTATCATCTGAAATCATCTGATTATTTTCTTTCATTTTTTAAACAAATCAAGCATTGGACTCTGAAGTCAGCTGACAATCTGTGCATACTACATCTTAAGGAGTGGCTGCTGTTTCAACAACACAGTCCCAAAGATGACAATATTGCATTGTTCTATTGGTAAACTAATCCCACAGGGAACCATATTACCTGAAATCAAATATCAGTTTAGAATTCAGGTCATATTTCCAACAAGTATAACACAACTAGAACTTACTGCAAAAACTGATCCATAAGTGTATGAGCTAGATAAAGAAAGAAAGGCCAAAAGGTCAAAGTTTCATCATAATCCAAAAATATTTATATCACATTGTTTGTTATAACTGACCTGTTTTTGTTTATATAACAATATAAAAGTTCTTATTTTGGAGTTATGATATCATGAAAGACAATATTTTTTATGTATTCTAATATCCCATCATCAACATGATCAATGTAAGATACTTGTAATCTCATTTTGGGAAAAAACTTTTTTATCTAAATCATTACAATCATAAATATTCTCAAAAAATTCTGCAAGAAATGGACATTTCTTATCAAAACAGCTTTTGAACAACAATAGCCACACAATGATGATTTCATCAAAGGAAAAACATAACAATCACCATTTCAAATCTTGACAATTTTGCTGCACTAAACATATAGATAAAGAGACAGCTTTGACCACAATGCATGGCTGGTTACCCACAATCTCTTGCAAATGGCTCATAACTCAAGTTTATTTTTATTCGAGTGCAAATTTACATCCATGCATGGAAGAGTGGATCTTGAAAGTTCAGTCAGTTTCTCTTTGTATATTGGACCCAATCTCCTTCACAGTTTGATTTTTTCCCATATTATGAAATCTCAATTTCAGATGGAAGTCCTTGAGAAACCAACCACCATAGGGTACCCGAACAATTCTGTCTGTTTGTCCACTCGCAGGGGTATCAGGTGCTTTTTCAGACAGTGAAGTGTTGAAATGTTATGTCAAAATGTCTCTCTTACTGAAATCCCCATCTTTTCCCGCGTTGTCCATACGTGGCCGCATGCTGGGTAACAGGTGTGAATTTAACCTTTGATGATTCATCTGCCCATTGTATTACCTGAATTACCTATTGTTCCGGCTAAATCTACCTCCCACATTCACAGTCCCCAGAGAAATTGCTCTCTTTCCTAACTATGGCCACTTGAGTTTACTTATAGAATCATAGCCCTTGTTAGCAAAGCCAGACTATTTCCCACAAAGGCACACTGGGATGGGTTATGACATAATGACATCTCGTACAACATCCGATCGGTGAGCAAATGACACTGACCACTTTGTAATGAACAGTAATGATCTCATCAAAACACATCCAATATTTTTCACCATTTCTGTCTTCCTTTTTCACACAGGACCTTATTTCAACCAATAATCTAATATCAAATCAATTATATTTTAGATCAAATATCTTATCGAGACTTGAAACCCAGTCTCATCTGCAAAATGTTTTTAAATGACTTTTAGTGGCTTAAAGAGTTTTATATCATCTTCTCTGTGAAGGTGATCTCTGTCTGCCTCCGAATCTTATCCGTGGACTATCAGCTTATCTTTGGATTATCTTGAGACTGTCCTGCACAGAGAGACCACCCCCGGGCATGGTGATGGACACTGTCACCTGTTCTCATAATCCCTCAAGTCTTGTTGATGTCTGCCTCCGTATCCATGCCCTATCTCCATCCCATCTCTAACCATTGTCTATGTCCTTCAACACAAACTCAACTGAGCGTAGATGCCACACAAAGTGCTATTAAACATTTTTAATAGAACATCTATAATTGCGTGTGTTATATTTACACTATTAAAAGTGAGCACCTCTTACTGGTATGTTTCAGGTTACTATGGAAACAGGTGCAACAAAACTATAGCAACCCCTGCTGATATCTAGATGGCCTGTGTCATCACCATGGCGATAACTGTCTCATGTTTAACATAGCCTACCTGCACCAAGGTCAAGGTCAAGAAAAGGTCACAGTCAAAAGTTCACATCTAATATCAGACATGCAAATAGCATAAATATCTCAAATTTGTCATATAAATATAAATCATTATAAAAATATCTGTTAATCTGGTTTCAAGGGCAGTATTACTTTTCCTGAAAATTCATGGCCATGTCAACATATATTCACTTGACCTACAGTGTACATCAATATGCCCTGGTTCTCAATGTGACCAAATTTCACAAGACCTTTCTCAAATTTCTCTTAATATCCCTTTTCATTGCACATTCTAAAATCTTTGTATAAATACTGAAAAATAGCAACCAGCCAATTAATAGTGTGCTATTAGTTGTGATTTCAGAATGAGTGACAAGTTGAATGGACAGCGGTATTTCCAACGTCCTGAAAGCCATCTTAAATGTCACACAATTCCATCATTTCCCCTCAGATTGGAGTATCTTACAAAGCATGAAAAGTGCACACCGAAAGCAAACACTCCAACATCAAACTGTATCAAATTGACATCTTTATCCTTGCTGTTGTGAAGACAGTCAGCTTCTTTGTGTTTGAATGTGCAAGGTTCCACTCAGGTTTACTTGGCTTGCTGGAAATGCTCAAATGCTGGATGTCCATTCTGCTGGATACTAAATCACATTATGGAACACTGATATACATCTAGTATATTGAGAATAAAGGTGCAAAGAGGTCCTGCTGTTAATTGTCAATGTGATGAAAGAGTGTTCCTTTCTTGAGATATGAAACTGCGCTCACAGGTCACCCAGGTCCACTGAAACCTGAGACATGTTCCCAACAGTACATTACATTGTTATAAGATGCACAAGACATGAACCCAACAGGTCATCAAGGACCTCACAAACACAAAATATGGCCTCACACACAGCTAAGGTCCTTTTTAATGCAACTACACCAAGGCCCTAAATGATATGAGAAATGGTCAAGAAGTAAACCGAGGTCTTCTACAACATTAGACATCGCCCTAACAGAACAGCATGGTCCCAGATAATATAACATATTGTCCCAACAGAACACCACGACTCACTTAGACACAAAAGGAACAGAGGAACTATACCTTCTATGACATGATAAATGGTCTTCACAGAACATCAATTGTCTTTTATGACAAAAGAAATGTACCTCAATATTATAAACAATCTTTTAATATCCAAACTTTTATTGAGGAGAGAAGCCAAGATGAGGCACAGTCCCAACAAATACATTTTAAAAGTTGTCAGTCACCAAAAATAATCTTTAAAATTACCTGCATCAAAAAGGTGATAGAAAAACCACACCACGTCACAGGTCACAGACAAAGGTTTTACACTGATGACATTTTCATTAAAATTTTAATACGTTGAGACAAAAACGACAAATATGACGCAGGGCTGCAGCTGCACTGGACAAATTCATTGCCAGTCACCAGGCTGGGGACAAAGTGACAGAAAGATGAAGAATCCATATTCTGCACTTTACCTGAATGAGCATCCTATTGTGCTCACTGTGTTTATATCACCAAGCTGTGGCCACAATCTACTAGAGGCCCTTTAAGGGGTAAATCTATGTTTCCCCCATACCAGCTGTAACCGCCTTGTGTCATCATGCTTTGAGCATCATCCCTTAGCCCTAAAAGGGGTTTTTATTAAGCTGTATCCGGACTTTGGTTCTTTTTTTAGGCTTATCAAGTGGTTTCATTACATTTCTTTATCTGACCTCAGCAAAACTATTGATACAAATCTGGACTACATCAATGTAAAATCCAATATATGACATCACTTGCCTGAGGTCCTAAATGGCAAAAAGATCCAAGATATGACCTTATTCGTCACAGGTCCCCAACGACAGGTCAACAGTTCAATAATCCTCAATATCGTGCAATCTTGAAGATCATCTGTTTATTCAACAAATATTAAAGCATTGTTGGTCCCAAACCCTCAGGTGCCCACATCTTTCTGCAGATCAATAATTACAATAAACCGGACAGGTTCTATCATATAGCCAAACAATGCCAACTCAATGTTATTGCTGCACTGCACAAAATGACTTTCTCTTCTTATTAAAAATAGCCATATTACTTGTGGGATGTCCCACACATTTAATAATCCTCTGGGTTTTTGTTTCATGACATGGGAGGTGACAGGTAGGCAGTAAAATTTCCCCATTTTTATATTTAGCATGCTCAACAAATGCTGAAATTTAATATGTTGCCATGGAAACGTGATACAAAATCCCTGACATAGGACTTTCTTCCATAATATGATTTTCTCTTGGTTTCTCTCCAGATGAAAATTTCACCAACTGGACAAATCACATTAGAAATATAATGCATTGGAAATATTGTCAATAATGCTTTGGAAATAGTGCAAAAACTACCTTCAAAACCAACCATATTTTAAATGGTAGAAATGACCTATTTTCTGTTATGTGATACAGTATCCAGATATCACAAAGCCCCTGGTTGCTACCTGCAGCATTTGTCAGAAATTAGCCTTGAACGCATAAATATGTACACAAGTCCTAACAACTGCCTCCCTGGGATGGGATCTTGTAAATTTAGACTAATCCCTGCTCTGTGTGTTTCTGCCCTGATATCAGGTTCCCAATTATGACAACCCGATCCACTGACAAGCCTCACAGATCACCAACAAATGCTTGGACCGGACTGGTGGATTAATTGACTGGGCCAGTAGATTTCTGCACTCCAGGGGCTTGGCTGTTTATTTATTTGCAGTATCTGATCGTGACAAATTCTCCAATTTCACTGAAGTTCCTGATACTGCCACAGGTTCTTTGCAAGAGAAAACTACCTTCTTCCCAATCCCGTTAAAATCTTATCAACTCAATAAAGATAACATTTTCTTTTTCAGATGCTTTGTTCATTTCTTTTCTTCATTGGCATCTGCATTATCAGGAATATCATCAGATTTGTGATAATATGTGATTTTTGCTGCCATGTTATCATGCAAGTCATGGTAAAACAATCATAAAATAAACTAATAGTTGAATGTTTCACTCCAAGATTTCTGGTATTTTGTAGGGATCTCTAATTTATTTTAGATGACTGCCAAATATAACATGAAACAGGAGAGAAAAAGAAGAAATATTGTTTGGAAATTTCTATTTCTAAGATATAACTAAATGTTTCTTCTGATCTCTTAAATTAAATTGGAATTAAAAAATAATATCAAAATTGATATGTTATAAATTTTATAAAAAAAATAATAAATGAAAATGATGTGTATATGATGTGTATACGCGCACACACACATATATTTATACATGTATATATATATGGAAGATATTGTCAAGATAGTGATGTAAAGTAGTTGGAGAGTGAACTGGTCACAATATCTCATATATTCAAGCCAATGTAAGCTTCAGAGTAATTACAACGTGTAAGCTTCATGGCAACGTGTAAGCTTCATGGCAACGTTTTCATTCGTGTAAATCTGTGATTAAGATTGAACAATAACAGGTATGTATGGCCGTACTCACAGTGCAGGAAGTGTGATCAAAAGCCAGGCTGGTTTCCCTGCCCTTTATCAACACATAATTATCAGCTTACAGGTCCACGCTAATGACCCACTGATCAACTGACATACAACAATAGCACTCTCCATCAAGCTCCCACTGCAGTCATACTGCTTGCCAAGCATGCTCAAAGGAGAAATGTCTCAGGCTTGCCTGGTTGCTAGGATACCACAAAAGGTCCCAGACTATTTCCCTTCCTATGGATTAGAATGATATATTAGTAGCTTAACCTTCTGCTCAAGTTAAATTTTATACTGTTTTGACAATATGTATTTCATTATTTATATTGTCCTAAAATTTCTGCTTAAACGGATTCAAATTTAAACATTCATGTTACAGCCAAACTGACACTGATAACAATTTATATAATTATCAATTTCCAATGGTAATCTTCACAAATATACAATTTTTCAAAACCTGCTAAGATCAACTTTTGAACAATATATGTGCTCAAATGAGCCCAAAACAATGAGGCTTGTTTTTCACAACTTTCCAAGTCACTGCCCCTCTATCTATCAAATCTAACACCAATATATCATTCTGATTGCACCTAAACTAGACCAGGCAGACAGCAACATCTTGATTCGACACTTGACTGGAGTCTGGGGTCAGCTTCGGTGTGTACCCACAGTGTGGGGGTATATACCCTACCCACATATGAACCCCCGTCAAACATGTGCCTCCCATACAACCACTGCTTTTAGCATTCAGTTTCCAAAAACAATGACAGCCTTGCTATATGTGGCATTCCCATCCTTTACACAAACAGTGTACATCATGTTTTCTTCTCAAATTCTCTGCTACAACTCTGTGACTAAAGATTGAGTTTTTACTTTCAGATACTGTTCATTCTACTAAGCAGGAACACTTACCTGTAACCAATCTGCTCCTCTCACCTCTCTATACTATAGAGTTGTCCTTCGTATATTCCCTGGCAGAGAAATGGTGCAAATAAGTAAAGGTATTGAAACAATCCTGGATATATCAATGACTTTTTGCCACAGTCCGTGCTCAGCTCCCGTGTGTGTGAGGGGCTTTTATCCACAACTTTCTTATCTCCTTCTCAAAACTTCTTCTCCTCGACTCCCCGCTCTGAGCTCACTTGCAGCTTTTGTGTCCCGTCTGCAGATGCAAACTCCTGGAAAACACACAAAAAGTTCACATCAAAGCTGGGTGCACTAATGCCCTATAAATCAAGGTGTGATGTCCAGTGTTTTGTACAAGGTTGTGGGCTGTTTGTATCGGGTATTTTGTGTGAGGACACGGCTGAGAGCTAGTCCCTATTGTACGTCTTCTTCCTGTCACTAAGCCCACTCAAAGCATCCCTCACTCCCATCCCATGGATGGACTCAACCATCCTGCGGCTGGCTGTAGGGGTGGAGGGTAGGAGGAACAGCACTCAGCAGCAAATATACCATCCATCAACCATTTCTTTTCAAATGAAATGTGTAAACAAATAGTCAAGTGGTGCTTTAAAGTTATCCAAATTCTGTTCTGTAGCATTTCCTTTGAACAACATTTTCAAATGTTCTTATTAAACAACAAAAAATTATTATTTTTTCATGAGTAGATAATCAGTTTAAAGTGACAAAATTATGCCTTTTATAAAGTCATATCATCTGAAATCCAACCAACATCATTGTGAATATTGGAAACAAACTCTAAATGTGTTTCTGTTTATATTTAATATTAGATCTAATCAATATAAACAGAGGATGCAATGTGCACCACCTGGGGGCTGTCTGGAGACGCCAGCCTAGCTTAATATCATAACCGTGCCTGTACTTTTTTGACATTTATCTTCTATGATACATCAGACATTTTTTCATCCCGATACTTTTTTACGTTTTCATGTCACTGCTGACTTTTGTAGTCATATCAAATGTTTTACCCTTGATGTTGTATCAGTTAGAAATATCTATTTGGTCACCAAATAAAGTGACCAAACTGAGTAACAATTGCAGTGTGCTTGACTGAATGGATCCAAACAAAATCAAAGAACATCATCAAATAGTCACGCAAGACCTTTATGGAATCACATGTGTGACCAAATATAGGTTTGGCTCAAACTGAAGTGTCTGGTGTAATCATGCTCATTTTGTTGGCAGTCTCCCGGTGATGACATAATAAGGAGTTTCACTTTAACCAGCATTATCATGCCAACATTTAATTGTTCTTTCCACACTTAATTTACTCGGAACACGCAATATACTTCTGGAAGCGAACACTGTCATTAGGTTTGCTAATTACACATTCACTACTCTAAATGAAATGAGTAATGCAAATAATAACAGGTTTTATGCAGTGATGATACCAGACAATGTCCTCATAGTGATTTATAGTATCTGGCTGGGATCTGACCCAAGAATCTCTGGAGTTTCAAGGTGAATGTCATCCGGATTGAGATATTTTGTCCCATTCCTCATTTATACACTAACAATAATGCCTATAATATTTTGCGTTTAATCACATTCCAAGACGACAAAATATCAAAAGGACACCATGAAACTTGGTTGGAATATAACTAGTTATTCATCATTTTTACAGTGAATGATATAAAGATGTGGAAAGTCAACAAATTTCATTGCAATTATCACATCATCTTTCCAGATGATAGGAATTATCAACAGGAATTTGCTTCTTTTGCATCTTTGTAATATTTTTCAACATAATAAATTAGTTAAATATTATTTTCATCAAGCGGTTCTTTAATGTAATTACACAAACCGACTCTATAATTAACATAATTAAAGTGTGAAACCTTATCATGAAGGGGTATTTATATCAAAATAAGTAAGATATATGTGGGAAAAGAAACCCTGACCACTTTTGAATGTGTTCACTGATGCTAGATATTTCACGTCAAGAGATTACCATAGGCTACCAATTTTAAGCCAATAATTGAGAGTAGATTCTTAAATTGCAGGTTTCCAAGGCGGATTGTATGCCAATGATGACGGTGATATTCATATATGGTGCTGGATGATGGAGTTGGCATCATTAACTGAACTCAAGTGTACCAGCGATTAAGGCAGCCACTCAGTGCTGTGATGTCCAGTAAAGAGCTTCCTCAAAGCTCAGATGATCCGTACACCAAACACTATACAGAACAATCATTCTATATCTATGTGTATGTGTGTGTGTGTGTGTGTGGGGGGGAGAATCTGTTAATCATGTCCATATTGTACAGTGATGAAAGTCAGCATTCAGGAAAAAACCTGAAACCCTTAAAAATTAACCTGAAGATACCCCTCCCCCCTTTCAGAAATGTCATTTTTAGATGTTTCAGACTGAGTTCAGACCATTTTGAATTTCACATTTGAAGAAAAAAACCTGAATTCAGGTTATTCCTGAAGACGTTCATCACTGATTGAAGTTGAGCCACAATTTTCTGTGCAGAAATGCAGTGACCATTGTCAAATTTGACAAACCTGACAATTGTCCTCACAATCCATGGCAAAAACAGACATTTTTTTCTATTCTTTATTCATTTGATGAAAACATTATTCCCCTGATTAAAATTTGCATGAGCATAACTGATTTAACAAAATCGTGATCACAAAAGATCTTTGGGTGAATAATCATTATTCTATGAATTTATTTTATCAAAGTTCTGTTGCATTTCTCTAATTTGGCCTTTTACTCTTAATTAGTCCAGCAACATTTGTGACCTCATACAGTCAGGATTTTGCCTGACCACATAGAAGATTGTCCTGGACTGGTGAAGCAGTGCATAGTGTGAGAGTAGTGTTGACTTGACTGACCCAGGCACACAATGCTAAGTACCTGGTCAACATCAGCTTCAAACATTGACAAATAATCACCAATGTCCAACCTCTCCTTTCCCCCAGAATACAACCAACACGCACCTCCTGTCTCCATTTACATCTCACAAATGGCAAATGTAAACTTCCTATTTAAGTTTGTGTGTAAATCCTACTATTGCATGGCATCAAAAGATATCTAACCTTCAGAATCACTTGGCCCTCCACTGTGGTCAAGATCTATCTCATTTTTAACCCATCTGGTCAGTGTTTTGATATCATTAACCAATTTTCCACCATATGTCAGCATCTAAAAATAATAATTTAGAAGTAAAATCCCAATAAAACAGTTCTAAAGAGTAAAGAGTCCACCAGAAAAATTCCAATAGGACAGTTCTCCTTTTATTTAATATTGAAGGAATGATTCTCTTGTGTTGGAGAATGCAACCCCACAGATATCGAGCATGTTTCCACATCTAAACATAAAATAGTGCCCCGCCCACTTTTTAATCACATCATTACATAATATAACTGTGTATGCAAGGTTAATTTGGACCCAGGAATAAATCCATGAAATTGTTGATATTTTTTATGCTAAACACATCCAGTTTTATTTCTATGTGATTGGTATTTATCCACACACAATTATGTGTTATATAACTACTTCTTACCAACTTTACACTGGACTTTCTTTAGTCTGGGAGATTAGTTGATTTCTATCATCAACAATCCCTCATTTAACAGATTTTAACTGCCAGAAGGAAATGAGTAAGTTTCTTATTTCTCTCACTCAATATCACAGGATGTCTCAAACTACATTATCAAAATTTACATATGCTTCATGGTTCCATTTCATCGAACCCATATTCTTCTTAACCAATGAGCAAAAAGGAAAGTCATCAGTCCCCACATCTCTAAACCTAGGAAAGGTTGATGACAGAAGTTTGTATTCCTTGGTATTATATTATATAATGATGTCATTACAAAGTGGACGTGGCATTGTTAATTTTGTGAGAGTGAAAAACGCATATGATGCCTGTGGTAACACAAGAAGGACACCCTCCCCATAATGTGTATTTTTCGTAAAAGAGTTTGCTCTTTGAGGTTGATTATAAATTTAAGCCGGACAGGAAGCATACAGGCACAACAAACCGGTTTAACCATTCAGGCCTGAATGATGTTTATTCTCTCTTCCCAATGTAAATGAGTAAAGCAAGTGGGAAATAGATTAGGTAACTAGCGATAATTGAATCAGTAGGACATGAATAGGGGTAAATTAGCACCCTACAAGGGCTTCAATGGTAACTCTGATGCAATGTTTTTGCTGGAGATGGCAAACAATTTGTCAGCTGACAAATGGAAGTTATGGCTAGTGAAATAAAATTCAAATGGCTCCCAACAGACCAGTTTACTGTTGTAAAAATAAAGTTGTATCAGATGTTTTGTTCGTCAAATGCATTTTTGAATTAATCACTTGTAAAGAAATGTGATTTGTCAGAACCAGAACACAATGAGAGGGGCTCAAATTCCAAAAAATGGAGGGCTGCATTGGGTACAAAAACACGATTCAGATATTTGATCCGAATTTCCACTTGGAAATAAAAGCATTTAATGGGTTTCAGTCACACCCAAAAAAGGAAATTCTTTAGCCCATACATCTACATTCACCTGAAAGGGAAGATATCATGAAGTGGCAATGGGCTACCTTTGAAGAGGGAAGTTGGCATGAATTACGCAAAGACAGTTGAATTGCATTAATAATAATAATAACACATTTAAAAGGGACCAGGGTTTGTTTTTTTTTAAAAATAAGATGTCTGGTCTCAAATGTGATAAATTCAATAGTATTTGCATGCTCTAATCATTTGCCTCAGACAGAGAATTGTTATGATCCATTTTTGACCTGCACTATTGCTCATGAAAAGGAATAAATTAATATTTTAATATTAAGAAATAATGATGTGACATTTCCAAATAGGGAGCTAAAATATCTTGTTACTATTCAAAGTTGTAACTTTTCTGCACATTAATCGTTTAAATCAAGCAAATCTATCTTGAACAGTGAAGTGATTTCAGACTGAGCCATACATCACAGCAAAGCTCTGATGGCATCTCATTATCACCTCCCTACAAGTGCATTTTCCACTCATTTTGACAAACACTGAGAATCTGGAGATCGCATTCAGCTCATTAACTCTCTGTAAACCTTGCCAACAAAGGCGTTTATGAAAGGTACTTTACTTGCAAAGATGATCTTAAAGCAACAGGTTTCATTATTGTCATTCCATCCAGACATGGGCATTAGGTGTGAGTTTTTGCCTTCTCTTGATCATTTCTTCAGGGCAAACCTTGTTTCTGAATCAAAGGTGCTTTTCAGAAGATATGACACCTTTGAAATTTAAACTGTGTCAAGTAGGTTCTTGCAATCCTTCCATTGCATTACAAACCAAACAACCATGTTAGGTTTAGTGTCTGGCACAAAACATCTTGTCAAATGCTTTCTCAATCTCCACAAAAAAAAACAACTAATGTCTGTTGTTAACATTCTCACTTTCTAACAAAATATGTAAAGAGATTTTTTAAATACTAAAGCCATTATTTAGCTGGTTAATAGCTCCATCAAAAATATACCCCATGGCAATATTTTACCACAGAAACTGATGATACCTTTGAATATCTTTTAAATTTTTGTCTCCCCTTTTTTCGTTTTTTTTCCCAAACCTGTTGATCAGAGAACTGCACTGTTGTTTATCACACATACTGCCATTTTGGGTCAGTTTTTTCTTCCTCTATTCACGTCCATTGTCAACCAGATGCCCCTTAGCAACCATCTTGTGGTCAATTACATTGCCAATCCATTGTGCAAGTGATCACAGTATGATGTAACAATGTTGTTGTTCTTTTCTCAAATTCTGTTGAGACGACTGATCATTGAATGACAAGTCAAGAAAATACATAAGTTTTTTCCTTTTTTCTATGAACATTTATCCCTGATCAGAGTCTGAAAATTGTAGGACACTGCACTTTACTTAATCTAGTTATTCTCACCTGCTTTTGTTATTTTTGTCACTGCACCTCCCAATCTCACATTATGTTGAATACATTGATAATTAGTTTTCAATCCATTTTGTTCAAATATTTTGTTCTTTTCAATCATCAGGATGAAATGATTTTTTTTCAAGTCTTCACTTAATGATCTTACTGATTGAGGTATTTTTTTAATGTTTGCACTTTATTCTACTTAACATACTTAGGAGCCGGAAACTGGTAGATTAAAAAATGATCACATTCAACAGTTCTTGCAAAAAAATAGACACAAATCAATCTTCAAATATTTGGAGTTTGCGAAGCTTAACAGCACAAACAGTCTGTTCCGTTTGAAGTTCACAAAATTGGTCAGATCATTTGTAAAGCCAAACAGCTAAATTATTTGCGTTTCCTTTATTGGATGAGGTAGATGTGTACCGGAATGCTCCGGTATCACAGTTATCTGTGCAAGTGTTCACAGGGAACACTGCTATCTGGTCAGGACACCTTTGATGTTTCTTTGTACATCACCCTCAACCATTACCATTCAGCGTCTATTGGGAGTTTGAACATTTCATTACCAGACAATTGGACTTGAGGTCTATCTGTGGTAGGGAGAGGTAGCATTGCAGGATAGCTTGGTATCAATAATATGCTGCTTTATATATATTCTATACAGCAAGATTATTAAGACACACGGCTTAGAAACTGCAGGTCTCCCGTCATGGCATTATGTTTAATTTTATAGAAATCATCTGGTCTTGACCTTATTTGAGAGGTCAAAAAAGTAATGGAAAGGCCACAGCATCACACTTACGGTTTTAATATGGAGAAAATTCTGGTCATGTTTCAAAGGAATCAGTAAAAATTGGCCCGTCTTTAAACTCCCCTCAAACTTACTTGGGCAGGAGACAAAAATATTCATGAATAATTTTGCAGAAATCATTGAATCAAATGTATCATCCATGCTTTATACTGCAAACCAACTTTCCCATGTCATGTAGTATTGCTACAATTTTTTGCTCATAGGCTAAGCAATGAATAGATAATACTATCAGTGTTTACATATAAAATATGAGTTGGCTCAATGAAATGAAGAATTCAATATTTTCAAAATAGTATAGACATGATATAAATTGAAAAAGAAAATCACTAAAATTACTGTATTGTTGACCCCTGTGTGGGATACGACCTCAGGAAAAGTTTTTTTAGACCAGTGTCAAAGCAATACAGCCTCCAGTATATAGTACACACACAGGAAAGTAAATCTTCTTTCTCTGAACTAATTCACAAAATCTAGAAAAGCTATCATTAAAATGTATTTTTGACGAAAGAACCAACAATGAACTAAAATTTCTATAAAAGTCCATATAAACATAATAAATACCTGCCAGGCACTGCCAACACGGAAACAATATACGCTGCCCCGGTCTACACACAGTGCAGGATCCTGGATTATGTAAGCAAGTGTACAATTCAGCTAGAACCCACCACTCACATGTCAACCCCAGAAAACTAAAACCTCCTTCCATTAAATAATTACTACCGAAAACATTTGTTTGTGATTACCACCCATTACTGTCCCTTAGGTCACAGACAAATATCGATGACACAATTTTGTTTGTGAGAGGATTGCTGTGGTGGTGTTGGGGGTCAATATTGTGGCAGCAGAGACTTCAGTCCCCTGTTGTCCACACTGGTGTCAAACCTTACAGCTCCCAGCTTTGGTCAACAACTTGCTTGGTTGGTTTAAACAAATAACAATTTAAAACAAATTCTGGTCAAGCATCTCTTCAGTCACGAATATACATGAGGAAATGTGGTCATACACCGTTATTGCTTGCCCCAAATTTAATGTGCTGGACTTAAAGGCGATGATTACACCGTCATTTTTTAACAAGGCTGTCAAACAACTGGAGACAGATAAAATTTTAGAACTCTAATTACTTTTAATTTCATACGTAAATCAATTTTGGATCAAATTTTTTTAATTTTTCAGCGAGGCAATCCTACAACTGGAGACAGAATGAGGCATGGTGACGTGACTGCCTCATTTCTCTGGTATTCCTGAACTAAGTTCTCATCCAGGCTCAGCTCACTGACACCTTATCTCAATCACCTGTCAACCATCAAAATGTCTGCAGCATATACCTCCCTGCTTTCAGCAAACATCAAAGTATCTGCAGCACAGTCCTGCAGCATCTCTCAGCCTGCAAGTATTCCACGGATCCCGCCTGACTCAGCCAGCCACCCTCTAAGATCCCTCACAAGTGGTCACAAAAGTATGGGTGTCTTGGTGAGATCATTCAAATATTTCCAACCACAAGAGACTGGAGGTCTGGAGAGAGGAGGCGCTGAGAACAAATCTGAGGCTTTCTCTCGTCTCTGATGGTCTCTGATGTGGCAATAATCTGTCAAGGGACTTATGACACTTTGCATCATGGGTATTTTCAAGTGGTTGACCCCACAGCATAGGTGAAGTCTCAAAGTAAAATGATTCCTCCAATACGACTTAGTCATCAGGACAAAAAAATAACTTTGTTTCCGATAACATGGCCCCTAAAAATTAAGATATAAGGTAGATTTTTTAAAAAGTTTTTGTTTTTTTGTGTTGGGGTTAAAATATGAGAATTGAGACATATATATGTGAAATCGTTCCAGAGACTATGTATTTATATCTAGAAAGTCCAAACAAACTTTAGGGTTGCTGGTTTGAACTAGGGTAGGAATGATATCAGAAACAAGCTTCTTTTTTTTTAGGCCTCACAATGGAGGAGGAGGTGCACATTTTGAGTTCGACAAAGCACCCTCTTTTTCGAAGCTTTACAAAGTCTGTTTTACATTGTAATGGTGTAAGACTTGATAAAACGGTAACACACATGATGTTTTATGCGAATGTACACAAACTGTAGAGGACATTGAGTACATCTGATGAGGTCCACACCCTCAGTAAGTGAAGGGTTTATATATTTGCATCTTTAATCCTTGTATAATTTCAAGCTGCATCATGTGAGATTTATCAGAATTTTTTTAACTGATACTTATATTACAGGATTAATAAAAAAGTGAGAAAAAGACATTAAGTTGTTCTATACACTAAGAATATTCAAATATAGTTCATATCAATGGGTATACTTTAAAATAAAATTAATCTATGTGTGGAACTTGAATATTAGAGGAGATTAAAATTCTATTTCAAAATCAATGCCTTTTCAAAATAGACAAAGTAGAAAAGCTTAAATAATTCATAAGATTTGTAATATAAGCCGATCTCATTGATGATATATAACACAGTATATATATATAAATATAAGCAGAGAGGAGCTGATCATGGGAGCCAACTGTTGCTGATGTCAGGAGGCGAGCTGTGTTATACAACTTGGAGGGCCCTCCAGGACGGGGACCTGAGTGTGGCCTAGGGCAGCATAACAGGTGTACTGGGGTGCGACAGCCACTCACTGCCAAGTAGGAACCAAACACTCTCTACACCAGCCTCCCCATCGTCCCCAGCCTACCAACCCTCCCCAGCCTGCCAACCCTCCAAAGCCTATCAACCCTCCCCAGCCTACCAACCCTCCCCAGCCTACCAACCCTCCTTAGCCTACCAACCCTCCCCAGCCTGCCAACCCTCCCCAGCCTGCCAACCCTCCCTAGCCTACCAACCCTCCCCAGCCTACCAACCCTCCCTAGCCTACCAACCCTCCTTAGCTTACCAACCCTCCCCAGCCTACCAACCCTCCCTAGCCTACCAACCCTCCTTAGCCTACCAACCCTCCCCAGCCTGCCAACCCTCCTCAGCCTACCAATCCTCCCCAGCCTACCAACCCTCCCTAGTTTATCAAACCTCCCCAGCCTACCAACCCTCCCCAGCCTACCAACCCTCCCTAGGCTGCCAACCCTCCCTAGCCTACCAACCCTCAACAGCCTACCAAACCCTCAACAGCCTACCAACCCTCAACAGCCTACCAGGTCTCCCCCAGCCTACCAACCCTCCCTAGCCTACCAAACCCCAACAGCCTACCAACCCTCAACAGCCTAGCAAACCTCCCCAGCCTATCAAGCCTCTCCACCCTCCTCACAGGGTTCAAGAAGTAATCTTGTATAAATACTGGATTTCATTATTCAATGCAATTCATGAATCATTTTATGATTTGACATATTTCAACATAATCTATTATTCTTTGAAATCTATGGATTAATGTCATTTTAAAATTCTTTGCAGTTTATAGATAATAGGCAAAGCTGAATAAAACGATTTAAACAACATTCGCAGTCCAAACTTTGCAGATTATAATTCTCATTAATTTCAGATTTATATATAGTCCATGGTTTATGGTCTGTTATCGAAGTCCAAGGTTTCATCAGGAAGCCTTTGTGATACTATGCCGCAATTATTAGCCCATCACAGATACTGATCAGGATAGTGATCCAGAGATGTCCATCTCCAGCATCCCGCCCTCCTCTCTCATAAACCCCCATATAGCACCCCCATGTGACCTCTGCCTCCTGCAAACTAGCCCCCTCAACGCTCCCTGATGACCTGCGCCTTCTGCCTGGACAAACAATGTACACAGAGATGAACATCGCCACCTCAGATAATCTAGTTTATGAATATGAAATCTGGTCTGAATCCCTGCTATTTTCTGCAGGCTTATCGTGCCTACAACTCTAATCATGTCCACTTACTCATGGGAAAGTTCATATCAGTGTGCACTTTCATCATGGACAACAGAATAAGACTTATGATGAATGAAATATTTGAAAGGCCAGGAAAACTTTAGGGAAGCTGGTTTAAACCAGGATAGGTAGGAAAAATTAACAATCATTGTTGTAATTATGATAATTACTATGAAAATGATCATAATGCTGAAAAAAAAAAAAAAAATTTGGCTTCATCTGCATTGATCTGTCCAAACACTTTTCCAAAATATCAACAAACAAAAATCTTGTAATTTTTTTTCAGTCCTTCTGAAAAATGTGTCAAAATAGCATGACTGCAACAGTGAGATCTTTAAACGGACTTGGTACCTGCTGTTTTATAGCTATAGGGGTGTAATCTTTGATCAGCCCTAGGGTGGTGCCCCCTGGTGGTGATGGTGGGAGGGAATCTGTCCACACAGGGCATGGTACCTGGTCAGAATGTTGTCATCACAAGGTCCAGCCCACCCCACCAGACACCACACGTCTCTCATACCCATGATAACAGCCTAGTCAAATATTACAACAATTTCATCTTTTTCTGTATTTTTCTTTTCATGTATAAGGTTGGAGATGTATTGTAATTTCATAAGGTAATGGGAATGTGATTGATAAAATCAATTTCTTTACTATAAACAATGGTCTAATATTGGCTTCAGAGTGTGAAAAGTTAACATTGCCATAGTGAAATCATAATCATTTGGTTTTTTTGGCTCGAGTAAAATTTTATTATTTACAGATTGTTTGTTACAAAACATTTCCATTTATTATTTGACATTTATAATCTGAATCACACATCAGGCATGACAGTTGAATGAAATCTATAAATGTGCACAAGTTATATCAGTAATCAATGCATAACATCACAAAATTCACCATGCTAGGATTGCTGGCAAAATACTTAACTATGCAAACACATTTTATAACTGAAAGTGTGAAAAATACCATTATTTGTTTCAATACCATATGCAGAATTTAGTATTTCACATGAATATTTTTATGACAAATTAATCATTTGACAGTGAAAAATATTTATCCGAACAGATTAGATTTAATGCAAACTATGCAAATGTAAATGAGGCATTTGGAGTGGCTTGACAGCACCTGCTCCCAGTGAAATGAGAGGGGATTCATCGTGGCCAAGAGGTGGGTCAGGGAGATACGGGCAGCACCAGCAACATTAATATAACCAACCAGCAGCAGCAGCAACATTAATATAACCAGCTTATCGTTATATTTGCCGGGAATCCATCATATCACACCCCACAGCTCCAACACAGGACATGTGATCAAACCAATGCCAATACAAAATACCTCATTCACTTGAAGGAATAGATGGTCACATCATATGCTAATCCCACTGATAACTTGTGGGCTGAAAATCAGCTGGGTCCTGGGCTTCTTGATCCTTCAAATTTGAATATCTATTTGGTCACGAGTTTTCAATTCAAAAACGAGGTCAAGCACAATTATTATGCGAGTCCATTTGATTACTCACTAATAAAGGTTCAGTCACAATCGCCAAGGTTTAAAAGGAACATTTACTGCAATGATATTGAATGACAATGAAAATAACAATATTTTTATTTTTTCAAGGTGTCCCTGCAAGCACTAACATGTTGAATATCATTACAAAGGGAGCTATTTACTTTTCTTATTTTATTTTTGAAAGATTGCAATGGACAATTGAAATTTTGACCTCTTTGTGTAACACCATCACCACCAGATGTCACTAAAGCTGCCAACAGTTTGAGATAAGTGTCAGAAACTGATCCAGCTCCTGGGAGTCACATTGTGTAAGCCTCAGATCAAACTACAATTCCAAATAAACAGTTGTTCTCTCTCCCATTCCATACTGTCCAAACAAAGACATAACTCTCACTGATACCAGTCACATCTCACTTTCTGCATTGTGAGCTATTTGTGTCCATAGTAATATTCTCAAAACAAAATATGTAACTAAAATACCTATCTAAATTTGATCATTGACATATGACCTAGTTGCCAGAAAGAAGTTTACTGCTACCAGCATGAAACTTTTTTCGGATCCATGTTATTTTTTGTATTTTTTTTCACTTCTTTCAAACACCTTGGATACTTAACAAGACTATGATGCCAACAAACACTCAAGCATAATAAACTCTACCATAAAAGTCATTATTATGTCTGCCCAGTAAGAGACTGTCATGCCAAGCACAACCAGATGATGCAGCATAAGACCATAAAGTGACCATATTCAGACAATATGATAAGCTGCTGAGTGACTATTTTGCCAAATGCACCTCAAGAGTGGCACAGAATTGTCTAAGCTCCGAATGAAATGCCACACTGCAATCTGTAAATCAAATTTATATTTCCCAAATTAATCATAATTTTGTAATAAAATAATGAAAAGCAATTTTACTTGAAGGCATGTACAAGCTTATTTTGCACTTACTGTCGGAATAATCTGTTGTTCAACTTTCTAAGCTTTATCTGTGACAATATGTTTTCAAAGCTAAATGTTATTTGTAAGAAATTTCATGGAGTATTATCAATTTACGAATTGTAAATATTTGAGATTATTGTTTATATCTTTTCCACAAAAAAGATTGCATCAAGTCTGAAGAAGATCTTACCACAGACCTATTGTGGGTCGCCATCTTGCCCCATTGAAAACACCTTACTGGAACAGAATATATAAATTGGAAGTGCACAAAAAATCTCTGAAATCCAATTAATAATAAAAAAATAAGATGGTATCCCCCAATCACACCAATCTCATATCTGTATTTTGGGCGAAAACAATTTCTACAGTTCCAAACATTTTCCAACATTCAATTTTTGTTTTTTTTTAACATTTTTTGTTTTGACAACAGCTGCAATTTTCAGACAAAAAATCCACATATCAACCTAATTGATAGGAAAAAATAATTTTAAAGAGTAGTTTTGAGAACAGGCACAACAATATCTTCAACAACAAAATTGACAAAAAAGCATCCAAGTATCCGATCATCATTGTGAGATTCTGAACATTTCTTAATCTGCAAACCTCACAATGATCACACTCACCAATCAATCAATCTCAAAGATTGACCGGTGAGATATTCAGTTTAATCAGAATTTGATCTGTGCTAAGTGGTAGTGGGGCTAACCCTGATGACCTGGGATGGCCTCATACAACTTGTAGATGCCTTGTCGACCTTGCAGACCTGACCACTGACTCTGAGACATTACACAGTATCAGCTGGGCGGCCTCCAGTTTGCAAACACTCAACCTTAAACTGATCTTGTTCACGCAGTTCATGTTCTCTGTCCAATCACTGACACTTTCAATGCCCGGCCTACACACTTTGAACAACTCTCAATGGGTCATACACATCTTTATGTTTTCAAAAATAATGGCAGGACAATTATGCTTAGTATAAGAATATCAATTTACACCAGTGCATAATTTGACATCTTATCTGTACTATTTTTATCTGCAATTCTGTAAACTCACAAATAAGAAAGCAAATATCATGATAAACAGCATGAATCTTAACAAAACAATTTGTCAAATAAGTGTGCACTGAGTACGATAATGGTCAGGCTAAATTTTACCATAGTTCTTAAAACAATGATATTCTAAATGATGTGTCTTTGTTATAAAGATGTAACTGAGATGACCTTGATTCTCTTGATGCCTTTGTCAGATTCTGGCATTTTAATACTGACCAGACACTAAGAATGTCAGTAAGGGCATATAAATCATGACAAGAGTCACAGTGGACAATTGAGAAATGTTTGCATGCAACCCATTCTTATGATCAGAAAACCATATCCCTGCTGCTGTACGGAGTGTGATGATGGATGATGATGCCTTGCACCCTCCATGACCATCCCTGACCTGGTCATGGTGGTAACACCTTGATATATGTGCATCCCTCTGAAAATCTCTCACCTCCACCTCGACTGTTCCCAACCCTGAACCTAATACAGCCCAGCCCCTAACCAGCAAAACCATATCCCAGGTCCCCTCCACCACCCCAATAATTCCCTATCAAAAGAAGCCAAACTATCCAACTCTATTCCTAACCCAAAACCACCCTTTAAACTTGTATACTCTCAACCCTCAGCCCTTAAGCTGAGGACACCACCCAATCTTCCGCCTGAAATCCAAGTTTAGCTTGCCCCGCCCCAAGACTGCCACTGTTGAAAATAATAAATATAGTGCATTTTATAAAACCAGTCTGGGGCAAATATATTTTACACTACTAGACACTCCGGCTTGTAAGTGGAGGCTTGTAAGGACACTAGCCCGAATCAAAGTGAACTAGCCCAAACCTTTTTTCACTTAATTATTTTTTATCAATTTTATGTATGTACTGCATGTCTCTAGTGGTGGAGGACTGTACTTGGTTAGGGCAGTTCATATTTAGTTAGATTAAACAAATGACAGAGATTTTTACCAGTACTTGAAAGCTACATGATTAGCTATTAGATAGTCAGGCTAGCATCAGTGGAAGGGATACTGGTCCTTCTACTAGTCTGGGACTATGGGCTTGTGCTAAAATTCCAGACAGTAAACAATGTAAAATGTAGGAAAATATAAAATTGATAAATTGATAAATTTACATCTATGCCGACCAATATCATTGAATCTAAGATCATTATACCATGCATTTATCCGACACCATCTGCCTCTGTCCGCTACAAGTATACCTGTCACAACAAGGAAATCTCCCCAGCTTTGATCTCATAATGTTTACCTCTGTCTGTCTCACCTGGGGTTAGAGCATGTTTTGATCTGGGTTGTACCCCTATGGCTTACACCCCAGTCACACCTATATGTATATATGACCCCCAGAAGTGGGCCCAACATTTAACCCCTGCCAGTCCCCCCAGACCTTGGATCCTTCTAGTTCCATGCCTGCAGACTGTGGATCTGTTCTACTCCGGGAGACCCCCAGCAGACTCTGTATCCATCCTACCCCACCTAACCCTGGGGATCACCATATATCTCTCATATGTCAGCTTAACTGCGATATCAACGATTTTATACAAAATACACGATCCTACATCTAAAGACCTCAACTTTTTTTCCCTCCGAAATCATATAAATAGAACTATAATTTGGTGTTTTAATGCCCCTGTGGGTGTTGTTGATACCCCTTTTACCATGCTAAGGGTGCCAGCATATATTAAGAAATATTTATTCCCTCTACCATTACTTCCACCATTTATAACTAGAAAACAGTGGCCAGACAGTATAATTATTATTTTCAGGAAGTTCCTGCTATCTTTGAATATATCTTTATATCCATTCACTAGGGCATACTCCCACTACTTTTGAGGGCTGCAATTCTATTATATTTTTGAAGTCAAACAAAATTACATAAAAGAACATTTGAAGAATGTATCACTTCTTTGGCCAAAGACTTCACCCTGTTCCTATCGGCCATGTGACAGGTAATTTACACAAATATACCAGACAAAGTGTCTCTCTCTTCAAAATTGGTCAATACAATCAGAGTAAGTGAAAGTCAGCCAAGGTGTTTCTTTTAATGCTTCAAGGGCAGCCATAAAAATTCAGGGCAATTACACAGCAATGAATGACATCCAAAGCTAATGTTGATGAGCGGCAAAAGAAATACACATATTGCATACCTGTCGATGTTACAGATATAAAACTCAATTATGGGATTTGTTGCTTGCTAATTGCTTGAAAATTGGACAATTTGCTCAAATTTACATTTGTACACTGAACACATCAAAGCTAAACTTCCTTCGTTTAGTAGAGGCAGTAATAATACAGGAAAGAGAAAGATTCACTAACAGGTCATGCATGTATTGGCATAAAATCATTGTGCATCAATATTTCATAGAGAGAAAAATGGTAGATAAACATTTTTTTACTTTACTAATTCATGGAGACATAAATTCTTTTGACGTTTCACTTCATTTCCTGTAAGGAATGAAAAATGTCCAGATGGATATATATTTATTTTGACCACATTGATATATATATATATATATATATGTATATATATATCGGTATATATAAATGTATTATATATATCTGTACGTATATATATTACCCATAAAATCAGGAATAGTGCTTCTACAAACTACAATGAAGTCTATTTACTTGTCAATTTCAATGAGTATTGACAACTGTTTCAGCCACGGAGGGCAAACTGACCACAAACTGATGAGTAAATTACTATACTTTATCTGCTCTTGTGATATTTAATGTATTTATTCTGATGTCCATAGATTGAGAAATAAATCACGGCCAATGATCTCCAACACTTGGCCAGGTGGTCATTAATATTCCTACTAAACAATACTAATTTCCCGCTAATAACATCTTCCTTCTCAGCCAGCTTGACAGCTTTTCAGTTCTCACAGTACAGTTGTGGAATCTAAGTATTAAGTCATTGTTAAGTTCTATCAACACCACCCTCCCATTCTGTAACAGATGCGAGTTAACAATAGCGGCTCCCTAGTGAGACCGCACCAAAAGCCCGGGAAATGGACATCGCACATTTCAGGTGTAGTTGAATAATGATAAGCCTTCAGGTGTCAGGCAGCAAAGTGTGACCCAGGATATCCCAAGGGGCTGGATGACAGTTGTTTGGTCTTCTGATCATACTCCCATGATGCAACACACCAGTCATTGTCTCATCATTCTCCCATCATGCATCACAAGTCATAGTTTTTTATACTCTCATGATGCAACACACTGGCCATTGTCTGACTATTTCCAAATCATCTGCAAACTTGGGTTTACCAACAAGTTTTGTCATGCACATCAACAACAAATTTCAAACATTTAAAGTGACACCTCTTTCTTTCATTACTTTTCAATTTATTCATAAACCTTTAACTTTGCTGAAGTTCTATTCTTCAGAGATTCATATTTAGTTAAATTGATATCATACTTAATTGAATAGAAAATAATATGAAGGAGTAATTAGGAGATGAGACAGGAGTAACAGTGATGTTCTTCAAAAATGCTTCAATCCTACCACACCAAGACAGGAGACGCCCATACAGCATGCTTCAATCCTACCACACCAAGACAGGAGACGCCCATACAGCATGCTTCAATCATACCAGACCAAGACAGGAGACGTCCATGCAGCATGCTTCAATCATACCACACCAAGACAGGAGACGCCCCTACAGCATGCTTCAATCCTACACACCAAGACAGGAGACGCCCATACAGCATGCTTCAATCCTACCACACCAAGACAGGAGACGCCCATACAGCATGCTTCAATCCTACCACACCAAGACAGGAGACTCCCATACAGCATGCTTCAATCCTACCACACCAAGACAGGAGACGCCCATACAGCATGCTTCAATCCTACCACACCAAGACAGGAGACGCCCATACAGCATGCTTCAATCCTACCACACCAAGACAGGAGACGTCCATGCAGCATGCTTCAATCCTACCACACCAAGACAGGAGACGCCCATACAGCATGCTTCAATCCTACCACACCAAGACAGGAGACGCCCATACAGCATGCTCCAATCATACCACACCAAGACAGGAGACACCCATACAGCATGCTTCAATCCTACCACACCAAGACAGGAGACGCCCATACAGCATGCTTCAATCCTACCACACCAACACAGGAGACGCCCATACAGCATGCTTCAATCCTACCAGACCAAGACAGGAGACGCCCATACAGCATGCTTCAATCCTACCACACCAAGACAGGAGACGCCCATACAGCATGCTTCAATCCCATCACACCAAGACAGGAGACGCCCATACAGCATGCTTCAATCCTACCACACCAAGACAGGAGACGCCCATACAGCATGCTTCAATCCTACCACACCAAGACAGGAGACACCCATACAGCATGCTTCAATCCTACCACACCAAGACAGGAGACGCCCATACAGCATGCTTCAATCCCATCACACCAAGACAGGAGACGCCCATACAGCATGCTTCAATCCTACCACACCAAGACAGGAGACGCCCATACAGCATGCTTCAATCCTACCAGACCAAGACAGGAGACGCCCATACAGCATGCTTCAATCATACCACACCAAGACAGGAGACGCCCATACAGCATGCTTCAATCATATACCACACCAAGACAGGAGATGGTTGCCACATGAATCACAGATTATGAAATTCCGTGATATTTTACTGACTTTTCTCTGACTAAACTTCATTTTTCAATGACCAATTAGGTAACAAAAGGCTACTGCAGTTATTGTTTAATTTTGATCATTGATTTCAATTTTGACTCCATAAAACGTATATCTGTGCCATTCAGGTTTTTCATGAAAGCTTCATACAATATTATGTCCACATTTCTTCATGATCTTCTGACCATAACAGTTGGACAGTTTTCAAATTAACCATTTCCCCCTGAGCAAATCAAAATTCCCTGACTTTCCAATGACCTTGAAAACATAAAAAAAAGATTTTGACTTTTCCCTAACCTGGGGCAACACTGTCAAAGATGATATGAAGGCAAGGTAAGGTAATGTTGAATATTATCAGAGGGCAAAACAAACATAATCTGAGGGTATAACAGCTTTTAATGTATGCCCTCAAAGACAATCCAAAGACAGTACATAACAGACCAATGCCCTCACAGAACATACTTGGCTCAGACAATAAACCGGTAGTACCTGATGACTTGAAAGACCTTTTATATGAATGGACGATGCCTTTGAAAGATGAATTGTGGTCAATGTGAGTACCATGGAGCATAGGGTGATATGACAGAGCACAGGGTGGTAGGACCTCTGTCTCCAATCCCACTTAGATTCCTCCACTCGCAGATGGCTGGGTGTCTTATCAGATTACACTGCTTATCTTATCTATATCTCGTAATTATTCATATCTCATGAGTGCAACCAGACCAATGGATAAAAATCATAGTGCCTTACTTTGATTCTTTTAAAAAAGAAATTTACTTTGATATTTACTTTGTCTTTGACAAGGAGTCTCTGATGGAAGATATTTGAAAGGAATGTTTTGTTGAGTGTGATATTTGGTAAATTGCCCTACCAGCGGGGTGACCCCAGGAACATCAGAGCTGGTTCAGCAACAGGTCAAGTTAAAATTACTTACCTTTTTACTGAACAAAGTAAAATTACTATCCATTTTTCTATGATAATGATTTCAAATTCAATTATAAAGATTGTCACTCTTGTCTGCAATAAAATATTGTCAAGTAAAATGCTGCAGGATGTCATTATATTCAGGAATGGCACCCAAGAGAAATGCAGATTTACAATGGTGCAAGAAAAAGATGTTCTCAGATCTGCAGGGTTTTTTTTATCAAATTCATTGGCCCATGACATACAGTACGAAAAATATAAGAAGAACTATGAACCTAATTTTGGAACAATAGAATTTATAAATCACTGACCACCTGGCCAATGCTTAAAGCCCTGCAGAAATTCACAAATCTCACATACAGATATATTTCCAAATCGGAGGCAATATTTCAGCCTCTGTAAATGTGATATTATCATTTCCCCCTGAGAACTCTTTCATCTTTATGCATATCAACATCACACTTGCAACCATGGTAACAACAAAGATTGCATTTTGCAGTTACTTTGACAAAAAGAGTATTTCTTTTGCAAATGATTTCATTATCTCCGAGTGGCCCTGTGTCAGATTATGCCTGCCTGCCTGAAGTGTGGTCAGAGCACGGGATATATTCCCCACTCTGACAACAACAGGTAACATCTGCTCCGCCATCATCAAAGCATTCACCCAGAAGAAATGAAAGAACCATGAAATGCATCATCCTGACTTGTCAACACAAACATAATAGCAATGTTCCGCCTCAGATCCAAGCATTATGATATCCCTGCTTTTGTAAGATGTAAATGTGATGGTGAAATTATTCACCAGGGGGAGCTGTAATGTCTATGATTCTTTGTCATCAAGTAATGGACATTTGCAATAGGCATTAACAAGGAAGAAAATATGTTCTACTCCACTTTGATCACTTACATGACCTTTTCAACAAAACCAGTATTCTGTGTGTATAGATAATACATGAGATCTTAAAATTAATAAATAAACACATTATTCAATTAAGACACTGATGAATAAGAAAAGGCTTATCTATCTTCTTCAGTCAAGAACTCAACATTTATATATATTATGGTTCTTCTATAGATACAAAATCTAAACTCAAGTTATCAATGCAGATCTAAATTGTCACATTTTGAAAGAGTCCAGGTCTATTGTTAACATCAATGACATCTACCACCAGGGGGCTCTTACCTGTCTCTTGTGGCCCGGAAAAACCTACCCAGCAAAAAACACTTAGAGTTCTCAATATCCCAGCATGCATCTTGATGTGATAATTTCCCATTGTTTACGGGTAAAGCATTGCTGTTAGACAAAGAACCCTCAGTTGTCTCAGGAAGTGAGTAACAGACCCTAAATGTCCACACAGACAATGCTGCAGTCAAAAATATGTAATTAAATGCTACAAAAGTAAGTGTGGATGCTTTCACGAGAGGCGTGTGCCAGAGGTTTTCATGCCTCGATGAAGGGTGACATTCTGTCTGCATGTCACAGCTTTAACCACCTTTGTCAAGACTGGATTAAATTCATGCTAACCTCAGCATTATAATTTTTTTTATCAAAAGTTTTCCTTGCTTTTCTCTATAATCATCCAATTACTAACATGCAAAATGAGCAACATGCCAAGTGCATGGTGTGCTTTTAAAAACTTAAATGGTGACAATTTTCCATTATATTACCTGGAAGAGAAATTTCACGGGATAGCCCCACTCTCCAAAACCACATGGCCAAAATGACATTGCATATCATAAACCTGATAAATAGCAACTGATTTTTTATATCAAACTACCAACTGCCACATTATCTCAGACATTTCAAGTATCCCAAATGCATGTTCCTGAACAAGATTGCTTTTTACATTATCACTCTCATGTTTCTGGACTCCCCCACTAAGATTTTAATGGTGACTCATGTCTCTGAACTTTTCCTACTTTTCTACCCCAAAGAACCCATACTTTATCTGCTAGTCCTGCAGATTTATCTTCCCGCAGAGTTGCTGTAGCTGATACAGTCAAGGGTCTCGAGGACGGCCTCCAATATTGCACTGCCCCTAGAGATAGCAGAACTTGCACCTCTCTTCACCTATCTTGTTTACAAACAAACCAACTCAACAGCATTCACTGTTGCCTTATTATGCAATCAAACATTTCCAATTATTTTTCTATCAATAAATGGCACAAATCAACCATAAGTTCCTGATACTGATCGCAATATTTAACAAATAACCACCTCTCTTCATGTTCCTTGTAAAAGAGATATATATTTGTCATCAGATAATATACTAGCATGTTTGAGTTCAAATATCTCTACAGACATGAAATATTGATGTAAACTTACCTTTGAAAGAGACTTCAAACAAAGAGAGTTAGTTCCTGAGACATCAAATGAATATCAGACAGTGTCTTGTGTCGGCGTGAAGAATCCTGTATGAGAAAAACAATAAAGACAAGAGACACATGAGACAAGATGGAGGCAAGTGGCAAAGTCGTGGCTGAGATGTCACAAAGAATATGACAAGTGTGTTCCTGCACCACTGTTCCGAACCCTCACATCCACTCAACCTGAAAGGTCATGGGTCACTCGTAGTGCCCCCTAGGTCAACTCACCAGCAGTCACAAATGTCTCATGGGGGTACCCAGACATGAAGGTGTTAACATCAATTTAAATGGTCTTTTGTTCCTCATTAAAGTATTTTTTTCTTCCTTCAGAAAGTTCCTGTTATGCATGAGTCATTGGAAAGTTCAATATCAATAAACCTTAATTGAAACATATTCTTAGATTGTAAAGTAACAAGTCATCAAGTATGAAAACAGTGTGCAAAAGATAAGTCTTTAAATACAAAGCCATATTATGATTATATATGAAAAAAAAAACAACTCAATAATTATAACTACATTTTTAAATAAATAAACCTTCACAAAAATCTTTTAAGATAAACCTATGCGACAATAAATATGATAAGCACGCCCCCTTGTGGCGGTCCTGGGGGTAGAAACATGTTTTATATTAGTGCGAGTTAGAGGAGGCAATTTGATCACACTTCAGATCTCCCGGTCCCATTATACTGTCCCTCCCAGACTCAATTATCTTGTCTTGCTGTCTCTTGTTTATGTATATCTCATGTGAAATGAACACACATGCAAATGAACTTTTCCATCCTTCACCCTCTTGCTGTGTTTAACAGAACGCAACATTCTAATTTCAGAGACTGGAGTCACTACATGTTGCATGTCATTCATGTTTTACAGGGAGAACTTCATGTATACTGCTACATGAACATCTTGTACTGTACAAAAAAATCCAGGAACTACAAATAATTGATGAAACACTGAATCTTATTAATAAATAATGCACATTAAAATAAAGGACCTTAATAAATAAAGAAATCCTAAAAACAGAATAAGTTCCTGAAAACTACTGATTTTCTTTTCACTTCCCTGTCTTTAAAACCACAGAGGTGAGAGAGTTTTTCTCCCCTTTTCAAGTTGGCCTCTCCTACCAGTATGTGGTGTACCCTTATGCACCTGCCGAACTCGGCACAATTCATTTCATCCAATTATCAATGTGACTCGCCTATCGCAAGTTCCACTTCTGAGGGAGATTTTTTGTCCATGTAAATTGGGCGTTTAGCTGTCTTAGCAGGAATTCCATATCTACAATGTCCTGTTACTATTCTGAGGATTATCAATGGGTAAATTAGCTTTATTTAGTACTTGAGCCTCTCAAACAAGGCATTCAGATCAGACATCAGCTCACAAAGCGAGCTTGAAAAATTATCAAGAAACTATTTTATTCTATAATAAACAACAAAAAGAGCTCTTTTTCAAATTCAAACCCAAAATCTGCCCGCCAAATCATATAGTTCTTTGTTTAGTGTTTTACGGTCTAACAATATATATCATCTACTTGTCTGCTTAAGATAAACCCGGAACAAAAAAGATCAAATCAGTGAAATCTGTAAAAATATTTATCTCCTGCTGTGAAATACAAAACACTATAATTTTCTACACTTTCTGTCCATCAGCCTTTCTATGGGTATCATTTTGCCATTTTTCACCTCCACAGATGTACCCCATACAAACTTTTAACCCCATTAATTGACATGCTGTGACCCTTCTAATTTCAGGGTGCTTGGATCGCAACCCAATGGCGCCCTCAGGTGACAAATTCCTGTATTCATTCTTACCTCCACCACCCCCATGCTATTGACACCGATTTCCCTGCTTGGAAATGTGCATATCTGACCATTATGCTGGAGGGATATGCCACTTTGCCCACTCACCGGAACCTCTCAGTATGTTCATTTCAACATGTTTAATTCAAATTATTTTATAAATGCCAAAAATCCTCCATATATTTCATTATTATCATGTGTATCTTAATCTTTATCATGGTTTTAAAATCTGGACTAGTGTAAATTCTATTGATTTTTATCAACTATCATAAATCAATCATCAATTATAACATGGTGCCCTCTAGTGCTCGATAAAATTTGAGATATCCCACCAGGTGGCGAAAAGCACTACTCTGTCATCCTGACCAAAATGTGCACTAGTCTACTTCCAAACAAATCTGAGACCCGATCCAAATCATGTAAACATTCAATACATATGTAAAGGAAAAGAAATGTTAAAATGTTACTAATCAATGTATGCTATTCTGGTATTTCCCCGTTGAGTGCCCGCATACAGCTGGACGTTCCTGACACCCATCTATTTATTCCTGATGATGTGTGTTTGTTAAGGCAGCTGAAAGGCAACTATTATCATTGCTAGATCCTAAATCATACTGCAACCTGCCCACCTTATACATGCATGTATACAGGTAGACAACTAATCACACCCTGCTTGACATTTTCACATTTATAAATGTTTAATGGTTAATTTTCCTTCCCTCTTTTATCTATCATAGAACATTTTCAATATTCAAGAGTGGTTTAAAATCCTGTTGTGATAAACTTGACCAGAATTTAGTAATTTATATTTATTTATTTATTTTATTATTATTATTTTTTTATTTTTTTTTTTTATTTTTTTTTTTTTTGCATTTTTTAGGGTGGGTCAGTATCATTATGTCCACTGCACTAAGACACTTGAATTTTAAGTCAGACCACAAACCGCTATCAGTCCACCCTCCCCTCGCTGCCTTGCACCCTTATTATTACCCCCTGCAACCCCACCTGCCTGCCACCTTGCAGCTTTAGGGTTAAACCGACCCTGTCCACCCCATGTCAACCCCACGCAGAGTGATAAATGCAAACCCCTCGGACATACAGGCAAAAATCAATTGTCACAATTCAGTAATGAGAAATGGAAGATGTTTTGCATTTGCAAGAGTCTCTTGTAATATATGTTGATGGTTGCATAGGAATTCCTAAATGATACTGATTCAACGAATCACTACTTTCAGGCCAATTCACTTCCTTTCTTATATTTTATATATGTATAAATTATTATTGCAAATTGGTTCAAAGAGATATGAGAAACTTTTTTGAAGGAATCACAAAAAATAAATAGCAGACTTCAATATTAGTTCTTTGTATCCAGAGTTAAAATACTGTTTGGAGAAATTCTAAATACAAACTTCCCCTTGAAATGTGGCTGGTAGAGTATATAATATATTTTGTTACTTGAAAATATAAAGGATATTTATAATATCATTCAATGATATCATGATTAATCTCTCTTATCTTTTATACTTGATCTATCCTTTTACCAAACTTACAAAGCACACTGGAGGAAATGAGATCAGTAATGAATTTTATCATTTTTTTTTTAATACTGTAATAGAATCCTTGAAAATAGTATAAAAGGTCCAAGTAGATGTAATTTATCATTCTTGTCAAAGCTGTCTAGTTATAAAAGTGATTTATGAAGTTTTTACCATCAGTATCAAGTTAAACATGTCTAAATCCATTACGGCAGGTAGTATGATTCAATAGAAGATAAATATAAAACATGTGGCCCAGATAATACAATGTTATCTCGTAATCTTGGTCAACTGTGGGGTTTATATGTGCTCATGACACTGTGTCAGAGTTCACCGCACTCTTCCACCACATCAGAAGCTTGTGGAGGGTCTAAAAATCCACTCTCAGAAAGCTTTTCTGTGCTCGAACATGCACTGGGCTTGTTGACGATCTCTAAATCTTTGTGGTGTCTGCTCCTTAAGCACCTGTCTGTCCTACAGCCTCTTTATCATTTGTAAAATCGGAGAAAAATCGAGATTTTATCGGTGACTTGCATCTCCAAAGTTTGATGATGGATTTTGGCCAGACACGAAGCGAGCGCATATATCGGCATGGATGTGTATGTTATCAGCCATCGTATCCCGCGGCGACAAACAGTTTTACGCGGCCCTGAAGAAGATGTACACAAGTAACGATTATTAATTACTCTCCGTGGCAGTGTATTCTCTGATAACAAAAGATGCGAGGTCGTACATTTCAAGCTCAAGTAAGCTTATGCATTTCAACAATAGAGACTTTTGATATCAAAACCTGTATTTCACCATACTAATGGTGTACCTCTACCCTAACAGACCCTACAGCACAATCAGGCACAGGGCCTCATCATTCATCAATCTTGTCCCTTCCCTTTCTTGTCCTTAAACTTACCCAGTGTTACAGATTTGAGATTTGCTCAATGCAAGCAAATTTTGGCCTGGGCCAGTCACTAAATAGTATTAATGGACTGATTTGTTAATTTAACAGAGTTAAAGGCAAGAAAATATTGATGTAAATCATTGAAGACAGACATCAAGTATAGATCGCAGGGCCTTTATAATGTATTAAATTGGCTGATTTACAGGGTTAAGAGCAAGAAACTATCCAAACCTTATTTCAAACAATGAATTTTACTGACCTTTCTCTCCCTTTATCAAATATGGATTTTTATATAAGATTTAGTAATATGCATTCCATCACTATACTAATTTCATTTTAATTTGAAATTTACATAAAGGTACAAATTGCAATTGTAATTTTGGTCACAAACATTGTGGTATGTTATTCCTATGATTGGCAATGTCACTCAATCATTACCTGATAGGTCATAAGATCTCAATATATGCACCTGAAACCTTCAGTGTGACTGAAATAAAATTAATAATCTTGCTGAAGTTCCTGCCAGGTGAACACATTTTTTTCTCAAAGAGTCCATTGCTCAGTTTATTAGCATTCCTTTGTCAATTTCCACTTTCAGATATATCTGTCCCCTCATAAATTCATCCTTTCATTAAGATTAATATGAAAAAACAGGCTTCCAGACTGGTAAAACTCTCAATAAGGTCTTTTGAAATTTAAACCTACAAACAGGCTTTTAAGCTGGCTAAAGCCCTGTCAAACACATTACATCAGATTTGTAGTTTGGCTTTCATCTATAGAAAATGTCTGTGCCTCCCATGTGGCGGACAAGATTTGCGGCTCTCTTGAGCACCTGTTTGAAAAGGACTACACAGGGATTACATTTCACCCTGTGCAGAAAGCTAACTGGATGTCAAAATATGTTGAACTTTGCTTCTAAATAGATGCATTTTCCACCAGCAATCATGCATCAGAAGTTGTCCCCTGCACAGAAATAGTGGCATTTTCCATGCTCATGCACCCCAAAAAAGCAGTCTCTAATTTTGAATAAAAGGTATAATAAAGGTTGAAAATTATCTGCCTAGTAGGTCTGTAATTTGTCAAAGCAGGGGGTGTTTTGGGGTTGCCCTGGAGCAATGTCACTGTTATTCAGTCAGAGGGAATGGCACATGCCCCCATCCATTATAACGGATTTGTCCACTCTCAAGATGGGGGGCACAGGTAGACCACAATATTTTCTACTTTCTCTGCAACATTTATTATTGTTAAATTTGAATATTATGCTTTTTTTATATTTCTATTTTTTCTTAATTAAATGAATCTCCTCAAATATATATATATAAAAGTTTGTGAAGTGATTTTAATTTTTATGTGACATATAGATATTTTACACATACATGTATAAGATTTTCACATGTTTCAGAAAATAATTAAAATAATTTCTCATAAAGTATCAGTAAAGCTTTTTCATGGTTATTACCTCACATATAAAAATTTTGATATGTAGTCTGTGCACTGTTAGATCCTGTTAGTGGCTCCGCCTTGTGTATTTCTAAAGAAAAAGTCTACCAGAGGGCACCACTTCTAGTGGACCAACACTCTTTGTTGGGTGTCAAATCAAGGGTGGATGGTAGTATCTTTCAACACCTGCATTCTCAAAGATAATTGCTCCAGATAATTTGTAGAGTTTTTCCTTCTTGGGAATGTCTTAAATCATTATCACTTGCTTGGATTACAATGGATATAAGAAAATGGATAAGTGTGCGACACATTATGCTGGACATTTGACCCAAACAACAAAGCTTGGTGCAACTCAATTGGTCAAAAGATCACAAGGGTCATCAGGACAGACTGAAAGGGTCAGAGGTCAAAGTCATAGGTCAGTCTGATGGGACATTTACCAAGATATGTATGTATCAGATAAAAAAGCATTTCCGGATTCATATCGTGTCCTTTCACTTCAAAGCAAGAATGAAAAAACACTACATCAAAAAATAAATTTTACAATTTTATACATTTTCAATGTCTCCCTAGAAATATGATTGGATTTATTTTTAATTAAATTGTTCACACATTCATGAGCCTGAGTGATAAATTTTCAAATGAACAATTTTTTGGATTTTGGCTTATTTTAACTTAACCAAAATTTTCATCTTTAACTTAACCAAAATTTTTATCAATCTAAATTATATGACGTGATAAAAAGAAAACAAATATTTTGATGAAAGAATTTATTAGTATCCTTAAAAGTTTTGATGGTCATATATTTTGTGCCAGCATCCAACCTTGCTACCCCTGCCCCTCAAACCCGAAAAATTATCAAAATTGTCAACTGCACACAAAAGACAAAATATAAAATTATACTTGTGCACCAAAATAAAGAATTCAATCTGTCACTTTAGATCACTGATATATTTCACTTGAACCCTAAGTAGTCTTAAACTGAAGAAAATGGCATAATCATAGTGCAGAGAAACAAGCGAGGTCAGAAAGGAAGGGGCAATTAACATCAAATTGTGGCTGTCACCTTGAAACAGATAAATGACATGGTCAGAGAGAGGTGTGTGCATTTAACCATGAAATTATACCCATTGTCACATTGATTGCAACTCAAGCACCTTTCCTTGCATGTCACCTTGGCCTTAATTTCTGAATCACACTGAAGGTCAATTTCTTCAAAGATGCACTCCTGAGTCTATGTCAGTTATCAATTTCTCATACCTGTAAACTGTGTGATATGTTTGTGACTTATCATATTTAGTGCTTCCTATCGGAAAACCTGCAATTTCCCATGAAGAAAATTTTGATATGTATTATGTTCATTACAATATTTCCATGAGCTCTATGTTTTTGCTCTAGGACTTCTTTTGGATTCACAAAAACACGTTTCTCCTCTAAAATAACAGGTATGGCAACTCTCAATGTCTTCAATTTAGGGGTTTCAGAATAATATTCAAATTTATGCCTAACAGGGACCAACCTCTTTGCAAGGACAATCAATTGTAAGCTAAGCTGCATTCGGGCCGAAATATATATTCAATGACTGTAAGCTTAACTACCCTGTAATCTTATGAATTAAGGGAAGGTAACATTCATTTTTTTTTTGCAAAACCTCAAAACAAGATGAAAAACCTAAAAAATGCTGTTGGTAATTTAAGAGTGTATACACAGGGATACTTTTTACAGTTTTATAATACAAACTTGGTCATGGAATCATCTGAACTTGTAAACTCCTATAACAAATATAGGTATTAGAATGTGGTTGATACAGTGCTAATAAGGGCAAGTGGGATAGATTAATGATACTTGATCTTATTTTATCTCACTGGACCCATCAAATGGAAGGAAAATACCCATTTTATGGCAAATCTTATATTGCTGCTTCTTCAGCAATTTAAATAGTTAAAGGTCACAATAAAGAATGGAATAGTTCAGAACTTTTATATAATCATCATAACATTGGAAAACTTTTGTGATTTATCCACCTTATGGTTCTTGTTGTCAGGACCCTGATGAGATAAAATTAACAATCAGAAGTTTCTCACTTAAAAGACATATCCTGTGCTGGGAAACTTGTTCAGGTCAGCATTGAGTTCATACACCCCAAGTAAAGACAGACCTGTGTAATTCCTTGAATTATCTATCTTTCTTTTCTTTTTTTTCGTACATCAGTTCATCTTATAATCAACTAACCTTTCCTCACATCAGTAAATAATATAATCAATTAAACTTTCCTCACACAGAAATTTTTTATAAAATATAAAGATGGCACTCGTGGTTGAAATTAATTTGCCCTTTTTATGTGTCTTTTTCTGCTTAGTAATGTATTCTGATCATCACAGTCTGGGTCTTCCTCACAACACAGTTTTTCATGGATAAATTTTTATTTCTAAAATTGTCAAAGGTAGAATTTTACTTTTGATTTTTTTCTCCAAAGAACTGGATATCAAAGGCTGTGGTTTTCTTATATATAATACAATTAGAAATATACCAGGGCACTGAGTGGCAAACTTTTATAGAGACTTAAATAATTTTGCTGAATATATGGTTTGTACAATCATACTTTAATTTATGTAACATATTGGTTTAAATGTCCTGCTACAATTTTCCTGTGCAATTCAGTGTCCCAGAATCTCCTGACAGGGCTTTGTTTCATGTTATGCTTAGTCTACTGCCCTCTAGTGTTTGAACTGTAACTGGTCCTATAACTATGTAAGGTTGAATAAATATCTGATAATGTATTGGTAGTAATTTGGTAGCCCTGAGTACAGACAAATATACTTAACCCCAACTGGACAGGAAAGATTTCAACATCCACTGCCTGCAAAGGACGGGAAGGAAGTAAACATACCCATTGTTCTGAGTAAATTATGTCATTTTGTGACATTTTTCAGGACTGCAACTTGTTACAATTTAATGGTGGTCATGAAGTCAGGCTGCTAGTATCATTTACTTTTGACCCCATTTCTTTGTTTAGCATATTTAATAATCATATACTAGTCCAGAAAAAAAAGGTTAGTCCCGCAAAACAGTAAAATTTAGGTGGGCCTTGTCCTTCAATGGTTAATGAAATGATCATGAGAAGAAAAAGAAAAATCTTGACATTCTTGTCATAGTATTGTGAACCGGGGCACAATTAAAATGTGAAATGTCTCCTTTTTCTAAAATAACAAAGTTTAAACAAGTTTTAGAACATTAAAATTAGGGACAACATTTTTTTTAACATTTCAAAATGTAAATGCCCTTTCAAAAGTTCAGCCTCTTGACCTCTAACGCCCGAGTAACGGACAGGAAGGATGTCAACATCCACCATGGCAACAGACGGGAAGGACGTTCAAGTCCCCATTGTTCTGGCTTGATGACATCATTTGTTGTATTCTAAAGGGCTGCTACTTGTTACAATGTAATCATGATAATGGCATCAGAGTGATAAGATCATGACCTTTTGTTTTGACCACAGCATTTTATATTGAATAACCATGGTTATAAATTGATCAGTTTAGTATGTAGATACCATAGTCCAGAAAAAAAATTGGTTAGTCCTGCCATTCACAAAATCTTGATAGGCTAATCCGTTTGGGGTTAAATAATAGTCTTGTTGATCAATCAGCACAGTGAAACTTCCATAGTCTCTATTCTGTTTCAGCCAGAACACTGAACAAAACTTGGGCACAAATTTACTTTCACCCCCAAATTTTAATTTGTCATACTCACTAACTTGTGTAAATCTTCTAGAACTACTTCACGTGTTTAGTACTCGTCTGCTCTCAGCGAAAAAGAAGTTAGATGAAAATATGCCAATAATCTGAGTCGCACTTGTCTTCCAGATTTAGAAAGTGCAACTTTCTGCCTCGTTTTACCCCTTTACCTTATTCCCGACTCTCCCTAGAAATTTTCACGAAAAAAATAGAAAGACAGTCACAAATATTTGGAAATGGAGTTCAACAAGTTGTTAGCACAGTGGCACACGGTGAATTTTTGAGTTCGCGTGTGTGGAGAAAGCACTTTGAATAATAAAAGGCCGAGAATGATGCGGTTGAGCGGAGTTCGGCCGCCCGGGGTTAGCCGGTCTGCGTGGTTCGGGGTAAACTTTATCAGCAAGAGTGTCAGTTTCCAACTTGACTCTCCAAAGAAAGCTTGACAGGATACCGATTCTGGTCCGAGAATCCTCAAGGATCGGTGTCTAGACTGCTTGAAACCATTGACACTCATGAATCGGACTAGATAACATCCCTAGGAAGAAATTGTAGGGGTAAATGTTGTGATTTTACGCTAAAATGAGGAGTAAAAGAAAGCTGACAAGTGGAGAAGTCGTCTGCTATGGAGTTGTGTTGATTTCAGCGCTCTGTGTTGGTGAGTTAAACTACCGTACTCAATCCTCATTCATTTCTCTGTATTACTTTGAACAAATTATTATTTATTTATGCCACTAATATTGCTCACCAGTGTGTGCCATTGTATGAGATGTTTTTAATGTTTTTGGGGTTTGGAAGTTTACTTTTGAAGACGTGTTTTTCATATCACAAAGTTGCTGCTGTGATTGAGGTGGGATGAGGATGCTAGGGTGATAGAGTGGCCAGAGTAAAGCTAGGGAGAAAGTCAAAATTGATGTTTTGGATTTCTTGTGAAACTTAGAGCTGCATTTTAATTTATCAGGATCAAATAGCCAATAGAGAAAGCAGATTAACACATTTTTTATCTCCAAATTTTAAAAAATGTATTAAAATATAAGTTCAACAGTTTGATCCAGACAGCTTCTTGCCAAATCTTGGTCTAATCAGTATGCCTGAATTGTGTCTAATTAAACAGCCTGTAGCTTGGTATTTGCAGTGAGAAGTCAGGTTGATGGAATATATGGCATTAGTTTATAATCAGGGTCATTTTGACCAGTTAGCCTCTGATCGGTGCACCCAGCTGCTAAACAGGGAGGGAGAACAGGAAACGTGATACCTCCATGAAATTAAATTGCCAATAAGATTTCATGTTCCAGTAAATCGGAAATTCATAAATTTTCTGTTACAGTTCATAAAGGACATTTGCCTTATATTTGGAACTGAAAGGGGCCAACATTTTCAAATATTTTTTGGTCAAAGCATAGATAAGATACAAAAAGATTTATTTTGTCACATTTCTATGAATTTAATGCTTGATGTGTCATATAATAACAGACTTTCAAAATAACACAAATAAAACTATTTATTGATGTGCTCTGAAAAAAGGAACTTGTCAACATGATAAAAAAATATGTTTCTGCCACTTTCTGGTCAGAATTAATCCTGCCACAAAACACATCGAACAAGTGTGAATAAATACTAAATGCTAAAATACCAAATTGGCTATTCATTCTTTGAATAAATTTATAATGCTCAATTTAGCTAAAATTGGATTAATACTTGAAAGTTAATTACCGGTATCTGAATGACTATAATAAAGAAAACATGATAGCTGATAGCAGAGAATCTCAAGTGTGGGGTTCTGCATGACTTGCCATAATTTTGTCAAATTGATGCTAATTTCCAGAAATTCCCATAGAGTATGGCATGCTCGAAATAGACAACACAGTGGGATGGGACCAATATCTATAGAAACCTCACCTTGACAATTTCATTCTGTGTGGGTTTAGTGAATTTGAGAATTCTTTAAATTCATGAGAAATACCTCAGACATGAGACTGAGAATGCATGAATAAGCTGTTCCATGCATTTCTTCAATGCATGATCTGCTTCAAAATGCCATCACCTAACAAAAAGATATTGATTTAATTTTTTGACAGAATTCAGTTTCTTGACTTCTTTGCATAGATCTATGATGTTCATGTCTATAGATTGTTTCTTTCTAACATGAAGATCATGTGAAATGTTAAGCTACAGATCAGGAACATATTATATACCGGTATGTATATGTAAAAAAGTTGTAATACATTCAGATTGCCCATAAACAATTTTTTTCATCAATCTGATAGTCATAAATGCACCATTGTGATTGAAAATAGAAAATTATATAAAAAATAGAAAATTAACCATATATTTTAATTTATTTCAGTTTGATAAAATTTAATTATAAGATTAAAATAATCCCTCTATTCAATAATGTCTCCATCCCAATCTCTTAATCTCTCAAAATTCAATCCCTGATTTTACCAGTTTGTGACAATAGTGTATTTGACATTGTAAAATATACACCTTTGTTATATAATTGATATGTAGAACCTAATGGATACTGGATTCCAGTCAATTTGATCCCCACACACAGCAATGTGATCTGGGATCTCATCAGACCGCTACAGTATGCTTGCTGCCATGTGCTGTGTTTACCTTTTAAACTGGTGTTTTTATTGGCATCCAACATCACACAGGTTAAACTGGGTAAAGTGGTCCTCACTGATGACTTCACTAAACAAATCTTTGTTCTTCTGAAGAGCTTACAGTCTTCCTCTAAACCCTGTCTATTTTTACAAAATTAAATTACCAATCTGGGGGCAGTGTTGGCCAGTGGTTTCCTATAGAAAATGGAGGAGAATTCTGATTTCTAAGTAGAAGGCCAACAGATTGAAATGTTGAGCACTTTTTTGTTGAGGGGAAAACGTCACGCTTTCTCATATGTTTGGCACGGTAACGGTAACAGTGTGTACTACAGACCCACCTCAGTAGAGGATGAGGAATGTTGGGGATTATAGCAGGTACACCCTATGAGCAGCTGGTGATGGGAGGGATTTGCTTGGAGATTATCCAGGTGTGAGTCTCCCCTGTGAGTTGCTGTATATCAGGTCCCATGATGAAGGCTGAAGTGAGAGTCTTCTGGACTGGACACAAATAAAAGAAAAGCCTGTATTGTTTCTTGACCCACATTCAGATCATACAATTGATTATAATTCTTAGCTTAAGTATAATGCAGACTGGGCCACAATGTAAATCCTTTATCAAAATTCTACTTCATAAAAGTTTCTTTAATTATGTCTTGGTGAAAATGCAATAGAAAGATTTCCAGACATTTGTCAATAAGAGTTAGGTGATGGAGTCGTAATGGCAGACTGTTTGTTATCCAGTCAGATTTATCTGAGTTGAAATCAAATCTACATCATTCAACATTGAAATTATATATTGCAGACCAGCCATTATGAGTGTATGTTGAATAGTATTAATGATATTCAAGATATTTGATACCTTAATCATAAAACATTGAAATAATACTGAATGATTCATCATGTTGGATCGAGGTGTTATAGTCAAATGTATAAAGGTCACGTTTTTAGTTGTCAGTTTTGAGCTGCCCCCCTGTCTAGGCGTGGTGCAGTATTTCTTACCCAGCCTCAGGGGAGATGCAGGAGTAGACACTATCAACCGGTCTATATTTTCTCAGACATATGCTCAAGTACAGGTCAACATGGTGAAAGACATAAGGAGTCTGGATGCTCCAGACCCTATCAACATGTTACAATCTGATGTCAAAAGTCAAGAAGTTTGAAGAAAACATTGGCCTGCAGAAGAAATATTAGCATTTGACTATTTCAACCAATGCAGTGGTTTTCATCGCATCTGTAAACATGGTAAACAACACCATCAGAGACTTGTATAAAGCTATTAAATAGCTTTAACCATCTTGATAAACTAGCCACATTTTTGGGGAAAGATCATTCAATGTAAATTGTAGCTTCTTGGTCATTTTTAATGGAGAATTTTAGAAAATTTTTGAGAAGATTGGATGGCACAAGGGGTTATTGTTTCAGCAAAACCCGGATGCCTCCATCATATCTCTCAGGTGTATAATGGTCCTACAGACATTCCAGGGTGGCAAGTCAGAACAAAGAAAGTAGTCCTCTTGGAGCCCCCACCATGTCCTGAAGATCACCCACACACCAGTGCACTGGCGGCCAAAATGAGGGCCGAGCCCTGTGATTTGTTGCCCCTACATGATGGCGGTGTAGCATGTAAATGGTAGGCCATGTCCCGAATGCATCGCATGTTAACATGTAAACCTTCTCTGCCAGGTTAACAAAAATCACAAGGAACATCAAAGGCAGTGATCTTGCGATGTTCTTTTCATCATTGTGCACGTCCATTTTGCGTTGTTTTTTTCATCGTGAGTGTGTCTCGGTGATTTGGGGTTGGGACAGGTTATCTGTCAGGTTGTCTCTGTTATTAGTGGGGTGTCCTGGAGGAACAGGTGACAGAGAGTTTTTGTTGAAAGCAGGCTTTTAGTTAAGGTATGCCCCTGGTGATAAATGCTGCTGACTCTGTCATGTGAAATTTAGTAAAATTAGGTTGATTGCAACCTTAAAATGTCAACATCAAAAGGCAACATGGCGATCAGACATTTGTTATTTACTTCACAGATTTGCACTCCTACAACATAAACTGCTTTAAAAGTTGTGAAGTTGAAGACAATTGAAGAAAAAACAAGGTTTGCACTTTGCTATTTTACACCTGAAAATTACAAATGAGCGTGCAAAACGATGTTAAGACACATGATGTCTGGGTGGGCCTTATATGTGAAATAGGCAAGGTTTTGGCCAGATAATGGACATGAAGTATAGCCTTATCTCTTCTGACAAGCTCTCAGTTGTATCTCTGACTGACAGTGCCATATCTCACAGAGTGACACCTGCTGCTCATCCCATGTCTGCCTTCCCTTTGATCTCTCAGGTGAGCCTCGTTAGCACCCGCCCACCTGTAATGTATCTTCAACTGGGAGCTGGATATGACACCCGGCCAACACAAGCCGGGACCCTGAGCTTCAGAAAAAGGCATGACGCTTCTTGTTACGATCTGACACCGACAGGACTCATGAGGCTGATGCAGAGTCTGACAGACGGAAAGACAAAGACACTTAATAAAAATCTCTCAATGAAATGCTGCAATGCTACACCTTAAAGGCAGTTTCAAATATCACAGGTCTTAAAAAGATTTGGTTATTTACAATATTTACAATCTTAAAAGATTAATTTCAGCATTAGACATTTTTTAAGAAGATTTTATCTCCGGAAGAAGGATCATCTCCTTCAATGAGAATTTGTTTAGAATTTTAAAGCTGCGGTTTAAAATGTTGGTCAGTTCTCTATTTGTAGAAAAAAACTGAAAAGCCTGTATCTTGTTTCACACGGGATTTTAGTTCTCTACAGATGTTTTAACAACAAGCTGAGGGACAATGGTCGACTTTGTCATCACAGTTGTCAAAGTTCATTTTAAGGTTTCTTCATCATCTCTTAGTACAGTCTGTTATGTCATGCCTCATTTTACAGAACAACTTCCACATTTCATCTCCCATGCAAAGTTCAAAGACAGACTTTAAAATATCCAGAAAAGACCGGTTTTAATATTCATATCTATTTGAAATGCTAAATCAACTGAAAATAATTTTATATTATAAATTTATTTATCATGATGAAGTCAACCAAACACAACCGTGCTGAACTAAATTCATTATTGTTCAGATTAAATATATGACTTCATTGTTCAGATTAAATATATGACTTCATTGTTCAGATTAGATATATGACTTCATTGTTCAGATTAAATATATGACTTCATTGTTCAGATTAAATATATGACTTCATTGTTCAGATTAAATATATGACTTTGTGATAGCTCAGTTCAATTATTTGACTCTAAATGGTGGTTTGATCTGATTAATTCTACAGTAGTTTGTGGCAAACATGTTATTGTCATGTATAAATGCAAACAAATGTAAACAAATGATATGGGTCATCTATTTAGCCAAGCATACCATTGAAGGGGGTATGCTATGATCATGTATGGCCTCATTTTGTGATTTGATCAAGTTTTTTGGTGTCCTAACAAACATTTGACCCAAACTGCTTAAATCGACAAAATAAATGTAAAAGACATTGTGTTGAAAGTTTGTTTGACTCATGATGCGACAATTTCATCTGGTGAAATCATTTGCATCCTCAACCCTGTTGCCCTGCAGAACAAAAACCCCAGGCGTCGTCACATTTCATTATGTCAGGTTTCATACTGGAGAATACCTCCGGCATGAGTCTGGAGTGGAATACGAGGGTCCGGCAGCGTAAGTTATGATGCAGAATTCGGAGGTGGAGAGTACTTACAGTTCTGTGGTTTTGTCACTCCAGAGAGCCAGTATAATTCATGTCAGGGATCTGATTTATAATGTCTTAATCCATAGGATCTACCCCTCAAATCTCTCAGCAATGTTGGATTTACATTATTGATAACTGTTCTGTCAAAATGTTTATTTATTTTTGCATTTTTGTGGATTGTAACTATAAGTGAATTCTTGAACACCAAAATGGCATGATAAATTATCATATTATCAATACTGATTCTTTGTCACAGTAATTTCAGAATGAATTATATAATCTAATTGATCAAACATATTTTGCAATGTATACATTCTAATCTACTTTATAATCCACAAATCTATTTTTTGTACATATTTTTGGAGTAAATACGTCTTGGAATGGTTAAAAAATGCCTTATGGTTCCATACGGGATAGGAATATCAGGCATATTTTGTGGGACTGAGAACTTGTCACATTTGACTTGTGATGAATGAGGTCAGCCTATCTTATCTGGGACAAGGCATCTCAGATGCCACTGCCATGACAACCAGCCTCACCAGCACGGTTGCCATGGAAACAGGAATGCCTGAAAATGGTGGACATGTGGTGTGCATTTGAGGAAACGTATTTGATCACCATAATATGTAAGGTGTTTGTCTTGCACAATGTCAGGAGCTACAACTTATCTCCAAGTCCTATCAGTTATCTGGGAGAAGCTGATGTTTTGATACATAAACAATTAGCATTATATATTGATATGAACATTTGTTGCGACTGATTATCTGTTGTAGGACCAACATAGATTTGCATTTTTTTATTGCATTTGTAATATGTATCTTTATGACAGACCCATTTTGAATAAATCGGATACACCGGAAAGCATACATCCTCATTCAAGTGCTCTGACTGACATAATAATGCAGTGATAAACAGAGTAAAACAAAAGATGAGCTTGACAAAGTCAACACAGATGCACCCAGTATTGGCCACATATTGACACTTTTGATTGGCATATTTGTCTGCAGACACTTCCATGGTATGATAAGACTCAGTGGTGTTTGTGGATGTGATTATGCTGCAGTGAACTCAGTGTCACAACAACATCCTATTATTTCAACTAGTAGTGAGAACACTTTCTCTCCCTTTGTTTCACCTTCATGTGAAAGATTGGTGTTTTATACATAATTGTATTCTATTTATCTTGTGTAAACCCTCAAATGAAAATGTATTTTTACCAAATTCTATGACCCAATGGATGATGAACAATAAAATATGAAAGTATAAAAAGTTATTTGATAATGTCACATTTTTTTTCTATTTCAACCTATTGATAACAGCTAAAACTGGAATTTAATCAGAAAATAGTGTGAAAAACTGGAAAAAAATAGAAACAATAAAACTGTGCGAAGATTGATAAATATTTTGGGTAAATGTCCAAACAAAGATTAAACAAGTGAAATAATGTCTCATTGTTAGTTAATTCAACTGTAACATAATGCAGTCGGGTTAGTATCCCCCTCTTGTTTTGGATCAGGCTTTGAAATGTGACAATGTGATGATGTCAGATCATTTGCTATGTACTCAGCTGTGTTAATTGGCTAATTAGCTTGATGCAAGTGGCATCAGTATCTATTTCTGAGGATCTGACTATAATCTGGTGGGCTGGGTGCTTGAGTTCAGCAGGATGCCTGGATGTCTCACACACCCATAATTAGCAAATTCTCTGTATAATCATGGCCATGCTCACTGACCCTGTCATTGTGCTGTTTACAAGCCATCAAGATTTAAATTTGGATCTTTTTCAAAGTCATAGTAATCATTATATTGCTCATACATATCTGTCTGTATGTGTGGGTGTTTTCAATCTGAAGGGAATTCTTTTACCATAACAACTGAATATTTCACAATTTTTAAAAATTATTTAAAAAAATTATATTGCCTTCATGCCTCTCTAAGTGCCCGATTATCAGACATTTAAAAATATTTATCAAATGCACAAAATTTTATTCATATATTTTATGTGAGATAAATTATTATGACCCATTTTTATGACCGTCAGATCTGTTGATTGACTCATTACAATATATAATAATTGTTAAACACTGCATCAAAACCAAAAGATGAATATAAAATGGTTGGCACTTTCACTTGATCAACATAGGTGTCAAATAAGAAACTTTGAAGTTGAAGTTTACACTTTACAGTTGGCACCTATGTTTATTCTTCAAGTCACGACTTGCTAACACCTCGCACCATGGCCAAATACCCAGTCCCCCTTGTTTGCCCAAACATTTACCTGACATTAAGAGGTGTGTGGAGAACTAATTAGCCTGGGTTAACACTTCCCAGGACGACCTCTGAAGGGCACTCCAACTATCCCACTGCCATAATACCCTCGAATTGAAAATATTTTAAGAGATTATGCATATTGACCTCCTTTCTTTAATTTCTTTCTTTGTGTTAAGTGCAGGTCACGAGACATTAATTGACCAAAAAATTTGATATCAAATTTAAGATTTTATGTGTCTTAAAAAAAGTCGGTTATTCTTTGTTCTGAGATGAAAATATTAAGTATGCATTGATGATTTGATGGAGATGTATAAATATTTCATGAGCTAATTGCTTTTTATTCAGCAAGTAAACTATGAGAGAGTTGTCAAGCTCTCTGGCAGGCATAAAGTTAAGCCAATATTTTGCAATACTGTTTGAACAATTTGGCTAGACTTTTATACCATTTAACTCACAAAAGGTATCATGATTGATGGTGTATGGCAGTAGAGTGCTAGATGTCCGCTAGCTAGACCTTACTAATAGGCTTGCACTATAAATATTGAATCAAGCATTGTGAACAATACACACGATATGTGCCTGGAATGTCATCCTCAGGTTTTCTCTTTTTGAGACATGCAGAAATTTCTATCCTATCTTTGGTTGTAAAATAAAAATTGTGTTTGAATTTTACACAATATCCTTGAAGAAGTGTAGAATCAGAAAATATATTTAAACCAAAACTTTTGCAGAACTGTTACATGGAAGTCATACTCATTTTCCAGCATGTTAGGAAAGTATATTTATAACTATGGAACATTGGATGATAATGGGCTTTTATTGTGTTATTTTCAAAGTCATAATTATGTGATTTGAGTTTGATAAAAGAGTTTTCCATTATGTTCAACTATGTAGAAGATATATATTAACCATGTTCATTAACTAGAATATTGCGAAGCAGAAACGGCGGTAATTGGAAAATTCTTCTAAAACTATATAGACACAAGATTGAAAAGAATAAGACCAATGTGAGACAAAAAAATGTCAGAATGCTAGTGCAGCCTAGACTCAATCCAACATTCTGATGGTCAATGATGGCTAGATTCCATAATGGTTGGTCAGGGTAACCATGGAAACTTCCAGAGAGGGGGGCACAGAAGGAGGCGGTGACATGATCTGGCACTTCCTACCCCAGGGGGAGGGGCAGTAGAGATGGCTCTGTGAGATCAGAGAGATGTGCAGGGGGGATAGATTATCACCTAGGGATTATCCAGGGATTAGTGATGATCTGATGTGCACATATGGTTTGAGGATCCAGATGGGGGTAGTTTGTTATCTGCTAACTGACCAGAGGGTGACATATGGGGGCTGAGAGGGTAAGTATGCAGGGCCCAGGGGGGTCACTCCGTCCACATGATCAACACCTGTAAAAATGCTTAATGTATAAAATAAATTGTGAAATTGCAAATGATTTCGTTATTTTCATTTCCTACTTTGATCATACATTGTGAAATCATGTCTGTGTTTGGAGGTAGAAAAAAATACATTTATACTTTTGTAAGAATTTTTATTATATCATGATCATTTTTTTTTATGAAGTGTTAGTATGGAATAAATGTTGCTAAATGAATCAAGCAAAATGCATATTACTGATGATTTGGAGATGGGAGTGTATTACATGTGGTCAGCATCAGACTTCATCTCTCTGTAAATATTTGGATGAAGCAGTAAATTTGTTTTCCATTTATCTTGAATTACGATTTGTGAATATCTTGCATTACCCACATGTTGCATCATGGAGAGACCTTAATAGAGTGAGAAGTTTTATGTCCCATATACTGGCTACCACCTGATGTAGGTACTCTCCATTCTATCTGTTACCATGGCAACCGTTACATTCCCGCCTCAGGTGGGAGGTGATCACCTCCATCACTCCGGTCCTCAACTTTCTCCACATCCCCATCTCATCTTGTCTTGCAGCCTCCGAAGCAGACCTTCGCCTGGAAGCTGGAAGGTGACAAATGCAATATTTACTTTAATATTTGAGCTCACTTGTCATAGCTACAAATCTACAACAGCTGCAATTTATTTTAACCCCAGCAACCTCTTGCAACTACAATCGTAATCAGACTCTTCAACTTTTAAGACCTGCAATATGAAATAAACTCATCAATCATTGACAGCTGCAATCTGTATTAAACACATCAACCATTGACACCTGCAAACTGTATTAAAAACATCAACCATTGACACCTGCAACCTTTATTAAATACATCAACCATTGACACCTGCAATATGTGTTAAACACATCAACCATTGACACCTGCAATCCGCATTAAACACATCAACCATTGACACCTGCAATCTGCATTAAACACATCAACCATTTACACCTGCAATCTGCATTAAACACATCAACCATTGACACCTGCAATCTGCATTAAACACATCAACCATTGACACCTGCAATCTGCATTAAACACATAAACCATTAACAGCTGCAATCTGCATTAAGCACATCAACCATTGACACCTGCAATCTGTATCAAACTCATCAACCTCCAACCACCAATTTCATATAACTGACCAACCTGAGTTACCTATAATTATTTTGTTATGAAACTTAATGTACATTGGTTTATAAATAACTGGAATGATAAAAATTAAATGTAATATATATTAATGTAAAATTGGTTTGGACTATGCACTCTTCAGAGTTTCCATCATCAGGATCGGGGATTTCTATGATTTCAACCCTGTTATCAGCATGACAAGGTCTGAAATCAAATTTGAGATGCTGGTGTTTTAACTAAGCTCTCTACTGAGTTTGTTTTGTAACCCTATGATAGCCTGTACTCAACCATACTCTTGCACTCAATGGGGGAACTTAAATTAATGAAAAATATGATATCACTTTTAAATGATGCCTCTGGCATGACAATAATGAATGTGATCGGCCTGAATGTGACCCGTGTAGATATGGAACATGGTGAGGAGCCCCCTGGTGGCATGTCTTTCATGATCGGTAATAAAGACCTTTCTTCAGAGCTGTGATGTGATGGCCACCAGGGGGCAGTGGTGATGACCCAGGGCATCTGTGCTTCACAAGACTGGCAGTGAATATGTATCTTACAATCAGCATCCGTGACTTTCAAGCACTGCAAAGGTCATGATCCGCATAGCATCATGTGGTTTCATTTCCCCCGAAATTTGATTGGAAAAGGATCCAAATTCAGATCTTGCTATTTATCACTATTTTGTTTTATGTGATAAAATTAATGAAGACCAGATCAGATTTTTCAGAGTTCTGGCCCAAGTTCAGTATTGAATATTAACCATGGCATTTTGCTCAGGGGTCACGTGCTGCTACATATGGTCAGTGTCTTGTGTCTTGTGTCTTGTGTCCTGAGGACAATGTGGGTTATTTTCCATCTCCAAAGGATAGATTCTTCCTGTCCTCACACACCACAGTCAATACATTAGTCAATAATTGAAAATTGAGTTTAGCATAATTTTAATCCAAGATATACTGAAATGAAATCTGTGATGAGGACTTTTGGAGTCTTAAATTTGATTAATCAATATTATTTTGAAATATTTAAATGCTGACATGAAAATAAATAAAAATTATCATGTGGTATCACCATGCATTGTGCCCCCTGTTGGGAGGAGTAGAAATTGCTAGGTGAAGTCAGACATGCTCAAGAATGTGTTGAGTGTCACTGAAGACTGCAAGTTACAATGAGTGCATACTTCACACAGGTAGAACCTCATTCTGAGTGTTTTTGTGCAGCGCCCCCAACTGGCACAGGTAGAACTCCATTCAGTGCCCACAAGTTGAATAAGAAAAAGTTAATTTTGACTGTTTATAAATACCGATATATATATAATTTTTTTTGTCATGAATAAACCAGACTTTTTAGGGCCCTCTTCAAACATAATGTGAATATCACTCAACAAGTCTGTCTGCAGCGCCCTCTACTGGAGCAGGTAAAAGCATTTTTCTGAGTGGACCTAACCCTGACATCTGTCTCCAGCTCCCCCTACCAGCTCAGGTAGGACATTGGCCAGAGTGATCTGAACAATATATCTGTCTGCAAGGACCTAATGATGCTGGGCAGTCAGGTTTGTTTGGAGGTCCCCCCCTCTCTTACGACCCCCCCCCCCCCCCCCCCTCACCTCAGATCATGCTGCATGCTGATAAAGCTGTCAACAAGGATCGTGCTCTCACCTGTTCTAAGTCTGACCCTCCACTTACCATGATATCTGACCCCCCTTTGTTTTGACCCTCTGACAAGATCAAATTTCATAGTTGGTCTTGTTCGTAGACTTTTATGCTCTTCAAAATGACCAAAATGTTCTATTAGTGACATTATATTGCAGAATGAATCACAGATTTGTTCCAGCTGCTCAAATCCAGACCTTGAAATAATGTTCACCAAAAAAAAGGAATAAAATGATACACAGAAACCATTGTTATTTAGTACAACATCAGGCCTCGGACCACTATTATAATGTCCCATTGAAAACCATAGTAAATGCCTCACCTTCAAAAATTCATAGAAAATATTCGTATCGACCTAGGGTATTTTGAAAAATACTTATAAGATGGCAAAAATATTTATCTTTCTAAAAGCAGAGTATCAAGTTAGGTTGACCATTGAAATTTTTTGCTAGGATCTGTTAAAGCGCCACCTACCTTGAAAACAAAGAACAGAACATGGCAATATAGAAATGAGCCCCTGATAGCAAAGATCAATATATAGTCCCTTCAATTATTCTCATTATTTTTCTAATAACTTTGACAAAACAAGCCATTATTGTGCTATTAAATATCACTATTCATTTTATGTCTAATGTGATCTGCATCTCGTTATTATCATGTATAATAAGGGGGAGTAGGAAATTATCAAGCACTACTTTCGTATGCCCTGGTCCCACATATCAAATAGTAGACTCAGGTCTCAATCTTACATTTTTTTACACTAAATAACTTTTGAAAGGACTTCTAAGATATGTTCCCAAATGACATTTATTTTAATGAATTTCATACTTTCTTGTGTCAATACAGCAATACAATAAAAATTCATGACAGACAACTTGTGATTTCTTTGAAATAATTTTTTTCTTCATTCTTAAGATTATAAATAATTATAATTTTACAAATCTTTTGTGGGTAAATATTTTTTTTTATTATTTAAAGGTATTTGTCATATCTCTTATGATGGTACAGAGTGGTCAGTGTGGTCAGCGGTGTGGAGGTAGGAGACATGTGGCAGACACCAGGGGGCAGTTCTAGCAGGATGCCTCCAGAAATACACGTTGTTCCCTGCTGCTGATAGACATGCCCTGTTCTCTGAGCTATGAGATGCTCCATATGAAGCACTTAATGTGCCACATTTCCATAGATATATGTCTTCCCTGGATTTCCTCCAGTGCCACCACTCAAGCTGCTGTCTTTCTCTCCCTTATCCATGTTTTATATATTATTCTACTACAATAATCAAGACTTTCTGGAACCCAAAATGTGCTCTATGATATTGGTGATAATAATGGACGCCACTTGGCAGATTTCAGTATTGAGCCAAGCCGACATCTCTGCTTTTGTTTTTCAGGATGTACCCTGGGAATATTCACAATGGAGAGTTTTGCATGAACATGAACAATACCTGTCTTTGCATTTATAATGTCTGAAAAACACTGCTTTCATTTTTCATGTCTGGATTTGCCATTACACTGTCAGATACACATTCTACATATTTAAAAAATGCATAGGTTTACATTAGAAAAATAAATAACAGACCTCAACATTTAATGAACTGCCAAAATTGTAGTACCAATGTTGTCATGAATGAAAACAAGCTGAATGTGAAATCTCTAGATGTCTGCATCTTTCAAATCAAGAAATTGCTAACTTTAAGGTTACTTGCTTCCATTATTCTATTGTGAGGACAGAGGTCATTTGAAGGTCATTGTTGATTCAACATGTGGAAATAAAAGGATCAAACATGGCACCATAAAGGATCATTGTCACATGTTAGTTTAGCCACCTGGTGGCAAAAGTCATGAGTACAGGGTGTGCCAATTTACAAAGTCTGCATGAAGGAGGTGTATGGGTGAAGAGGAAATACCCAGACCTCACATCTCAAAGACATCTGAGAAATCTCACAGAATTCCACTTTGGTCTCCAAGTTTATTCAGTAAATATAGCTTTATGAAGAAGTCCACATAGTTTGTGGCATTGTGTCTCTGTGTTTGAGCTAGGAACAAGTCACCTTTATGTAAAGTCTGCTAAAAGCAAGACATGGTCTATGGTTTGGTATGGTTCATGACAATGTCGTATTTGACATACTGATCACAATGCAAAATCACTGCTAAAAATGGAGAAATTTTACCTGGCCTTAATATTTTTTCCAATTATGTTTACTGCCCTAACATAATAAGAGAGTTTTTAAGTCTATGCAGTATTGAGCCTTTACAATGTTTATGTATTGTGACTATCTGAGAACTTGATTCCATATGACAGAATAAAGATATTAGAAATTTTATTATACTTTTTTTCTTACCTCCCAGACATGTTTTTTTTTCTGGTTCCCTTCCAAGAAAATAAACCGTAGAGACATAAACAATGGAGACATTTACGATAATACTCAGCTTAAATTCCCATAAAAAAATTAGATTATAGGGTTATAGATATTAACAAGGTTCAGCTTTTAGGAACTTTATGGTAGGCTGATAATGCATTTATCATGATAAAGTGATATTGATACAGAGAGAATTCAGAAATACTTCCCAGAACCAGGTTATCAAAGCAGTGTGATATATCAGACCTGAAATTGGAATCTGTTGTGATGTCATATGCCAGTATACGAAGAGACGGAAGTGTTTGTAGGCTTTACACATATATAAACACCAGTAGTCTAGCATTCAGCATGCATAGATTGGTAAGGTTGCTTTGTGATCAAGATAGTCCAGGACTGGAGAAGAAAAATATGCTCCTTCATTTGTCCTGACATCAGTTCCTTTGTCTATCTGTCTGGTGTTAATATATTTGCTCACTGTGGTGAACAGATTGAAAGCTGTGGTCGTGGTAAACCATATGTTTATCTTTTAGATTTATTCCATCTAAAATGTATCTAACTGCATAACCAAAAAAACACACTTTTGCTCAACGTTTACAAAGAAAAAGAAAATGATTACAACTTGTGGATCATCACCATAGGTTTTAAAGTAGATGTGCAGTGGAATTTTTAAGTTAAGCTGCATACTACTTATTTTGTTGGTTCTATAAATTCACTGGATCAATAAACATGAAATTAATACTGAACCTTGAGACCACCCACACCCTGAGAGAGTTTATCACAGGTTCAAAATGAATCGCCTAAAATGATCCTCAGAGCACCATTGATATTTGATTCTCAAGGAATAGTATTTTTCCTTGTGTAGAAACTGGGTTACATAATTTAAGAAGTTTGGTGAAATCTGTGTGATCTTGTTATCTGTTCCATCGAGATTTTCAAGCCATTGTACATAAGGAGAACAGGGGGCTTTCACAGTTGTGACATCTGTATTAATTAAGACCCTCAACCTCTGTGAGTGAATTTGTCAAAAACTTTCTGAATGTTTTTGTCAGACACTTACTTTCAAAAGGCGTGTCAAGAAAAATCAGCCAGAGTGACAGTGGGTGCTTTTTGTGGTGCATTTTACTTGTTGTGCGCTGTGAATTGATTCATTTCAGCAAGATGTTGTGTGACATTTTCAATGAGTGTCCAAGATGGCCTCTGAGGACTGACTTAGGCCCTCTAGGGGGACACAATGAAACTAATTATTGGACGTCATACAATTTGAGGCACAAAAGGGGAATCTCAAGTAGTTATTATTACAATTGTCCCACAACTCACATCAGCATGGGGTGAAATTTTGCTTCGCCCAATAGACTTGGTCAATCTTTAATGAAATTTGATTAAAAGGGAGGATTTGATTTTGTGGTACATCTCTGTGAAGTCAGAGTTAATATAGAAATAGATTGAAATGTTAAAAGTTATAATAATATCCTCTGTTGTATCACAATCTATCTACAAAGTTCAGGAGAATGCCATTTGATGGAGAGCTTTATCAGTTCTATTTGACCCAGACTGGGGAAGACTATAATGAAGCTCTACATTGTCATTTTCCCCTTTATTATATTGACTGAGTTATATTCAGCTCAAACAGGAAATTTGAAATCTTTGAAATTTTATATAGTGTTGAGCAGTGCCCTTTGATTTTGCTTTGATGCCTGCATTCAGTTTGAGATTATGGTTGATTTCCATAATCAGGCCTGAAAGCTTGTACATATATGGTCACTAGGGAATGGCTTTAAGATTACTGATACCCTAATCACGGCGTGATAGATTACTATTTCCATTTCAGAACAATGGAGTGTGAGTTGCAATTTGAGGGGATCCTCCCATGCAGTTGGGCATACAACCCGGGAATACGTCATGTTCCAATTATAGCATCAGCTGCCCATTCATTCCCCGCTCCTCTATATTCTATTACACGGCTTATCTGGACCCTGGCCTCACCCACCTCAGAGGGACACCACTTTTGTTCAAAACCTGCTCTCACAAAAACTTCACTCAAGAAAATACTATTTAAGTAAACCACAATATGTCAAGTTCTTTACAATCACAACTAAATGTACAATTCATAATATACAAAATTAATATATTTTGTGTGCACTTTTAATTAGAAAAGTACCTTGTAGTCTTAATGTGAAGAAGCAAATTTTATACAAAAAATCCAAAAATATTTACACAAGTCTCTCTTCCCACTCTCTTCAAAAAGATATCTTCACAAACTTTGTTTTTGAGAGTATCTTGACATGTTATTGACCTGATGTATTAATTATTAGACATACAACCCATTCTAAGTGGGCTTTAAGAAGGGAATTCCCTCTCAAGGTTTTGCGAAGAATTTCACAAAAATTCACACTTTAAGTTATAAGCCCTTTGTGAGGGGAAGAATGCTAAGAAATTTGCATATGTTGTACTAAATACACCCTCTGTAGCCTTTTCTATAGGGATACCAAATTTTATGAGTGGGGGATTGAAAAAAAAGAAGTTATATTGCACAACTTGTGACAACGTTGGTCAGAGATTGACTCGAATCTCCCCTAACTTGGTCTCACAAACCCCTCTCTTCCCGCTCTCTTCAAAAACATTGGAAAAAAAGATGGTTACCACTAGCTTCAAATGTGTTATTGAAAGTAATATTTCAAAGGTCTAAGCTATCTGATACATTTTACCCCCCATAATTTAGAATCTTGATCCCTCCATCATTTTAGGGGTCAATCCCTGCCCTCCCTGCACAAGGAAGTGCTTGTCATGGCCATTTAACCAAGACTTTGAATTTGTTATTTATAGATATACTTGTGGTGAATGCCCAGATTGTGTCAAGATGATAATCTAGGCCAACATGTGTGTAAAACAAGGGATAATTGGGTCAGAATGGATAAGATCCCTTAATCCCAGCAACAAGTTGTTTTCAGTGCGCATGCGTTAGTGTGTCTTACAAGGGCAGCATCCCTGGTTGCCTAGGGTTACTACCCAGGCAGGACACTCAGCCATTGGCTGGGACAGTGTGAGTGTGTCTCAGGGTGGCTGCAAGTTGGGGTAATACCCCTCTCTCAGTGGGGTGACAGAGTGATGACGCTGTCCTGACTGGCACACTATAATTGGAAACATGACCTGAATTCTCAACTGATGGGTTGATACCCTTTCACGGAGCTGGTAATATCATAGCAGGGACTTCTTGGCCCATTCAAGGCTTCCGTGACGAGCCCCATTCACTGGGGCAGGCATGAAAGATGGGGGCGGCAGGGCAGGGTGGTGCTCACTGCTGTGATATGACCATCCCTCGGTCAATAGGGCCGAGCATTTAGTGTCCACATTCCCCCTCCCTAGCACCCACTCGCTCCTGGCTGCTCACACCTTGCACGCAACATACCTGCGTGGCTCAATTTCGACTATTATAACACAATTTTGCGTTCTTTGATCAGGTTGTTTTGGTAGCACCTGTTGGGGGAGAGAGATTGGCCATAAAGTTGAGGCAGGTTTCCGAGTAATGATGGAGCATTCACAAGTTGTATGGATGCACTCCGCAGGCAGTCTGCGCACAACAGACCTCTGAGATAGATTTAATGGACACTAATTGATAGATTCGTCACCATTGTTTTCCTATCTTTTCACATTTGCTGCTATAATTACCTTACATTTCACACTTACCTCCTTCCTCTAATATTTCAAATTTTAAATGAGAAAAAGCCTCATATTTTGTGTCAGATAAAAATTTAGACTATTTTTAAACAAAAAACATTGTTTTTATCTAGATAAAACTTTCCATGGTTGAGCATATTTAATCATTCAGTAGGGACTTTCCCATAATTCTATACTGTCATCTTCAGTAAAATTGTCAGGGAGTGAATATCATCTTGATGACCCTAACAAAGCCTTTGATGTCATGCATCCTACCATTTTCATCATCAGATTTCTGCACAGGTGAAAATTATACCATTGTGATGGCCGTAATTGACATGAGCAACAATGGTGTAAGTTTACGTCAGATTTGCAACATATTTCAAGGTATTAGCAAACATGATCTCAAAGTGAAATCCACATTACCTGAGACAAGTACAGAGCCCTCATAAAAGCAATGTTTGTCAAGATTGGCATTTGATACCTGTTAATACTACGACCACCTGGTGGGCCAAGTTGCATTCATTCTTGTGGAGATTTAGACCATCAAAAGAAATGTGACATATCTTTGGCCCCAGATGAAATAGCAAGCGAATTAACAAGACAAAGGCAGGGAGCTTTTAGCAACAACAGGACACCAGTATCGTATGCATACAGGATACAATATTTAGATTGGGAATATCCCTTTTACAGGATATTGCAAGGTGAACCTTTTTTGCTGTAATATGGCATGTAAATGTTTTCAATTGAAATCATAATTGTTATGGTGTTAAGCAATGCAAATAACAGAGGCTGTATTCACAGTATATGTAGTGTTGGAATCCCCGAGACTCCACCAATGTCTGATTCTGAGGAAGGGAGTAGGAGTTGTTGATCAGGATTTTTCTCTCGACATGATTCAGCTATATTGTTTTGTTTTTGTTTGTTTTTTTTTTCGTTAGACACTTCTCTAAGTTTGTACCATGTTTGCACCCAGTGGCCTGTAATAATGAGGATAGATAGGACAGAAATATAGACTCATCAGTTTCCATCCAGTGACATCTACAACAGTTTATCTTATCTGATGAATGTGTAGATTGCATTTACAGGTCTGCCAATGAAGTTAACTTGATTTCAGAGTATGTCAGCATAAGATATTCACATTCATCAATTTACTTGATTTATTCATATTCTTATGTAAAGTTGATCAGAATACTTGGATATAAATGGTAGTAGCCCCCCTCCCTGTTACCGATTTTAATATTTAAAGATTTTTTTTTTTTTTTTTTTTTTTTTTTTGTTGGGAAGGGGGTATATATCATCATTTTCAAGTGATTTACTTGAAATTCTAGAAGATGCCTTGCTGGGAAATTAGTTAGAACTTTTGAAAGTTACTCATTCTTTTCACCAATTGTCGCGTCATGTTAACCTCTGAGTGAGAGGGAGACAAAACCCTGTTTGTCATTCCCCAGCTTTTATAAATGATTTGTAGAATGGGGGTGAAGGTAATTGATTTGTCAGGTGAGAGGGTCTGGTGTTTAGCATGGAGGTTGATGAATGTTCGCGAGAGACTCTTCCTCTTTTATCAGCCGAGTTTGTCAAAGTGATAGTGCCGGTGGAATGCCAGGTTCACGGTGATGGATGGACGACATCAAGTAAAATGGGACCGAAGACAAGACAAGATAGGCAAGATGTCACTAAGGGATGTCACCCCTGTGTCCATTCCCCTGGGGGTGGGGGAGTGTAAAAGCCACTCACTATGCCTGACTTTGGCTTGATGAATGTATCTTTTGCCACAAAGCATCACCTTATTTTATATGTGTATCTTAAAGCTCATATGTTGTTTAAATGTTTCAGACTTGAACAATCTCCAGCTTGGCTTCCTTTATGTTTTTGTCATATATGAAGATTTTACCATTAGACTTTATATAAACATGAGCAATCATTTCTGAAAGTCCCATTCAAATCTGCTTGTAATATTTGTTTAGCATATAATGCAAAAGTAAACAGGGATGGAAAGACAGTTCATCAGCTCAGTAGCTTATCTGCAGTCATCATCTGCCCTTATATATATTATAAAGAGAGACAGAGAGAGATATTTATGTCTTGTGTTTAAAGTAGTGTTGTTTAATGGCTCATCAATCAGTCATTATGGAAAGCCCATTAAATAGAATTGTAAATACATACTGAATAGTTCAATACTTTTCCAGTTGGTCTGTGGTTGTGGATTCAGATGATGGCATAGGACTGATAGCATCTTGCCCTCAGGGTATCAGACTTTTATTGTTGTTTGGTTTAATCACTGTTTTCTCCATGATTCTTATCAAACTGGATGGCATTTTGGATATACACTTTAACCCTGAAGGCTCAGTCGTCACTGTGAATTTCACAGGAAAATGGCAGTCCACTTATGATACCAGATTTAATGACCAGAGTTGATAATACCAACATTGCTGAAATGTTCGTAAATCTGTGGGTTTATGCTTTATGCTGGCCCTCAATATTTGTGATTCAGTCAGATTTAGTCATGTTTCGTTAGTAGTGATCGCTATCAGTCAAGTCTTTATATCTATAGGTTAACTGGATGAGATTGATATCACAAATGACATAATTGTTATCTGTTGAAGTCAATCTTCATAAAAATAAACCATGATAAAATAAACCATGACCATGGAACTTGATCATATAAACCATGACCATGGAACTTGATAAAATAAACCATGACCATGGAACTTGATAAAATAAACCATGACCATGGAACTTGATAGAATAAACCATGACCATGGAACTTGATAGAATAAACCATGACCATGGAACTTGATAGAATAAACCATGATCATGGAACTTGATCAAATAAACCATGACCATGGAACTTGATAAAATAAACCATGATCATCCCATTAAGGTCATGGCTTGTCATTGTTTCTTCAAGGTCATGCCTACCACAATATGGTCACATGATGTCCCTGCCTCATACATGACCAAATTAATTCTTCTTAAACGCATGCTCTCTTTTAAATGATCTGAATGAGTATAGATAAGTTAGAAACAGAAAAATATTGGATCACATAAATTTTGAACTGGGGAAGTTATATACAAACCTTGATATTGCCGAGTTTTTGTGAAATATTCTTTTTGTTGTTAAAAAAGTGTAATCTAACTTTATCCCAAATTTATGGTCCTATTGATACAGGAATTAGTCTGTGATATGATAGTGAACTTATCTCTGGTAATACTTTAAAATTGCTTTGTCATCTTTTCATTTTTTTTATATGAAAAAGAATCATCTTGATTGGAACTGGAAGGGAGGATTTGTTTGGGTCAGGATTGATATCAGGTGCTCAAGTTTCTAACATTAAGAACAATAAAGAATTACAATCGTGGTTTGCGTCTACAGTCTATGACAGCGGGGTAATATCTGAAAAACTCAGACAATGTAAACACAATTAATTAAAAAAGCGTTATCATGGTTATGACATAGTTGGTGTCATCTTGTACCCCGAGTTCCACTTGTTCACTTCAGAATATCAGCCAGGGGTAGCCGTATCAAAACATCAGTCTGAATACATATTGCAGAACTGCTTGCTGGTTTGTGGCACTAAGATAAGGTCAGAGGTCACAGGCATGAGAATGTAGGTCAGATTAACATGGACCACATGTCCCACTGCCTGAGAGGGGAAATGGGGGTGGGGGGATGGATGGGGGGGGGGGGCAAGAGAGAGAGGGGTGCTCACACGAAATGCCATGGTGTACTTATGAAAGGGACCTTCTCAAAAGTAGTCAAATCTCAAATTTAACTTTCCAAACAGTTGAGATTTTTAATCAGGACTTATTATTTTTAAATATACCAAGGTTTCTTGTAAAAATTTAATAGAGTAGATGAAGTATTATTTTTAACACACAATGCCCAAAAATGATTGATGGACTTGAAAGAAAATGGTGATGTGTGTCAAGTTTGACAGAGGATGCTGGGTCGGGTTTGGGATGGTGAAGTGAATGCGACACTGATGCCTGGGAGGAGGGGGATGAGGGTCATGCATTCTTAACCCCCACAACCACACATATTTTTAGCTGCTACACACTTCAGCAATCCAGTTGTGCCACATTTCAAATATCAACACAGTATTTGATTGCACATGTGCTGAACACGCTGCCACAGTCTGCCGCAGGACACAATTCCAAAAGTATTGCGGGAGAATTTATGATGTCTAATCATGCCAAGAGATAACAGTCACCTCATAAGATGCCTGAGTCACCGGTGACACATTGTTTTGACTGATTGGTTCATTGATGATGTATTTTGTTGGTTGTTTGATTGGTTCATTGATGACTCATTTTGTTGGTTGTTTGATTGATTCATTGATGATGCATTTTGTTGGTTGTTTGATTGATTTATTGATGATGCATTTTGTCGGTTGTTTGATAGATTTATTGATGACACATTTTGTTGGTTGTCTGATTGATTCATTGGTGACACATTTTGTTGGTTGTTTGATTGAACTATTGATGATGCATGTTGTTGCTTGTTTGATTGATTTATTTATGATTCATTGATTTATTGATATCCCATTTGCATTGACTGATTTGATGGCACATTGTTCTATTCATGATGTCTTTATGGGAAAATGGTTGGTTTTATGGTGGTACATTTATTTGGTTAATTTATTGATGGTGTATAGTGTTGATTGATGCATTGATGATTGCACATTGGTGTTGGTTAATAAATTCAAACAGTTATTTGATTTTTTACCAATTGATAACCCATTGTCACAGAACTTTGTTTATTATTTCATCCATGATCATTATATCATTATAATAACTAAATGCCCAAGGTCCCTTTTCCAAAGCTGACCACCACATGTCCCAAGCCTATCATCAGAGGAAGGAAGCAAGCTACCTGTGTTCAGTTGTGGGAGGGTTAATATCTGAGACAGGTTTGCGTGCCATCTTGTTACCTCACTAATGATAGGAGAGGAGGGAGATATAAACACAGATAGAGCAGCCAGATGTCATAGATTCCTCCCTAGCGACTATTAACCTATTATCACAACCGGTTCTCTATCATACTCCTATACTACTACGTAATTATCTCCTAGCCTTCCAAAATCCCTGCTCAGAGAAATAAGGATTTAATTCATTTGGCTGATTTGCTGCTTCTGGGCAGCAAAAACAATTGACTCATTGAATTTAAAAAAAAAAAAGTTTTGTTAATTCATTAGGGAATTCCTTTGATCACTTTAACTGACATTTTACAGCAATGAAAGAAAGGGCTATAAATTTAGCTTTAGAAATGTAATTTTAGAATGTGTTTTATATTGTGTGCAAATTTTTATTTTGAATTAAAATTGTGACTTTTCACTATGGTTTCTTACATTGATAAGGAAATGAGAGCAAAAGTGTTGAGGATTGTCATTTTGACAGTCATTCGTTTTCACATCTGAATTTTAAAAGAAATAAATGATTGTATTCGGAGAACAGTTTTATTGAAATGTAATTATAGATCTTGCAGAAATAATTATAAGGCATGACAGAGCAGTACATGTCATAGTTCATGTCCACTTGTACACTATGGTAAAATAAATGTCAATTTAATAACACCTGTCTGCCTATAAAATGCCTTATTTCGCCCTTTATCATTGCACCGTTTCCCACCAGGAAGTTGTCAAGGCAGGGGTTGCTATTTGTAATGTCACTATTTAGTTCATACTTACATATTAATCACAGTTTGGTGTCTTAAAATTGAAGTTGTTCCTCATTGAGACCCGCAAAAATTACTGTTCAGCACAATAGGAATTGCTGTTAAAAACAGGAAATTTAGGATGTCAGGCGAATAATTTATATCGGATGAAAGTGATTCTTTTCTTTTTTTAATGGTCTTTGATGCCCAGTCATTTGTGAATGAGTAGAGTTATGTTATTTCTCTGGGGGTTTTGATACTGAAGACATTATTAAAATGCACAGGTAGGGAGGGCTGGGTCACAGGTAACATGGGGTAATACTCTCAAGAGTCTCCCTCCCCGCCCCAGGTCACATGTCTGCATCCAATATACTTCAGCTGAGATTTTTTTTTAAAGTTAGAATATAATAGCCATGAAAATTGCCAGAATTTTAGCCAAAGCCACTCGTAAGCGTTACAAAGCGTAATCTTAAATGGCTTCTCTTAAAGAACTTTGGTGTGGCTCTAAAAAGATTTCATCGGATAAAAAGATTTACTTTGAAGAAGACACAAAGTTAGTGACCCAGATACATTGCCTTGGGGACATGGTCACAAGTCAAAAGAATAATTTGTGATTTTTCACACCACTAATCAATTGTTCCACCTTGACCACAACTTGGTGGTCATCCTAGTCATTAAATCTAGCCCACCTGTCTGATGTCAATATTCTGGGCTAGAGTTCCTCACATCACATTAGTCAGCCAAGTCCTTTAGAAATCATATTATGTGCCTCTGATTTGGTAGAAAGCCACATTTGCCTGGATCCAGTGAGGTGTTAATAAGGACTTTTCGACTGAGACCTGAGTAAAAGGATTTGATTGTGTACCTCATGTGCCGTATTTTAATCATCCACATGCGAGTAATAGAGACCATGGTATAAAAATGTATTGATGATAAAAACAGGCAACAAAACATATCATGTGCATACAAAGAGGGAGATTGTCCTCATCAAAAATATGTGTTCATCCCCAGGCAGAAATCAACTTTGATTATTTATAAGGAGAGAGTGGTGCCATCTATAATATCGCATAGTTTCTTCATCAACTGTAATATGGTATTCAGGAATGTCTGTAGGTTATGGCAGATGTACATAATCAAGATGTCTTGGTTATGTACATCTGGTTATGGATATTCATTTAAAAATTATTTAGGACTATAAAATACATTAGGAAGAAAATGCAGTGAATAATGTATTAAGTTTGCTTTCTTGGTCCATAAGGCGCTAACAGTTATAAGAAAACACTGGGAAATGTGTTGAAATAACTGACTTTGAAGAACCTTAAAAATAAAAATAAGAGAAAATTCCAATGAACTGATTCATGAAACAGATTCTTGATAAAAAGTAACCGAAGATTCAGTTCTCATTTGTAGTGTGTACACAATATTTGATTTGCATAGATTATTTAAAAAAACTTTGATATTAAAGAATATTTCATTCAAGATTCAAGGTTGTAAAACACAAAAGGAATTCAAATATGACTGTTATGTTCAAAAGGATTTTGTGAAGATAATTTTTTTTTATTGTTCACTGGCTGAGAGCTTGCTTTGGAAGCTAGGGTCTAAATTGCATACTCCAACTTATAGGGACGTCTCAATAACAAGCCATGAATAAAGATGTTTCCAGGTAATTGAAAACTTTATATTCAAGTTTACCTCTCAAGAAATGTATGGAATGAATAATGGAAAATAAACATAAGCGGTAATGGATTCCGGCCCGAGCAGAAGTGTATAGGTGACACGGACATTAGGGCATAGAATTGCAAACCGTTATTCGTGGATTCATCATTTATTGAAAGATATCATCACAAAATAAACCTATTTAGGCAGCATACCATACACACAAAAGGAATCACCTTTCTCACCTATAGAGTTTGATTAATGTTTTTCCAGCAAAAAGAATTAAGCTTTAAGGATTCAATGAGGGGTTGTAAATGAAATGGGAGATCTTAACACCTCAGTGTCTACCCAGGGTAAATATTGTGGACCCCTTCACCTGGCCAGAAGGGCCATTGTTTACTCTACTTTACAGCCCCCCCCTTGCTAACACATATAGATACCTCAGCTATTGATGTCAACTGTGAAGAGCAAGTAACAGTTGCACAGTGCTTTAAGATACCAATTTTTGAAAGGGAGACGGGATATCTTTTTCCGTATATTTTTTTTTAACAGAATAGGATTGTGATGAAGTTTAGTTTTTTTTAAGTTATACATGTAAAGTTTGAAATTTGGATGTGTTGTGAATATCATTGTGTTCTTAACTTTAATATTATGTGCTGGAAATTTTCAAATAAGGTCCTTTGGGAAATGATGCAAGTGAGAGGAAATTGTGAGTGCCATAAACACCCTCCCCACTTGTCACTTTATCACTCTGTCGCAAAAAGGTTTTAAAAGAATGAAAAGTCATTGCATCGAAAAAGTCCATATACTAGTATTATAAACAAAAATTACTGTGAAGTGGTTGCTGATTGTTGATTGAAAAAAGTGATATCTTCAGTCAGCAGGATGTTTTGTCATCAACAGGCCACTCACCCAATTTTTTATTTGGAATCTTTGTGATATGTTGAAAAATGTATAAAAGTTCAACATTTCGAATAGATATGCAAGATTTTGAAGCGTTTATTTGTATGTGTATAAAATGATGCCTGCCGTTGACATCCACACATAGTTTAGTGAAACAATTCAGTGAAAAAGACACATACATGTGTATTCATGGATTTTGTCACCAGATTGTTTTTTCTGAGACCAAGTCGAAGATAAGGGCTTACGGGACGATGGGAATGCACCAAATAACTCGGCAAGTGTCAGAAATGCGATTCTTGAGAGGCCTTACCAGGATCAGCATGGATAAAAAACTACCCAGATCAAAGGAGAGATCTGCAGCCATGTTGTGTCTGTCAAATGTAACTCTGGGTGATTGTCTTGTAAATCTGATAAATACTGATAAATATAGGAAATCCCCTTCTCTCAGCACAGAAGCTGTGTGAATGACCAGGGTGAATTATAATGGTGAATGATTGCATCTAAGTAAAGGAATGATCCCTGACCCTTTGTAAATTAATGACCTCAAATAAATAAATAAATAAATGATCCCTGACCGTGTGTGAATCAGCATTATAATTTTTTTTCTTTAATGTGATAAATGTTCTTTGATATGGTACAAATGAATGATTTTTCAAGTAACAACATGCCTTGATAAGTATTTATTGCAATTTATGTTCAAAAAGACAAGCCACAAGGGTACATATATTTAGCATAGAGAATGGCATATTGTAGATGTGGAATTGATAGTGAATCATCACCTCAGATTTCAAAGTTTGAGTAAATGCCCACTTGGTGGCAGCACCTGTATGAACACTCAGTGGGAGTGTCCAGAAACAGTGATGTGTAAACATTGGTCAGAGCTTCATATTACTTGCAGACCAATGTAGGGAGGCTATTTTGGCATGTATTAACACTTCCCATAAATCATAGGGATTGATCCTGAAAATGTGTTCACATTCTCATAGTGGGGTCATATAGTAAACAGGAAAGATTTTTTTGTTCCCAACATCTGTTCAACTGTTTAAGTCAGTCTGTCTCCCATTGTGCCCATCAACATTTAGAGGATTGATAGAAATATCATAAAAATTTGTTTCATCCCAATCTTTGTGTCTGGCACAGACTGGTAATCTAAGTCTTGTATCTATACCAGTCCTTGTTTTTATGCCAGGCCTTGTAGTATCTACACAAGTCATTGTATCTTTACTCGTCCTCATATCTGGACCCATCCTTGTATCTATGTCAGTACCAGTCTTTGTATATGTGCCAGTCCTTGTAATACCGGTATCTAGTCCAGTCATTGTAATATCTAGTCCAGTCATTGTAATATCTGGTCCAGTCCTTGTAATATCTCTTCCAGTCCTTGTAATATCTAGCCCAGTCCTTGTATCTGTGCCAGTCCTTGTATCTGTGCCAGTCCTTGTATCTGTGCCAGTCCTTGTATCTGTGCCAGTCCTTGTAGCTTTGCTAGTCCTCTAAACCAGTCCTAGTATCTATGTCAGTATCAGTCATTGTATCTATGCCAGTCATTGAGTTTATGCCAATCATTGTGTCAGTCCTTGTATCTGTATTCCACCAGTCCTTGTATCTGTATTCCAGTCCTTGTATCTGTATTCCAGTCCTTGTATCTGTATTCCAGTCCTTGTATCTGTATTCCAGTCTTTGTATCTGTATTCCAGTCCTTGTATCTGTATTCCAGTCTTTGTATCTGTATTCCAGTCCTTGTATCTGTTTGCCAATCTGTATAATGTAAACTTAAAAGCAGACTTTGTTTTAATCATTTTCACAAAGAAATATGATTCATACACAGATTGATTACACAGCATTTAAGAACATATTTTCAACAAAATAAGGAAAGGTCAAGTGAATAGAACGCAATTTGTTTACTCATCATATGACCCCAGCTTGAAAGCATCCACAGAAATATTCACAACAGGCCAAGATAAAAGCATACATATATTTGCTCATATCTGTATGCTTGCCAGGATATCAGGCTTGACATTCACTGTTTGACAACTACTTAGGTTGGTAACTCAATATATACATTATCAGGATGGCGATCGTATACATTGTGACAGAATATTTCACATAAATTATCCACTTTCTCCATCTTGCATTCCTTTATTATGCCATATTATTTCTGAAATGCTGTTTTATTGATTGACAGGTTCACATAAATCTTTTTTTTTTTTTTCATAATTACTGATATATGGTTTAGATTTATAATGTTATCCCTCTTTTAGCTCATAATCCAGATATTTTGGTGAAACTTTTCAAATATAAAGAATAAAAATGAAATAGATATGGGGAAGGATGTCAATTTATGCCAATTTTGGGATGGGTGCTAATTTATTCACAATATTTTCTAAGATAATAAGGTAGAAATTTAATTCTCAATTTTTATTTTGAACAAATAGACCTGGCTATTTCAACATGCGTATGTTATTCAAACCACCACTTCAGTTATAAGTGTTCGATGAAAAACACAAGACAAGTAATTTTTGCAGGGCGTGGCTGCATTCGCTCATTTTTGCAGGAGGGGTAACCTAGAATACCTTGAAGGATGGGCTGCCGCTTGTAGATAAAACTGCAGTGTATGTCCCAGGTTGCCAGGGCTGCCCAGTGTAGCACAGGAAAAATGCAAACATTGGCAGACAGTCTCACTCATGCTAACCTTGTGCTTACCTCAGGGACACATACTTAGCACGTACCTCACTTTTTTCATTTAAGAAAAAGTTACTTTAAGGAAAAGAAATAGTTTGTGATGATGCTTAGTATTTTTTATGTGCAGGCATTTTTGTATACCGATATGTAAAATTTTCTTGAATGTTGGTTCAGGACAATAGATAATAATATAATGTCCAGTTTGCTTGGTCGCATAATATCATTGCATGAATCCTTGGCTGTTTTGTGACTTTGATGAAGATTATAGTCCTGCTTGGCTGTTTTGTGACTTTGATGATGATTTTTAGTCATACTTTGCTGATTTGTGACTTTGATGACGATTATATATGACTGTTTGGAGGCAGATGTTAGCATTCCAAATAAAAACAATAACAACAAGGTAAATGGTATGTTTATTGCTCTGGAAATAGTTATCGCTTTCCTCTGTTATTGATCATAAAGGTTCAACTGGGCTCAAGAAAAACAAATGGACCTCTACCCCAGGATCCATATTATTCATATTTCATAAACACATATGTACAGGTGTGATACACATGACTATTAGAGTGTTTGTTATTCACACACTTGAACCCCCTATAGCCTTACTGACTCCAGGTCGAGATCTTCATTATGACCACCAGGTGGCAGTGTCTTAAAATAAAAATGATGTACTGCGGAATGTTTCATAGATATATTAATGTATTAGAAACAAGCCTTGATAATGTATGTTTGTCTCATTGTATCAAAGCATTGATTTTCAATGTGCAAAAAGTTGTCAGATAAAAAGAATCAGCAGTATAGTTTTTGGACCTCTATTGAGGCAGAATTTTTAATTTATAGTCAAAACTAAACATTGAATGAGTGAAATTGGTCAATTTTAAAAGTAGAGATTTTGAAATTTATACCAGAAGTGTGCTCAACCCTCAGCCCAACCATTCCATCCCTGTGAACAAAGCCACCCCACCCCTCAGCTCCACATTCCAACCCTGTGGACAAAGCCACCCCAACCCTCAGCTCCACATTCCATCCCTGTGAACAAGGCCACCCCACCCCTCAGCCACATCATTCCATCCCTGTGAACAAAGCCACCCCAACCCTCAGCCCCACATTCCATCCCTGTGAACAAAGCCACCCCAACCCTCGTCCCCACATTCCAACCCTGTGGACAAAGCCACCCCAACCCTCAGCTCCACATTCCAACCCTGTGGACAAAGCCACCCCACCCCTCAGCCACATCATTCCATCCCTGTGAACAAAGCCACCTCAGCCACATCATTCCATCCCTGTGGACAAAGCCACCCCAACCCTCAGCCCCACATTCCAACCCTGTGGACAAAGCCACCCCAACCCTCAGCCACGTCATTCCATCCCTGTGAACAAAGCCACCCCAACCCTCAGCCCCACATTCCAACCCTGTGGACAAAGCCACCCCAACCCTCAGCCCCACATTCCAACCCTGTGAACAAAGCCACCCCAACCCTCAGCCACATCATTCCATCCCTGTGGACAAAGCCACCCCAACCCTCAGCCCCACATCCCAACCCTGTGGACAAAGCCACCCCAACCCTCAGCCACCTCATTCCATCCCTGTGAACAAAGCCACCCCACCCCTCAGCCACATCATTCCATCCCTGTGGACAAAGCCACCCCAACCCTCAGCCCCACATTCCAACCCTGTGGACAAAGCCACCCCAACCCTCAGCCACATCATTCCAACCCTGTGAACAAAGCCACCTCATCCCCCAGCCGCCGCATTATTCCATCTCTGCAAACACCAACTATAGATTGTCTAAAATGATACTTCTCCATGCAAGGTTAATCCAGGCATTAGTTTATCTCATGCAATCAGCATTGGTCATGGAGAACCAGATACAAATCTCCTTTGTTCCAGAATGGCACAGCATAATCTATTGCAAACTCTGTTTTTTTCTGATCAGGGGCATTGATGAGCAATAGAAAAAATACCATTGTGTATAATCTTAGAAATAAAATATTTCTACTCCAAAGTTTATGTATTGCTCAGTAATACAATGATGATGATGACATGTTTCAGTTGTCATACTGAATAAGTTGTCAGATGGTTACAGATACTTGTTACCATAGTTACTTTCCATGCACAATGCTACACAGATACAAAGTGTTTTTGTATTGGATGTAGACTAAAGGTTAGTGAGGGTCACCCCATTATAGAACCCTACACCCTTACCTCCAACCTGTTCCCATCACTCAGAAAAAATGAGTCTGTTGCCTTGGTAACCGAGTGAGGGGATACTTATATTTTAAGCAGATTATTTCCAATATTTATTGAAATTATATGAAAATCCTGCATTGATATTGATGTAGTCATATATGGACCAGATATCAATTAATTGGGCTCCATACCAACCCTTCAGCCTTATCATAGATTATCTATGGATTATCTGATAGGATAACCCCCTGCTTTTCTACTTGACACTGACATAGAGGATCCCAATAGGCCTGTGATACTATTGAGCTAATCCAGAACTGTACTACCCCCAGCAAAGAATTAACCCCTAGCTCTACTCACTTCAACCCCTGTTCTAACATAACCCAAAAGACTGGGTTAACAGAAAACAAAATAAAACGTCTGACAGAAGATCATTGGTCAATATAAACTGTTACTAATACTATTAATTTCAGATGCAAAAATCATCAAATCAAAGCCATGTGCCACAGCATTCAGGCAGAAAAGATAAATTGAAATTTGTACACCCTTCCCATGTTTATGGAAGTTTTTACGATTTGTATATTTTTTTCTACAATTGTGTGCATGATTTCATGAGGAGAGGTAGGGCATACCTCGGCAGTGCTCCCCACCAGTCTGCTGACAGGTGCCCGGTGCTAACACGTAGCAACAAGGTAGCTTCTTGTCTCGTCTTGTAAGCCATTACTCATCATTCAATGTCTTCCTTGTCTAATTCTATCATACCTTGTGAAATTATATCCAAGTGATTTACAATATTCTATGATTTACACTAAAAGAATTGGTTAACCTAAAGAAATATCAATCAAGCAACAATTTTTTTTTCTTTTAAGGAAAGTTTATGGTACCTGTGAATAGCAACTGAAAGACATTAGAAAATATTTAGAAAAATGGCAAGTTGTTAGAGAATGATATATGTGGCACAGGAGTCTTAGAACACAGATACTTGGACCATATATCAGAGGGAGGCTGAAGCCGAAAGGTCAAAGGTCAGCACCATTGCAGGTGTATGGAGTAATGTTTTTGTCTGGTTGTTAGTTACCTGGAGTTGCTCACCTGTGAAACTTAAATGTGATGAAGGATATACACAGGCAAATTGCTGGTTGTCAATTTTTTTTATCTGCCTGTATATCTGAGATGATCTCATCCTGCCAGTATATCTGAGATAATCTCATCCTGCCTGTATATCTGAGATAATCTCATCCTGCCTGTATCTGAGATAATCTCATCTTGCCTGTATATCTGAGATTATCTCATCTTGCCAGTATATATGAGATAATCTCATCCTGCCAGTATATCTGAGATTATCTCATCTTGCCTGTATATCTGAGATAATCTCATCCTGCCAGTATATCTGAGATAATCTCATCCTGCCAGTATATCTGAGATAATCTCATCCTGCCTGTATATCTGAGATTATCTCATCTTGCCTGTATATCTGAGATAATCTCATCTTGCCTGTATATCTGAGATTATCTCATCTTACCTGTATATCTGAGATAATCTCATCCTGCCTGTATCTGAGATAATCTCATCTTGCCTGTATATCTGAGATTATCTCATCTTGCCAGTATATATGAGATAATCTCATCCTGCCAGTATATCTGAGATTATCTCATCTTGCCTGTATATCTGAGATAATCTCATCCTGCCAGTATATCTGAGATAATCTCATCCTGCCAGTATATCTGAGATAATCTCATCCTGCCTGTATATCTGAGATTATCTCATCTTGCCTGTATATCTGAGATAATCTCATCTTGCCTGTATATCTGAGATTATCTCATCTTACCTGTATATCTGAGATAATCTCATCCTGCCTGTATCTGAGATAATCTCATCTTGCCTGTATATCTGAGATTATCTCATCTTGCCAGTATATCTGAGATAATCTCATCCTGCCAGTATATCTGAGATTATCTCATCCTGCCTGTTTTACATTGGAAATGAAAAATACAAATATTTCCCCATTGAACCTATTGGAAATTACAAAATGGGGGTCATCTGTAATAGAGAATCAATCTGCAGGAAATAACAAGATGACTTTGACACATTGCTTGAGAATCTCAGGTGGGAATTCCAAATTGGGCAAGAATAGAGTAATAAACATACTTGATAAGAGATGAATGTTTTCAGGCTCACCACAACCTTCACACCTACAGTGATCATAACATGTCATAAGACTGTCAAACAAAATCTCACACCTTACAAAACATATTGAAAATAGTAACTCTATCACAACTGGGAAATTCCAGTATCCCTATTTCTGTTTTTATCGTTATTTGATTTTCAACAGCCCCACGCAGGCCTTGACATTAGCCAGTTGCCCGCTTGCCCGGAGGTATATTTCACACCTGTCGGGCAAGTCCGGGCAACTTGATACATCTGTTCCACTTGCCCGGTGGTCAAGTACTGTAATCTGTCCCCAATCACAGTAAGAAATTGCCTGTCTTCAAGATTTCTCTTTGTTAAAAAAGTTTGTCCCTTTAAAATCATGGAGGGTTTGGATTAAAAACAAAATTTGGCTCTAAACTTTTGAAGGATATCTACGGTATTTGTCAATATCATCACACTGTGTACTTTGTAACAATATCATAACTAAATTTCAACACATCTTAAATGGATCAGACAGAAATACCAGGCCGCCAGCTTAACTGGGGTTTGTTTGTGCAAGATATTCCCCCAGAAGATGGCAGCACAGTATGTTATGTGAGCACTTCTTGAGTTCTGACCACATCCTGCTACCAGAGATGGGAGGGGCTCCTGGATCTCAGCAGATCCTGTGTGCTCTATGGATTAACTCATCATCTGTCATAAACTAATATGCCTGGCAGATTAGGTGGAAATGTAACTCATCTGCCTGTCTGCATTGTCTGTTTGGTGTAATCCTAGTTAATCTGTTTGTCTAGTGATCTCTAGTCTGAATTGATAGTTGATTGTTTCTTTATGACTCAGCTGTGATTGACTTGTCTGTATCTTAGTCTTCTGGACAGTGGTCTCTGGTGTCCTGATTTCACAGTTATTCTGTCTGTAACTCCGTTGTCTGCCTGGTGAGTGTCCTGATTTCACTGTTAATCTGTTTGTAACTCCGTTGTCTGCATGGCGAGTGTCCTGATTTCACAGTTATTCTGTCTGTAACTCAGTTGTCTGTATGGTGAGTGTCCTGATTTCACTGTTAATCTGTTTGTAGCTTAGCTGTCTTTGTCCAATTTTTGCATTGTTTTAAAAGGTAATGATCATTCTTAAGAACAAGTAACTTCTTATTGTCTGGATAATAAACCATTATGATTACACATCGTCTGGACAGATGACCTAAAATTTGCATTAAATGATAATTACTGACTGAGCAGACATTTAAAATGCTTGATTTATTTTATATAGCTGTGAAATCTGACAGTAAAATGTGAAATCTGTTGTAAAATTCGAACAGTATTTCCTTCAAGACTGTCATACCAAGACAAGGCTCTACAGGACTTTGCCCATGTCGTAGGATAATAAAAGTGATTTTATTTGTATATTAATTAACATGGAAACTTCTGGGATGAAGGTTTAGTTTTTATTTTAAATCAAAGTTGACATTGATATCTGGGACGGCGATGGCATATTCATTGGTAAAAAATTTGGTGACAACCAGGGAAAATCTTAATTGAAATTTTGTGTTATTTGAGATGTGCCTCCACCCACGATTTGGGGACAGAATTGCCGATAGTTGCCAATTAGGCCGATATGATCTGGCATTTGTCGTGACGTACACTCAGCAGATAACAAAGGGGGATATCTAGTAATGGCCGAGATGCCATACAATAGCATTGGAGGGTTTGGATTACTGCAGATTGCCAATAGGTTGACCCCCAAAAATGTTGTCAAACACATCTGGTAGTCCAGGGAGAAACATTCCTGTTTTATTTAATTGGGTATTTCCTGGTGTACAGCCAATTTCTACCCGTAGTTTGTCAGGACTCAGTCAACACCAAAATATGTATTGTTTCTCATAAGTTTAAGAGATAAAAAAAGTTTTGTTTTATGTCAAATATCATGATAATTTTTTCCCTTGTTATGGCCCATTTTGTCAGTTGTGATAAAACTGTGGGTGTGATAAAAGACAGTCATAAAAATATCCCAATTATCTCTCATGTATATATATATATATATATATATATATATATATATATATATATATATATATATATATATATATATAAAAAAAAGTTTTACTTTTATATCACAAAGAACTTAAAATGTCACAGAGTGAAGAGCATGCATTTATGGTATTGAAGAAAAATATTAAATAATATGATAATGTGTCATCTCCATGGGAATATCTAAAATTACATTTAAAAAAGTTATAGAGACCCAGACACCTAATTGCCTCAGTTTACAATTATGAGGTTTTAGATATTCCTTTATCCTTTCAACAACAAAAAATAGATGATCATTCCACATAATTAGTAGAATTAGCATTGGGTATGTTTTTGGAGCAGGCCAGAGGTGGCTGTTAAATAGTTGTAATAGCCATAATTATGATAATAAGGGGAACAGCTTGTCAATGCAAATAACAGGAGAGCTATTTTTATAGGCAGTATTGAACTCGACCAGAGAAAGAGACGCAAATACTTTAATTTGACAGCAAAAATGACATTAAATCACTGAGAAATGTACCGGTATTGGAGAGAAAAAGAGTGGTCTCGTGTTGTGAGGGAGGCTTATAATGTCAGTTTTTATTTAGACATTAAATGACCAAAAAGGAAGCAGAAATGAAAACAGGCTTACCATGATTAGTCGATAAAGAGTTTTTCTGACAGGGAAAGATAAGCTACAGTTGTCTAGTGTGTTAAATTTCTGCTCTCTTTTGAATAACCCAATAAAGATGGAGATCAAACATGTTATTAGGCACAGAGATATTAGACGGTTCCCGTGAATAAAAGATCAAAAGATCAATACAGTTAGGTATATATCAGTGCCCCGGGGGAACAGGCAAAAGGGTTAATTTTGTGGCAAGTTAACCCTGACTTGGCAGGTACAAATTGTCACAGGTCAGTGAACCGTTTCCCCAGACATGGGTGTTTAGGCTGGTAAAGTTGATACTCAAGTTGTATAAGGGAGCTGTGAGCCATCTTACAGTACAGCTTTGGCAAAGACTTTGTGTCGTAAAATAGTTTTTGCTCATTAAAACTAATATAAAAGGAACTATTATTTGTCAGATCATGACAATTTCCTGACTCAAGAAGAAAAAAAATTGGAGTTCAAAAAGTAAAAGATCAGAGAAGGTGCTCATAGATAAGGGATGGTGCTCATAGATAAGGGGTGGCAGTCATAGATAAGGGATGGTGCTCATGGATTAGAGATGGTAGTGATAGATAAGGGATGGTGTTCATAGATTAGAGATGGCAGTCACAGATAAGGGATGGTGCCCATGGATTAGAGATGGCAGTCACAGATAAGGGATGGTGCCCATGGATTAGAGATGGCAGTCACAGATAAGGGATGGTGCCCATGGATTAGAGATGGCAGTCATAGATAAGGGATGGTGTTCATAGATTAGAGATGGCAGTCATAGATAAGGGATGGTGCTCATAGATTAGAGATGGCTGTCATTGATATGGGATGGTGCTCATAGATTAGAGATGGCAGTCATAGATAAGGGATGGTGCTCATAGATTAGAGATGGCAGTCATAGATAAGGGATGGTGCTCATAGATTAGAGATGGCAGTCATAGATAAGGGATGGTGCACATAGATTAGAGATGGCAGTCATAGATAAGGGATGGTGTTCATAGATTAGAGATGGCAGTCATAGATAAGGGATGATGCTCATGGATTAGAGATGGCAGTCACAGATAAGGGATGGTGCTCATGGATTAGAGATGGTAGTCACAGATAAGGGATGGTGCTCGTGGATTAGAGATGGCAGTCACAGATAAGGGATGGTGCCCATGGATTAGAGATGGTGGTCACAGCTAAGGGATGGTGCTCATGGATTAGAGATGGCAGTCACAGATAAGGGATGGTGCTCATGGATTAGAGATGGTGGTCACAGATAAGGGATGGTGCTCATGGATTAGAGATGGCAGTCACAGATAAGGGATGGTACTCATGGATTAGAGATAGGATTCATAGATATGGGATAGTTTTGACACATTGAGGAAGATGTTCAGTGGTCATTAATCTCTGGTATTGCTATAACAGTTTTGGAATTGTGATCACACTTTTTGGTAGGAAAATATATATATATTTGAGATTTTTGTTACATATGATCCAAAGAGCCACGCCAATAACACAAATTTAAGCTAAAATCTAACATCTGACTTAAAATAAGCAAATTAAAGCATAAATAGAAATGTATGTTACTAATCACCAGGTGACACTATGGACACATTCTAGTCAGCTCACCAGGTGACACTGTGAGATCATTCTAGTCAGCTCACTGTGTTTGTGCTATTCCATGTAAAAAGAACTGATGTCTTAAGCATATATAATGTAAGATATTGTTGCAGAAATATACAAAAAATAAAATAAATGATTGTGCATCGCAACTTTGGTGAATTGTACTTCCTTCAAATTCTACCAGAGGTCGCTTTGATGAAGTTAATTGTGCCGATGATGAAAAAGATATCTTTCCTTTGAATACAAACTGTCATCTTAGATTTGAGTTAGTTAGATGTTTAACTGGAACAAACTGGGTTCACTCAGTCCCTTCAGAAAAAAAACTCTCGTGAAAAACTCAGAATCTGAACATGAGTGGATTGTTCAGTGGTTAGGGTATCAAGATTTGATAAGCAGATTCAAAGATCATTTCTGTGCATTTTTTCTGTGCATTTTTGTGGAGAGGCAAAAGAACATTGAGACTATGCATTAATAAATCAACCTAAAACCAAATATAAAATTTCAAAAGAAAGTTCTAAATTCTCCATCCCCCCATTCCCAAGTTATAGTTTATGTACCATCTCTTAATAGATAGTCTTTATACACCTCCAGTGTAGACAGATGCATTCACACAGTTGTATGGGGATGATTGATACTCAACACATGGCCATTCTCAGCAGTCTTTTGGACTGCACTCAGTAGGGGGGTAGGGACAATCTCAATGCCACTACAAACGCCACTGCAAACGGTGTTTACCAAGAAACATCATAACACAAGTGAATCCACAGCCCCAGAAAGGATCGTCTGAAATTTAGTCAGCATTTCTGTTTTCAATTCCATGCTGAAAACAAGTTGACATGTTTAGTTATGAGTAACAATATGGCCATCTTGAAAAATACTGAATTTCAGATGTTCTTTATCTGCTCTAAGTGATAAAAGCTAAAGTATGGTAAAGGTATTGACATGTTTGCCAGGCAACAGTTGCATCTTAGCACAAGGTCACGGGTCGCTGTAACGTAATGCAGTTGGTTAGAGCACAAGCTTATCAAAACCAGTTTCTCGTGGTTGTGGGTTCGAGATTCCCGGGCAGTTTCAGTAATGTATTTTATGATACAATTTCTCATACGATGCGAGGCCAGTGCCTGAAGGGTTTAATGATTGCCCTTGTAAACCTGACTGAATGGATCGTCATGTGAAGGACCTGTGACATGATAATTTAATGAGGCAGCACTATATCTGCTACAAGCAGGTCCTGTCATGAAATAACTTAAATAATGTTGAATGCGATGTAAAATCCCAAATAAACATATTTGCTCATGTGATCTACTAGTTTAATCAGAGGCTGTATTTGTTACATTGATGGTAATGAACTCATGCATGAATGTCTTTTAATGTGTACATTTTGTTATATGTGTGTCTTTGATATATTTGCAGTATGTGATGGTGCACAGTCCTTCCGCGAGGCCCCGCAGGATACGGAGGTGATAAGGGGACAAACAGCCATCTTAAAATGCCGCGTCACAGACATGAAGGGCGACCTGCAGTGGACCAAAGGGGGATTTGCTATGGGTAAGGCTTTGGTCCATTGAGTGTATTCAGCCATTTTTTTTTTGTCCAAACCCACACATTTTTAACTTCAAAGGATAAGGCGACATTGCAAATTTGTATACACACAATACAGTTTTATCTATCAAATTCAAATATGTATACAAAAATTGATTGTGGGGGCTTTTTACTGGAGGTATCAGTCCCAATTGATCAAAAATATATTAAGATCTATTCATATGCGTGAAGGAAAGGGGTGAATTTTTTTTGCCTGGAATTAAGGTCTTAAAAAAGACCTTAAACTGGAGCAGGTTATAAACAAACAAACTGAGACCCTCAATTATTAAATGGGAATGTAAGCATTGCATTTGTAAGGTTTTTATGTAAATTGCCATATTTTACAGGCCATGACCGGAGTCTTCCGGGATACTCCCGGTACACGGTGATCGGCAATGAGGATATTGGGGAGGCTGATCTGATGATATCTAATGTGCAACTGGCTGACGATGCCGCATACGAGTGTCAGGTGGGCCCTGGAGGAGGAGACCCCCCACTGCTGGCGGCTGCTGACCTAAATGTACTCAGTAAGTATGTCAACCCCCCCCTCCCCACTGCTGGCTGCTGCTGACCTGAATGTACTCAGTAAGTATGTCAACCCCCCCCCCCACTGCTGGCTGCAGTTGACCTAAATGTACTCAGTATGTATGTCAACCCCCCTTCCCCACTGCTGGCTGCAGTTGACCTAAATGTACTCAGTAAGTATGTCAACCCCCCTTCCCCACTGCTGGCTGCTGCTGACCTAAATGTACTCAGTAAGTATGTCAACCCCCCACTGCTGGCGGCTGCTGACCTAAATGTACTCAGTAAGTATGTCAACCCCCCTTCCCCACTGCTGGCTGCTGCTGACCTAAATGTACTCAGTAAGTATGTCAACCCCCCTTCCCTACTGCTGGCTGCAGTTGACCTAAATGTACTCAGTATGTATGTCAACCCCCCTTCCCCACTGCTGGCTGCTGCTGACCTAAATGTACTCAGTAAGTATGTCAACCCCCCTTCCCTACTGCTGGCTGCAGTTGACCTAAATGTACTCAGTAAGTATGTCAACCCCCTTTCCCCACTGCTGGCTGCTGCTGACCTAAATGTACTCAGTAAGTATGTCAACCCCCCACTGCTGGCGGCTGCTGACCTAAATGTACTCAGTAAGTATGTCAACCCCCCTTCCCCACTGCTGGCTGCTGCTGACCTAAATGTACTCAGTATGTATGTCAACCCCCCTTCCCCACTGCTGGCTGCTGCTGACCTCAATGTACTCAGTAAGTATGTCAACCCCCCTTCCCCACTGCTGGCTGCTGCTGACCTAAATGTACTCAGTAAGTATGTCAACCTCCCTCACTGGCCTGAATGTACTCAGTGAGTATGTCCACCCCCCTTTCCCCAACTACAGACTGCTACTGACCTAAATGTACTCAGTATGTCAACACATCCTGCTAGCCACTGCTGATCTAAATGTACTCAGTAAGTATGTCAACCTCCCTCTCTGGCCTGAATGTACAACCTCCCTCACTGACCTAAATGTACTCAGTGAGTATGTCCACCCCCCTTTCCACAACTACAGACTGCTACTGACCTAAATGTACTCAGTATGTCAACACATCCTGCTAGCCACTGCTGATCTAAATGTACTCTGTAAGTAGGATAACCCACTTCTGACCTAAACGTCCTCAATAAGTATCACCTTGGTGCACTCATTAAGTTTGTCAATCCCCAGCTGCAGATCTAAATGTACTAAGATAGTATGTCAACCTCCCACCAGCTAAGTATGTTAATCCCTGCTAACCTTTTAGTGAATATAATAATTTTTATAGGAATAATTAAAGTCATACCTTTTGAGTCTCACTATATAAAAGCTTTTGTTTTCAGTTCCCCCAGAGCAGCCAAGCATTGATGAATTTTCAAACGGAAGTGTGTTAGAGGTGCCACACGAACAAGAAAACCTCACAATGACCTGTGTGTCGAAGTCAGGCAAACCAGCAGCCACTATCACATGGGAACGGAATGGAGAGCCAATATCTGAGGGGATAGACTACACCATCGAGGATGTCGGAGACAAACTACAGAACGCCATGAGTGCCCTGACAATCCAGCCACAGGGGGAGGATAACGGTGCCTACTTCAAGTGTACGGCACAGAACGGGGCACTCAAACAGGCTCTGGAAACAACCGTCATGCTCAGTGTCATGCGTAAGTGTGTCGTCATGTGAGATTATAAAAGACACCGCCATTAAATATGGCGCTTGAAACAGTGTATATAAGTGTGTCGTCATGTGAGATTATAAAAGACACCGCCATTAAATATGGTGCTAGAAACAGTGTCATGCATAAGTGCGTTATAAATAAATGTGTTGTCGTGTAAGATTATAAAAAACACTGCCATTAAATATGGTGTTAGAAACAGTGTCATGCATAAGTGTGTTATACAAATCTATCCCAGCATGCATTGTTTGAGACACAAGAGACACCTGGTGGATCATTAATCTTTAAATTCAAGCAGTGAGATTTGAGATATGATTTTGCTAGTCCAGGATTAGCCAGATTTGTTGTGTTTTACTTTCTTGTCAAATTATCAGACTGTGAGATCAAACGAAGACCGGTTCTGATACATTATTAGAAAATACAATACGAGAAAAACCTGAAAGTTTTTGTAAAAAAACCTCTTTTTTGGTGGTGTTGGGATTATTTTGAATCAAACAATGTTTTAACTTTGCTAACCTTGAAAAAAGTGTTTTCTAGTGTTACATATGAGGCTGTATTAAACTTTCAGATCCTCCTGGCATTCCGGAGATCACAGGATATGAAAACGGACAAGTGGTGAAAACAGGAGATACTCTTAAACTGCTGTGCATCTCAGAAGGTGGAAATCCCCTGGCTCAGGTTTGTCATCTAGGCTCCTCTAAGCTTCATGTTATATAGTATATATTATTGACAGCACATGATTGTGTCCATCAGGTTCGTATCATGGTTATGCTGCTTGTCCATGATTCAATGGACAATTGCCAGGTAACAAAGAAAATTGAATAACAGATTAGCCTTCTTTCAATCCTCAGCAAAACCTGGGGAAACAAAAAATAGTTGATTAAGCACATAGTCATACATGCAGTTGCTATTGAGATATGGAGCCCATATAAGATATCCAGAACATTTGATTTTTAAATATAAGTATATTATATCAGAACATGACAGCAGGTGACCTATGCATTAAAGGCCTTATGGACCATAACATTTATATTGATTATTGTGGAAATGTTCAGAATGGTAATCAAATTCATATGTGGATTCTTTGATGTACCGGTAATCACATTGCTCTGGTTGCTCATTTTGGAAATATTTGGATGGGTTGTTATTGATATACATACCGGTATATGTCATAATATTTCAGGTTTATTGGTACAAGAATGGCAAGGAGCTGGACTTCTCACACATCACCGGGGGCAACAAGGCTGAGAATGAATTGGTGATCACTGTGCAGCCCAGCGACAGTGAGGCTGTATACCGGTGTGAGGCCTCCAACAGGGTGACGCCTCAACCCCTGGCGGCAGAGGTCAAACTCACAGTCCAGTGTCAGTACATCTACAGTTCATATATATAGTTCTCAGTGTTTTTGGTCGGTCTACAGGTTTAAATCAGTAACAAATTTTAAAAATCTATTGCTTGTTTATTATACAGATCAACAAAATATATAAAAAATCCTTTTAGATTTTGATTCCAACAGTATATCTTCGGGAAGATAAGCACAATTTTGTTTTAACCAGTTGTCTCATGTCATTCATTTAATAGTTGAAAGATAAATATTTCTGGCATCAATATTATGAATATATAAACTCAAGGCTAGAGTGGGTAGGCCACTGGCCACTTGAAACATTTTCGGAGTAACATATGATGTCTTCACAATATAACAGTGAGATACGTTGTGTTGCAGTCGGGCCAGCTACAGTGTCTATCTCCGGTCACCAGCACGCCAAGGCAGGAGACACGGTCATGTTATCCTGCGAGTCCGAGATCAGCAACCCCCCGGCCGTCATCACATGGTTCTCTCGAGGACATCAGCTAGAGGGCGCCACCTCAGAAGTAGAACCGTCACCCATGGTGGGTCACGGATGATATGATCTTAATACTCTACATATAACCTCCACATACATGTTCTTATCAAAATTGATTGCCCTGAGGAGAGTCATAACTTCTGTTGCCAAAATTAATATCCATACTAAAAAATCGGGTTAAAAATTAATGTTATTCACTTAATCTATTCCAACATAAAGAAAGTGAGGATCATTTTAAACCAACACCCTATCAAGATTGATTCATAAAATTTATGTATATATGTAGATATATATTATTTGATTTGCATATCAGCTTCTTAATTAAATTATTGATGGCGTTTTTATATATTCCTTCTTTCTTTATTTTCACAGGGAGGGTATGTGACAGTGTCTAACATCAGCGTGACGTTGACAGACCGGGAGAATAATGTTATATACCAGTGTCATGGCACCAATGAGGTCCTGGGACAGACCGTAGATGACATTGTAACACTCACCGTCATGTGTAAGTCACTATCACACCGTATGGGGATACCAATAGAGAAAAAATAAATGTAGCATTTTCATAATTTTCTTCTTTTTTTAGGCTTTAAAGAAGCTCACAAACTTAAAATTGTTTCAGATACAGATAGATATTTTTTCATTCACAAAATGATGCATAGAGTATATTTTACAGAAAATCTTTGACCTTGTGAATAATTCAGATAGAAAAAAATCAAAGCAGGTAAAAAAAATCAGACAGGAAAGATTGAAAAGAGATCAGCAAAAATTAACAAGATAGGTGTGCAATGAGTTGATAATGAATGTGATTGTTTTCAGATCCCCCGGAGCAGCCCACCATATCTGGGTACACTGAGGGGGTGGAAGTGGCAGCCAAGAAGATCCTCAGTCTGACCTGTACCTCCGTCGGGGGCAACCCACTCGCCACACTCACCTGGTGGAAAGGTACCAAACCTGCCATGTTGATATTATATAAAGTTGCCATGGAAATGAAATTGAAATGACACCACAGATTTTGATGGCACAAATGGATGGTTATGTTTCACAAAAACTGGGATTAGAAAATACAGATATAGTTATGAATGTCATATTAGATGCAACCGCATAAAACAGATAGATTGGATAATTATGAATTGATTGATTAATAAAGGAATGCATAGATCTTTACTGTAGATAGTGAATAAGTAAACATTTCCCCTATAAATGAATTTAAACTTGGCATCTCTCCTTTGTCCTAGACATACAATACTTGTAGGGCCAGTTTGAAATTTAAATGATATATGTTCCCCAGTTAGTTTATCTCTTATATTGAAAATAAAACATAATACATCGTGCATTGCCACCACCTTGATTCTCTGGAAATCAATAAGGCACAGTATGTGACGTTACCATATATTTTATCATTAGGTGACACGCAGATAGAGGGAGCCATACGCACCACGGGCAAGATCGTGTCCAATCAAATCTCCTTCATCCTTAAGCCTGACGACAACCAGGCCAAGTACACGTGCAACGCCACCAACCTGGCCACGGAAACCCCGCTGCTCTCTGCCATCAAACTCTCCGTCAACTGTGAGTATTAACCTGGGAACAAAATAGAAAATTTATAGCAAAATGCAGGATGAATTATTTTGAAGGATGTTTTATCTTTTTTTTTCTTTTGTATTAATTATCACAAAAAGAAGGAAATCTAGATACTCAGAACCCAGAAACAATTTATTTGACCCCTTTACAAAAAGGATCCGGGACACTCCCATTAAGACCAAAAGGTTGCTGATACTGAAATGTGGAATTAATTTCACCAATTTCACAAATCATACAGCATGTTCCAGCAGGTATATGAAGAATTCAAATAATTATTCTCAGAAAAATAAATTGGTCATACAAATACCAGAAATTTGTTTATTTCTATAGCTTTGTTGAAGCATTAGCACTTTGATTTTCTTGATAACCATGGGTAGAGAGTGCCTTGATCTATAGTTCTATAAAGAAGTGGTGTTCCATTTGCATGTAGTTCCTCCCAAGAACCTGGACATCACGACGGAGCCAGAGAAGCCCAAGGCTGGCAGCAAGTTGACCATCACCTGTAAGAGTTCCTCCAGCAACCCGGCCTCCGTGCTATCCTGGTGGAAGGACGGCAGGGAGATACAGGTCAGTCTGCAACACTCTGCAATGATTTGCAACTTCTTGCTACAGGTTCACGATATATGATCCGAGAGTTGATCTGAGCTAGTTGTAAATTATCATACAGAAAAACAAGACATTTTATTTAATAATTTTCATGAGTGTAGCTTAAGGGAAATTCAATAAACTTCTTCAACATTTAATCACTGGTGTGATGCACAAATGCCATTAATGTAAGACATCAAAAGTAGATTATAAGATTATGGACTATGAATTAAAAAGTTTGCTTATCATTTGTATATTGAATGTCACTTTTTCACAATACACAAATGCTATGATAAATTGTGTGCATGTTTTAGAGTGATGCATTTGTTCTGACTGATGTGATATTGCAGGGTTTAGATGGAGGAGTGGTACCCTCTGACTATGGCGGCAAGTCTACTGTGAGTCGCCTGGAGCTCATACCCACCGCAGACGATGACGAACAGATCTACGCCTGCAGGGCCACTAACCGCCTCCTGGAGAGGGCCGTCAGCGATGCTGTCACCCTTAATGTCCTGTGTAAGTTATGACTCTTAATGTCCCGTGTAAGTTACTGACTCTCAATGTCCTATGTAAGTTACTGACTCTTAATGTCCTGTGTAAGTTACTGACTCTTAATGTCCTGTGTAAGTTACTGACTCTCAATGTCCTGTGTAAGTTACTGACTCTTAATGTCCTGTGTAAGTTACTGACTCTCAATGTCCTGTGAGTAGGTTATATTGAATCATGTCCTGTGAAAGTCACTCTCAATGTCCTGTTGAATTTACTAACTCTCAATGATTTACCGGTATATAAATAATTATGGCCTTTGCCAGTGACAATGCCACATCTAAGGAGCTCTGCTGGTGTCATGTATGCAGATAGCGGTGTCCTAAATAATGTCCTGCATAAGTAACTAATTCTCAATATCCTCTATGAGTGATTATGTCCAATGTCTGTCACTATGTCCCATCTGAGAAGCTCCATGTTCATTATAGTCTTATATCTAGTACTAGTTAACGACCTTAATTAATGTCTTTAAATAAGCCATGTTTAAACCAATAATGTTGCCAAGGTTATTGACACTGGAATATTTCCTATATTTTTGTTCAGACAAGCCAGCATTCCCGTCGGATGCCCCGGCGACTGTGGACATCCAGGAAGGTCAGGCAGCCGTCGTCAACCTCACCATCCGGGCCAATCCGGATGATACCACATACTCCTGGTTCAAAGAGGGAAAAAAGATCAAGTTCGGCAACTCTCGGCGGCGTCGGCGACGCGAGATGAATATCCCCCACTTTACTGTGGACGGAGGAGTGCTGTACATGGTGAATGTGACCCGCGAAGACTCTGGCAGTTATACGTGCAAGGCTAAAAATGGCGAAGGCGAAACTCAACACAGCTTCTCTCTTAATGTTCAATGTAAGTCTCGCAGATAGAATGCAAAGTCATCTCTTTTGATATGTTTATGTCAAAATCAGTGAGCATTCTTTTAATTTTGTTGATGAAGTTATCTTTTCTCTGATAGAAATTTCCTTTATCAAGGTATTTTGATTTTCTGTAAACTAAGTTACTTGATTATTTTACTCAATTTGCATTAAAACTAAATCTATTTTTAAAGCATAATCATTGTTGAACATATATACATAGGATGTAATATAATTGTTATCAAGATGGAGCAGAGATTTCTAAGATTACCCAGAGTGCAATGGTGGATGCTGATGCTGAAGCGACATTTGAATGTGAAGCGAGGGCCAATCCAGTCATACCCAACATGATACTCTGGATGAGGAATGGTTACGACATGGCCAAAGTCGTACAGGTATATATCCATCCCCATAATTCATATTAATGTGTCTTGACCTCGGATTAGCGAATATTATTTATTGTCCCAGGCCTCGAGCTGTTTGTGCCAAATGTTTCACTTTTAGTAGGAAAGAGGAGGGCTGGTTTCCTAAGTCAGAGTGGTCAATAAACCATTCATTCACCTTCACCTGAGTCCCCTCTCAGAAATATGTGGCAAGAAAATGGTTTGCATCTCTGGTTAAAGCATAGGGAATCTGAAAAGCTAAGAATCTTAGTAAGATAGTGCTGGAATTGTCCAATACAATGTCTTTTCTGTTATATACAATTAGAAATACTCTATACGGACACATGGCTGAGATCAAACCTATTCTTATCATTTGATTTGCATAGGGCTCAAGCATTAAAACAAAAGTGTAATGTAACTTCGTTTAAAAGGTAGCCTTCCATCGTAATGCCCCCCATCCTCCCCCATCCCTCAAGGATAGAACTGAGAGAACAATGATGAATGGCTGTACATGACTAAGATACAAATAGACAGAATTCAAGGATCATCCAGAGATAAGCCATTGACTCTCTACCTTTAAATATCAAATATATCAAGTTAAACGGGTTGACATCAGAATTAGAATTATAAATTTCAATCTCTTAATAAAAAGACATGTAGTTTTTTATTTATGACCTTTTATATAAAATTTCAATCTTTTTGAATTTCAGAGTTATGTTAATGGCAAGTCAGTGATGACGATAACAAATGTTACTAAAGTGGACACAGGAGTGTTCACATGTCAAGCCAACAACTCCATAGGGGACCCAGCTAGTGCTACTGCATCGCTCATAGTCAAATGTGAGGACACTTCAAACCTTGTATCTGTCTGAGACAATTCTATTTCATTTCAAACCATCCCAGTCCATGTCACTCCCGCAACCCATCCCACATCACACTGCACCACATCACCATCTTACTTATCTCAGTATCTAAACCTTAAAAAATGTATCTAAACCTTAAAAAATGAGATTTATATCAAAACACAAGCATACACTCACAAAATAAAAGAAGTATGTAATCTGTTTGATGACTGATTGAGAAGTTGTGCTGTTTCAGATGCACCCGAGGTAGACAAATCTCAGGCTCTGGGACGGGCCGCTGCAGAGAAAGGCAACATTGGCAAACTCATATGCAAAGCCGAGGGGGCGCCAGCTGTCGTCTTCAAATGGTACAAGGTGAGTTTTAAATTTGTCAGGTCAAAAGTCAACCATAGGTTATGAATATTCATGATTATGGCATATTTATGATTATCATCCTCAAATGGTACAAGGTGAGTTTGAGAGGTCTCTTTATAAACTTCAGTATAGTTAAGATGTCAGGTCAAAGGTCAATTATAGGCTATGATTATTCAATGATAATGGCATACGATAATGTTTATATTTACAGGGTGGTACAGAGTTGGACACAACCAGTGCTAAATACAAGGCAGAGCATAAAAAAGTGAACATCGTGCATTATGAGTCCACCCTGTCTGTGTTCAATGTGACCAAGGAGGACTACGCTCAGTATCAGTGCAGTGCTAAGAATGAGCTCGGAGAGGACTCCAGATCCATCAGTCTCGACGGCACAAGTCAGTCGCCTGAAATTCTCCATTTAATAAAAAAATACACTTGTTTGAAATTTGAATTTAAGGCATATTTAGGAACATCCCCTTAATATTATTTTAAAGAATTTTTTTCCATATGATTATGACAAGACTTTTGAAAAATCTTATTCTTGGTAATTATTTTTATGCTGTTTTCCACCCTCAAAGATTAAACTATTAAAGATTAGATAGGACGATTTAACATGTTACCTTTGTATGTTTGATATAGGTAAGCCCGAGGCTCCATATAATATCCGCTTTGTGAACTCGACACATGACAGCATCACCATCTCGTGGATGCCCGGATTTGACGGAGGTCTGATGCAGCATTTCCAGGTTAGATGATAATAGTTAATATAATCTTCTATATCACTTATACCAGATCTGCTCATATTGCTTGTATATAACACTCTTATGGCCATTCTCCTTGAAAAACAAATAGGAATTTATCATAAAAAGGTAACACTGACCAAATAACAAGAGACAATGGAGGACCATTCTCCATGTTTCATTTGTTACTTCATGCCAAGAAGTTTTATGTGGATTTTTATTGTAAAATTACAGACAAATTCTCAAAATAATGAGCTTATTATAAACTTTTAAACCAATGAGCCTGTTTATTTATCATGGAGATATATTTTTGTAATTTCAAGATTTTTTTTTTTACGCTCAGGTGCGCTACGTGAAGGTTGGAGACATTGCTCATATCTATGCAGACGTCAAGGAATATACCAACGTGTACACAGTGACAGGGCTGAGCCTGGCCACGAGGTACCAGCTCACGGTCCGAGCCATCAACTCACTCGGGGAGAGTCCATTCCAGCAAAGGTACATCAGGGCCTCTACTTCAGGTGAGTCAACCATAATCTGTGTTCCATTTGGAATAGTCCAAAGTTTTACAAACAATTTCCTTTTGAATGATATATTTACTTGACCTTGATCTTGACCTTGCATTACAGTTTTGCAAACCATTTGTGTTTTAAACAAGTTTTTTTTTAATCTCTGAAATATCAATCTTGACCTCTTGTTACAGTTTCTCACAATAGCTGTTTTTTATTTAATAAAGCTATTATTTTTAAATCTGTGAAATATGAATCTTGACCTGTTGACCTCTGTGAAATATGAACCTTGACCTCTTGCCTGCCTGCAGCTGTGGCGCCACTCAGTGAGGCAGACTTGGCGGATGACGTTCCCCTCATCATCATCCTGACCGTTTCCATCATCGGAATGATCCTCCTCGGGCTCAATGTCCTCCTCATCTTGTTCTTCATCCGCAGGAGGAGGAAGCGTATGGAGAAAGGTGAATATATGACCCCCTTAGCCCTTTTTCTTTTTAAATTACAAAAAAGGTAATTTCAGAAATATTCATTGCTCAAATTCCAAAACATCATTCCACTACATGTGCGATATCTGTTTGAAAAATCATAGTTGCACAATTAATTAAAGAAATTTGCGTTTTGGTTTTCAGCGGATGCAAGTGAGAGTGCCAGCCAGGCTAACACTCTAGAGATGTTCTCAGCACCAACAATCACCGAGGATTCCAAGAGTTACACCACGTACGACCGCAGCCTCGAGGACTTCACAGACCCCCTGTATGACTACAGAAACTATGGGGTAAAGCGCTTCCCAGTATGTTGTTGCATGCACCCCATGCTTTTACTTTATCCTTTCTTTTATTTAGAAATTATATTGTCATCTTAAAGGACCACAAGACCAGTCAAATTGTATTTTTTGCATGAAAATAATACAACTTGTCATGACAAAGTTGTTATAATATATAAAAATTGAACAAGGGGTTTTCTGGGGAAAAATTGCAATAAGTTTTGTGATGTCTCGAACTTCCAGCAATTGCATTTTAGAACTGATAAACAAAATGTTTATATTTAAGTAAGGTCAACAAAATACAAAATATATTATCTGAGTGGTCTTGTCCTTTAATTATTGCTTAGTATGCAGGCTCAGAGCTCTTTGCATAGTTATTAAATCACCATGTTTCTCACATTTGGTATTGAGTGCGACAGCCTATTTTGAACATTTTATCACTCACAAGAAATGGTGTGTTGTTCACTTGTGATATTCATTTGTGGAAATGTTTAAAAAAAATGGAAAGTTGATGGGCTTTTTCATGCTGGGAAATATGGTAGTAATAAGTTACAGCTTGCTCTCCACCTTGGAATATCAACTGCACAAAATTACATGCCAAGCTTTCGCATTTTGTAGGAAACCAGATTTTAAGAGGTTAGAAGGTAAATATCCTCTTATGATTGAGATAGTTGTGCCGTTTTGTTCTTGCCAGCTTATCTTGCAGAAAGAAAATGGCTAACATTTTGTTATCATTGAGTAAGATTGATGTACTTCCTGAAAAAAATGCCATTTTTTTCTGCCTTTGAATATAACAAAAATATGTTACTCAAAAAAACAACAATTTGCTTCTTCCATACTTCACTTGTTCATCCTGCGATAACCATAGTTTCCTTCAGCCTGGCTGGCACAATTGGACAGGTAGAAATAACATGCTCATGTCATCTGTGTAATAATTATATAATAATATTTCAAATTTACAGCATGAAAGCATATTTCTGGCAGTCACATTAACATCATGAAACGACAACTTTCAATTATTTGAATGACTGAGCAATTATTGAGATTAGCAGCTTGTCTGTGTGGCACATTTTCCAATCTCTATGATGATCAACCTCTCTTGCCTGTCTCCATGTGCAAAGTCTGTCTGGCCTGGTTTTGCACATCTTTCTGGCCTGTCTCTCTTTGGCAAATCTCTCTGGCTTATTTCTCTTAGTCACATCTTTCTGTCTCGTCTTTCATAGCCATATTTCTCTGGCTTGTTTCTCTTAGTTACATTGTGTTGGCCTGTCTCATTTAGCCACACTTTTCTGGCCTGTCTCTCTTCACCACATCTCTGGCCTGTCTCTCTTCACCACATCTCTGGCTTTTCTCACTTAGCCACATTTTTGGCCAGTCTCACTTACTCACATCTCTGGCCTAATTCTCTTAGCCACATCTCTGGCCTGTCTATCTTAGCCACATCTCTGGCCAATCTCACTTACCCACATCTCTCTGGCCTATCTCTCTTAGCCACATCTCTCTGGCCTGTCTCTCTTAGCCACATCTCTGGCCTATCTCTCTTAGCCACATCTCTCTGGCCTGTCTCTCTTAGCCACATTTTTGGCCAGTCTCACTTACGCACATCTCTGGCTTATTTCTCTTAGCCACATCTCTGGCCTATCTCTCTTAGCCATATCTCTCTGGCCTATCTCTCTTTGCCACATCTCTCTGGCCTGTCTCTCTTAGCCACATCTCTAGTCTGTCTCTCTTCGCCACATCTCTAGTCTGTCTCTCTTCGCCACATCTCTCTCGATGTTTCTCTTAGCCACATCCCTATGGCCTGTCTCTCTTAGCCACATCTCTGGCCTGTCTCTCTTAGCCACATCTCTATGGCCTGTCTCTCATATTCAGTTACCTGCCTTGTCTTGATCTGCCTGTCTGTCTGTTGTGATTTCTTTCGTGTCTATTTCATCTTGTCTCTCTAGCCATCTTCCCCATATCATGTTTCTGCCTTGATAAGTGTTGTCAGTCCTGTCAATATTAATCTTAGGGTGGCTCATTTTTTGAAAATTTTTGAAAATCATTGCTCCCAAACCTGATTTGAATGCGTATGGGTATGAAAACCACTGATTTTTTTTCGGAATTTTTTGAAAAATTTTAATATGCGCACGGGGGGGCGTGGGGGTCAAAGGGCAAATTTACTGTATGAAAAAGTCAACTTTGTCGTAGAAGGTTGTATGATAGCTCATATCGTAGGTATTGATGTGTAGAACTTTGTAAAAGAACATATGCTCTAAAACTTTATCTTTATACCACAAAATGGAAATAACAGTTTTTAGGGTCAATTTTGTAAAACATTGCCATAATAATACAGTAGTGAATGATTTATTCTCTATTGAAAATGTATTGCTGCATCTATCATACCTGATGGGATACTCTCAATGAATACATTCAACATAACAGTAATTAACACAATTCTCATAATTGTCACTACTTTGCCTTAATAGTCAACATCAACAGTAAGAGTGGTGTATACATATCAGCTGACTTTCAATGACGTCAGAATAGAGTCTCTAATATGAGTTCACTGTCTACACAAAGTTGAGATTTCTTTTGCGCAGATTGCCAATGCGGCCACGGTGGTCACATGCAACAAGAACAATATTGTCCCTGTCTCCAACTGCTCGGGACATATGAGCATATTCAGCCACATCTTTGACAGCACGCTCAGCAGCATCATTGACCACCTCCATGTCTTGCAGGAATGCCCGCATGTGTGCGTATGCTGGGAAGCGATTCCATTCTGATGGTGGCAAGGTAAGCCAGTGTAAGCTAGGCATCTGTATATCAAGCAGATGGAACACCAACCAAGATCGCTCAGTGATGAATCTTGAAAGAGATGGTCGTTCAGCAGTGAGATGGGCAGCAACTGGGTCAAAGTTCGGCTGACCGGGCTTTCCTGTCTGGAATACAGCTGGGCGGGGTGTCTGAGTCAGCTGCACAGCCATCTTCTCCTTCTCATACTGAGAAAGCCCATCATCGAACAAGCCCAGTACTACCAGCTCAGGGCATAGATACCAAAGGTGTCTGCGCATGCTGTTAGATGCCTGATCCACTATCTTCCGCTGGAGGGCAACAGGCAGTCCTCTGTAAGACTTCAGCTCATAGCAGAAGGACAGGTCAAGCCTAGGAGCAGCTGTGCTCAGCCGGGAGCTAAGGAAATACCTGACATAGATGAGGATAATATATTCAGCGATTCCATCCAGATTGTTGCTGTCGCGCCAGCTGAGCTGAAACACATGGCTAAGTAGGTATATCTTCAAGATATAGAGGGACTTGCCCATGAACCTGGCATGGTGGTATGCTCCCGGCTTCCGGAGCTCAAACACCTGGAACACCTCACCAGCTCTGACGCGTATTGGCTCCCCTCCAAGAATGAGATTCAATAGCTCTGCCAGCTCCCTATAGTCCCCTCTTGTGAATGTTCCATGGAGAAGTTGCTCCTGTGCCCATGTCAATGACGCTCTAGCAAACCAGCTTTTTTCACTCTTGTAAGGCCCTGTTGGGGATGTCTCATCATATTCTGGCCAGTTTCATTTGCGGAAGAGGTTGGCATCAGGGAATGTAAGGGTCTGCCTCCCTCTGCTCCACAAACCACTTCTGGAATCTCTTGAATAGTGGATCATCTGGACCTTTTGTTGGTCCCATGACAGCGTTGTATGGGTGTTTGATGTGGAGCTCATAGATGTGGTGCCGACACGCATTGTATAGGACTGGGCCTACAGCTTCTTCCAGCCATTTTGCCGCCCCTTCATGTAGTCCTGAATTGCTGCTTGTAGTGTCAAACACTAAAGCGATAACTTTCGCTTGATCTAGAATGCCCCACTCCACCAGTAGTCCAAGTGTCACATCTGCAAGGGCTCCTCCAGTGGCGCCAGCTTCCATAACTGGAGCTCCCAGGAATTGTTGGGGGATGGTGAGAGGTGATGTAACTACAACGGCATTCACATCCTGATATGTGTATCCTTGTTCTCCTAGGAACTGTGTTATCTTCCCATCCCAGTGGACCACTATATGTCTTGGCATCTTCTCCCGGAATGTCTCCTTTATCTCTGCAGCTCGCTCATTCTGTGCTTCCTTTCTATGGCGCTTTGAGGAATGAGATTCAAGGATGATCCAATTATCATGTCAATTGCATTGCTTCGATTTGTCTTTGGCCTTAACTTCACCCCACGTTCTGGTATTCCAGACATTGTAAATTGAGGATGTTACCAACTTAGCATTAGAAAATTGTCCTTTTCAACTGCCAGAGCATGGTGGATGAAGACAATAGGGTACCAGGTGGCTGCTGCTGCTGCTGCTTAAGGGACACCTGGTGGCATCAAAAGTGTCACTAGGGGACACTGGCAATAATGAAAATTGACCCTAAAAACTGTTATATTCATTTTGTGGTATGAAGATGATGTTTTAGAGCATATGTTCTTTTACAAAGTTTGTTCTACTCATCAATACCTACGATTTGAGCTATTATACAACCTTCTACAACAAAGTTGACTTTTTTCATACAGTAAATTTGCCCTTTGACCCCCACGCCCCCCGTGCGCATATTAAAATTTTTCAAAAAATTTCGAAAAAAAATCACAGTGGTTTTCATACCCATATGCATTCAAATCAGGTTTGGGAGCAATGATTTTCAAAAAATTTCAAAAAATGAGCCACCCTAATTAATCTACATGTGTATTTTTTTAATATTCATCATTGTGGCTGCCATATAATGCAAACATTTTCATTTATGTATCCTGTTTTTTCTTAATTAACATTAATCAAGAATAAAGAACTGTGTAACAGCCATAAACAGTCAAAAATACAAAACATAAAACCTATCACAAATAATGAAAAGAAGTGATTTCAAGGTGGAGAATAAAAATTGTGAAAAAATAGAATATTTAAGCAACACAATAGTTTGCTATGTTATTTTGAGGTGATGTATGTGTGAACGATATGAAACTTGTACAATATTTTATGACACAAGTATGAAACTTTTCAGGAAGAAGACGAGATGAAGAGATTTTTACCTCCTCCCTCCTACATGGGGTATCCACCTCCTGAGCCATACCCAGTGAAGGGACCGCCACCCCCAGGAGGGTTGTACCCCCCGCCCCGTGGCGACATAACCCCCTCTCCTGGCCTGGATCAGCAGCGAAGCTTCCTCATAGGCAAAGGCAGCCGAGAACCTATCTATCTTGATGACAAGTCTGCCCACCCCCAGGGCTGGGAACCAAGAAAAGGTATGTGTATCATCATCTCTGGAACTGTTATGATTTCAGTTATCTATTTTTCTCTGGAGGTTCGTTTCTGATATTATTATAATGTAACCATTTTATCAATGTTTCTAAGGTCATGATTTTCCTATCATGTCAGTGATTTCAATATTATCCTAAATAAATCCCACCCAAATATGAAAATATATATAAGCCTGTGTGGCATATTTTTACAATTTGAAAGTATAAGTTTAGTTTTGGTTTGCGGTTTCAGAACCGTATGGCAGTTTGAAGCGTCCCCCTCCAGCACCAATGGACGAAGATGCCCAGTACGCTGAGGAACTCCGCAAACTCCAGAAATCTCTTGGCAGCACTGGAACATTGGACAGTCGCCCGCCAGGCAGGGAACCGCAAAAGGTACTTAGCATAACAATTACATGCTTTAATTTTGTTATTTATGTATAAAGAACCCCACAGGATTGCTTGATATGAAAAGTTCATTGTTTTTCGTAAATGATAGCAAATGTTTACAGAATATTTTTTTCCATACAGATTGATTAATATACATTAATTAATACTTTTATAAAGTTTTACACAAAAAAACTAAACATGTCATTATTAAAGATATAAAAGATAGATTTAATGTTATGGTGTAATAAAGATGAGTGAATGGTCCTATTTGCAGCCTATGCCAATGTCAGGTCCTGACTCTCGGCCCCCTGGGAGGGCCCCGCCACCCCCACCTCCAGCCAGGTCCACCAGCAGGACCCCCGTGGAAGCAGGCAAGAACCTACCCCCCCTGCCGAGTAGGAACTACGCTCCTGATGAAATCCCTAGGTCTGGGCCACGATATGGACCGCCCCCTGGTGAGTAGTTTTTCTCAAAATCAAAAGTGAATTTTAACCTCAGATTTAATCCTACAAGAATCTCCGTTTAAAATGGGTAAGATCATTGTTAGATGACTTTTAATATCTACAGGGAGAGAGTGCAGAATTTAGGGATTTTTTCACCTATCTCATACAAAAGTAAGGAAAGTAACATAAACTGAACAAAACTTGCTGTTAATTGTCACTTTTTTAGTATAAGGTAAAAAAAACTGAAGTATAAATATAGATGTGATATATAGATTAATATTTGAACAAAAATATATCTAAAACTTATTTTTGTTTTGTTTTTAGGTTCAGCTTACCAAAGTCCAAGTGGATTAAACAAACCTCCTCCACCGCCCCCGACGTCAAGCCACCGCCCCCCACCCCCTGATGTCAGAGGTCACCTCGTATGACCTCAGCCAGCTATAATCTAAGTCAAACAATTAAATGGGTCATCAATGGGGAATATCTCATCAGAGATCTGACCAATTAAACCAAGAGAAAAGGAAGGCCACAAAAATTGCCAATTTCATTGTCAGGAACAAGGTCAAAGCAAAGTCAGCTTTCCGACGTTTAAGGCAATATTAGAGATTACATTGAATTATGGGTAGAGGTCAAAGGTCAGATCAAGAACAGGGTGTGGATGATAGTCAAATGTATTTCTTGGTGATGAAATACCAGTGTACCAGTTGTTAGCTGTCTTTTTTATATTAACTTGGACAATGAAGTATTATATTATTGTCCCAGATTTTAATGAGAGATAAGCTATTGAATAGCTAACTCAAACATGCATTACACCATGTTTTTTAAAAGTTTCATTGTCGTAAATTTATCATACATATATAAGCTGCTATTATCATAATGTATCATTCATTGCAATTTTTTCGCTCACGTTTGTTTTGCCTTCAGGGCAGGATGTTTGAGGTTTCAACTGATTAGGCTGTAAGTCTATGGTGTGTAACTGTATTATCAGTCATATTTTTTGTTTTGTATCCAGCTATACACCACAAGATGGCGCATTTTCAATTTGTGGACAATTTGTGTACAAGTATCAAAGAAATTGTGGTTAGGTCCCACAAGTATGATGGAATTGAGAATTTAATGAAGGATTTTGATTTTTGATCATGTTTATTTTGGGAGGCTTGTGCGAGCTTGATTTTTAGCTCTGCTGACTTCTATGATATGGGGAAAATGTCTGTCCATCCATCCATCAATATTTTCTTTATCTCAGTTTAAATGTTTTCATTGAAGTCAGCAGAGCTAACAACCCAGGGGGTTATGTTTTAAATCAGCACTTGTTTCAAGTGACCTTCTTTACATTCATCTCAAGAAAAACAAAATATTTAGAAGTGTTGCATGTGTTTTTTTACCCATCCAGATAGTGTGTATTATTTCTGATAAATGACTATCTTCAATCAAACTCTTGCCTTTATGTTTGAGTAGAAGATGGCGAATTTCAATCATTAACATGTATCAGATATTAGTATTTTATCTCAAAACAAATAATGATAGAGATTTTTTCTTATCCTTTTGTTGAAAGATCTACATGTTGTAGACTGTTCTATGTTGAGGGTACTGAGTAACCAAATACTAATGGAAGTGTACCATCAATACAAAATATCCAATTATTTTCCAAAAAATAGGGTGGAAAATCTACTTTTGGCTTAATTTTTAATTGCATTCACCTGTTCAGCAGTGTACATATACAAAAGGTTTTCACTTGAATTTGGAGGTAACAGATCATTTGTGGGAACCTCTTAATATGGAAAGTTCAGAAAGGGGGGTTCCTGAGGGAGATCTACTTTGTAAAATCATGAGCTTATTTATATGAAATGATATCCATTTTTCTATTAATGATATTACAAAATGATATGCATGAAAACCATCTTGATTAAGTGAATACAAGAAAGTAACATAGCCATGATTGTCATGAAAGAAACCTTTCATTCAAAACAAAATATAAAATACTGAAATGCTGATTGTGGTAGACAAAAATGTACCAAAACCATGTCCTTTTTAGACACTTTTATTATGATTATTTGATTATTTGAAGATGGCAGTGTTTGTGCTATTGTGAAGGTCAAAGGGCTGGTGGAAAAAAAATACTTAATAGAAAATCTCGAGGAAATGTCTCTATTTTTTTTAATTTTAAAATCAAAACTTTGGCTCTTTGAGATTTTACTTGAGCTCAAACTCCAGAATTGATTAGCAGTATGATGCCACAAGGTGTTAAAGGCTTCTGTCTGAATGGACTGTCATGTAATCCAAATATTCTCCATATTATAGGTAATATATCTTTACAATCACAGTATGCAAAACAGATTACTTAAAAGATTTGTTTATAAACAAAATAGCAGTTGAGGTATTGAAAACTATGATTGATATATCGTAACATAAATTTAATTTTAAAAACAACAGCATAATTGTAGTCTATGTTTGACCCTTTGGACATTTTTGTGTGCTGACTTAATTTAGTAGTATTGAATGTGTACCTCACTTCCTGAGTAATCTGCATCTGTTTGTCATGTGTTGCCTGAAGTTGAATATTTGAAAAATATTCTTGCTTATTTAGAAATTCACCATAAAGACAATTACAGCTCTTTTTACGAGGCTTATGACAGTTTTATATTTTGGGGAAGGGGTTGGTATTTAATAAAAAGAAATGAAAGGGGAAATATGTTTAATGTATTATTTTTAGCAATGATGTAATCTGTACAGAAAAATGTACATTTTAGAATAGTTAAGTCTTCTGTATTTAGTTGTTTATGAATAATTGTACAGTGTATTAGCATAGGTTTTGTGCAACATATTATATTAGATAAGCTGTTGACACATTGGAGTATGCAGAGTGACTGATGTTCAAAGGTGCTGAATTTACATTACATGTAATAAAAAATTTTGTATTTGCTGTTCATAATTAAAGATTTTTTAAAAAGCTTGATTGTGGAGGTACCAGTTCTTAGTGAGTTCATCTTATGGCCGTAGTGGCTACAATATTTATGCACCATGGCCAGGACCACAACATTTGACACTGACAGAGAACTGATGGATTTATTTTTTAACTTTTATTGTATGAAATTAATGTTGTATAGCTGGTCTCAGCAGCCATAGATGTGCCCAATTTGAGATCTGAAAAACTGTAACAAAATACTCGCATATTTTGAAAATGGAACTCAACGATGATGAACATGGCCAGGAATGTATGTGCAAAATGTTCAGCATATCATACCACCAGGTGTCACTGATAGTGTGCTTGTCCTGGACATGAGATTTATTTCTTAAAAACTGTATGTCATTGATCATTGCCTGATTTTTTGTGTATGTGAGTATTACTGAAGGCATTTCTACAATATTCTTAGCCAAAATACACAGCAAAGCCGAGATCTGTGTGTTGTTGACTTGCAATATGTGCTGTAACGTTAAATCATAGAACTTTTTACCAGAAAGATAAATACACAGATGACAGTAGAAGTTTCAACTTCTTTAAACTTCTAAGGTAATAGCTTATGCAGGAATGATAAAAGTCGATATTGTAATATAATAAGAGAGGGGTGCTAGTTCAAGTTGAAGGATCTAAAAGCATGAATGACATCTCTGTGTGTAAGTGTGAAAACAATTAGGGTCCTTCATAGTGTGATTTTAACCCTATTTATATACATGAAATGTACAGGTTAAGATTGCATGTTGGTTTTCTCCCATGCATTATCCTTTTATACATGAGCCAAATTATGAACATTTGGAGTGCAAATATTTGTTTGGAGTTATATTTCTATTTGCTTTATAAAAAAAGCAATGAGAATAGAAAATCATTTTATTAAAGAGCAAATATCAATCGAATTATTATTATTATTGTATAAATAAAAAAACAGATCAGTGTCAAACGAATCAGGAAATATGAAAAAAATGTCATGTATTGTTTTTAAGGATGCCAGAGTCCATTAGATTATATATTTATTACATATCATTTCCTCTACAAATCTTAAGGCCAATGTACATGGTTTGATGTATGCTTAACGGCATCCTTAATGTTTTCCTATAATCAAAATATGAGATTTTTGAAATTAATGTGTAATGAAAGCCTTGATGTTGTTTTGAAAGTCTTTGATGATTGAATGTGAGGCTGATTGCATGAAACAAGGAGTCTATAGCTTCATAAATGTAGAAATTAAACATGCAATCCCAATATATTTGATATTGATTCTCCAGATTAAACATTTTACTTTTGTGCTCACTTATACCATTTTCATTTTAGGCAAAGTTTCCTTTTTTGTTAATGGCTGAATAATATCTTTGAGATTAGTGGTGGACCATAATATCAAATATCTACTTTTTGGTCAATAAATGATAATTCGCCAGTATGTTTAAAGGTAAATTTTGCCAAAGGTAATGAAACTGCTGTAAATGAGTTGAGATTTACAAGAGAGAAACGAGTGGTGCTATGTAGAAACACAATCCGTCTGTGCCTTGTATATAACAATAAATATCATGTCAAATGACAAGTGTTGTCTGAATGGTTCATTTATAGTGCCGTCAATAAAAAAAGCAACTTAGAAATGTGTATTTCCCATGACACCAGTACTTAACAGCTTTTATATTTCCAGAATCAGAGTTTTTTAATTAACTAAATTTCAACTCCCTTAATTGTCCATTAGAAGTATACAAAGACATTTGCTTTGTCTTGGGAAATTAATTTTTACACCCAGAGAAGCCAATATAGGATGTATACACACAATTAAGATGTAAAAAATATTTCCTGTTTTTATTTATTTATTTATTTATTTATTTTTTATAATTTTTTGGGGGTTGTTTTTTTTTTCTCAAAAATATTTAACAATATGCTTATATTACCCCGCATTTGAATTCATAAAGGGAAAGGAAACTCACAAAATCTATAGGGATGAAGAAATTTAAATTTTATTTATATGAGCACATATCAGACGTGGAAAAACACCCACGACCTTTGGATCACCACAGAGGAACTGGTACTAATAAGCTGGCAATCTAACCAACTGTGCCACAGCCCATGGCCCCAGCCAATCAAAAACATGTCCGAGTTATTGCAAATTACACCCAAAAAGTTCCTAATTCCATCAAGGATGGGTAAATATTTTTGGTGTCCAGTACCTTTGCACATAGACAGTCCAAAACAGGAGCTAACAAATTTTGTTTGACACTGATATGGTAAAATCCATGAACATGATTTATTCCATGCTGCGCATATAACATCAAAGCCTTTACATGTGAGATACCACATTTGGGGTCCATAAAATTAACAATAATAGGTGAACAACTTTGAGATGAATGATATGGCTCTGAGCAAATCCAAAACATGCTTACTGAGGTAAAAAAACATCCCTTTCTAATAAAGAATGTATTTTCCGTCTTGACAGTTACTTGCTTTATTATCTCTGTAAACCATTTAATTGGAGCACCATTCAATATCACATTGTCATGTGAATCATCATTTTGATGTCCATATATCCCTACAAAACTGCATATTTCTCACATACATGTAGTATCTTTTATAAACCATTCATGTTAGGAGAGAAAAGAGTAACATCATCTGCATATGTAAGATATCCAACATATTGCCTATCTATTTAAAGTTGCTCATCAAAATAAACACAAGAGAGTGCAGGTGAAAGAACACCATGCCTGACCCCATTCCATATCTATATTGGCCAGGGGAGCAACCCACTCCAGGAGATATATAGTGAATGCATTGTATATTCATTAAGCAGGAGTCGTTAAAAGACTGAGGGTACCTTTCCTATCTTACAAAAGTTTCAACAATCTTCCATAATTTACTTGAACAATGGCCTTCAAGGCATCCAGTATCCATGCCGCATAGACGTAAGTATTTCCATCCATATAGTAATATTGTACAGTTTCTTTTAAAATAATTGTGCACAAGATAAGTTGAGTGGCCCTCTTTGAATGCAAATTGTAAATCAGTGGTACATAATCAGTGGTACATAATCAGTGGTACATAATCAGTGGTACATAATCAGTGGTACATAATCAGTGGTACATAATCAGTGGTACATAATCAGTGGTACATAATCAGTGGTACATAATCAGTGGTACATAATCAGTGGTACATAATCAGTGGTACATAATCAGTGGTACATAATCAGTGGTACATAATCAGTGGTACATAATCAGTGGTACATAATCAGTGGTACATAATCAGTGGTACATAATCAGTGGTACATAATCAGTGGTACATAATCAGTGGTACATAATCAGTGGTACATAATCAGTGGTACATAATCAGTGGTACATAATCAGTGGTACATAATCAGTGGTACATAATCAGTGGTACATAATCAGTGGTACATAATCAGTGGTACATAATCAGTGGTACATAATCAGTGGTACATAATCAGTGGTACATAATCAGTGGTACATAATCAGTGGTACATAATCAGTGGTACATAATCAGTGGTACATAATCAGTGGTACATAATCAGTGGTACATAATCAGTGGTACATAATCAGTGGTACATAATCAGTGGTACATAATCAGTGGTACATAATCAGTGGTACATAATCAGTGGTACATAATCAGTGGTACATAATCAGTGGTACATAATCAGTGGTACATAATCAGTGGTACATAATCAGTGGTACATAATCAGTGGTACATAATCAGTGGTACATAATCAGTGGTACATAATCAGTGGTACATAATCAGTGGTACATAATCAGTGGTACATAATCAGTGGTACATAATAATTATCCAGTACATATAAATCAGTGTCCTTAGAAAAGGCACAACACGATGCAATACTTCTGTAATTGTCACCTTTGCAGATTCTTGCTCTCATATCCTTTGGTATGGAAACCAATACAGCAGAGAGCAAGTATTAGCAGGATGTCCATGTAACAAAGTAAATAAAACAATAAAAAAAAAGTTGCAAGGCAAATCACAAAGAAAATATCCATAATTCTTTCCACTTTTAAGCTGCTTAATGTTCATTTTTATCAATCCTGGTTTCACCAATACTGTTCCTTATTTTATACATAATCTTTTAACTTTTTGAAACAATGTCATATACAAACATATCAACTGTTTTCTGTGCTCCACTCAGTGATGTTTGCGTTCTGGCATTGCTAGATGAACCATTATTCCCTCTTTTCTTTTTCTTTCATATTGAGACATTCCATAGTCACCATTGTAATTTGTCCTGCCATTTAACACATCTCTCTGTTTTGTAACACCTTGGATTACTTTAATGTAACACTAAGATGTGTGAACCATTGTTTATATGTAGCCTTGTAACGGCAGAATTATCAGAATGGCTTGAGATCAGAGCACTATTTGACACTGCTTTGCTGGCTTAGGGCACTTAGACATTTAAACCATATTCTCCTCTTTTTACACTCTCTGCAGATGGGACAGTAACGTTAGCCCATCAGCTCTTGACCATACATTGGAGTAATTATTCCAAGATCATACTAGCTTCTCACATCAATTTCACCCCTCTCATCCTCAGCATCATATATCATCACAGGCTCTGTCACAGGCTCTGTCACAGGCTCTGTCACAGGCTCTGTCACAGGCTCTGTCACAGGCTCTGTCACAGGCTCTGTCACAGGCTATGTCACAGGCTCTGTCACAGGCTCTGTCACAGGCTCTGTCACAGACACTTATAGGATTTGGGTCAAAACAGGATATAAAAGGATATATTCCCTGTCAAAAGCGGATATATCCTTTTTATTCATAATAAATCCATTTTGTATACATTTATAACTTAGAAATGCTTTTTAAATGATCTCAGAGATTTTTGATTGACTAATTCGGCTTTAGACATACTTGGTAGACATGTCTAGATTATGTCTAGCCCTTTTCCCACGACAAAGTCAGTATATTCGACCTACTGACTGGTATGAGTTGGGGGGGAGAGTACTAAAAAGACTTTTGATTGACCAATGTCAATGTCATTAATCTGAGATGTCATTTTCTTGTTGAATCTCCAGGTTAAGAAGCTACACATGGAACTACACAAGTTTGGTGGGGAGGTCAATTATTTAATGTCTAGACATACAGTGTGCTAACCTTAAACCGGACGTGCATACAGTTCAACGGTTGAAACGTGACTTGCTGAGTGTGACCTTACTTTCAATACCGATCTGATGGATTGTACACTTGGACCAGGGTTATGTACAGGTATGTATTCATGATAAATAAACTGTCATAACTGTCACTGTATCAGTTCAGTCCATGTTTGTGCTGAAATGTGGATTCAAAAAGAATATTGCATGAGCAATCCTGCTGTGGGTGAAGTATGTCATAACTGTCATACTAAAAGTGGGGTCCATGTTTGCGCTGAAATGTAGGATTAAAAGAATGGGCAATCTCGCCATGAGCGAAGTTGAATAGATATAATAAGAACTTATGTTTCCCTCTGTTTTTGAAGTTAAAAAAATATAAAACTGATGGTTCAGACATCTTCTGTTTTTATTCACATGAAAATGTAAACATTAAAAAAGATTATCGGAGCAGGCATTTATCATGAACATTTGCTTTCTCTTGTAATTAACTTACAAGGATTGTTCCAATTATCCATTAGGTGCACATTCTTTTCAGTTTTATATTATGACAAATATCAAGAAAGGAATACACAAGTATTGAGGTTTGCACAAATATTATTTATTCAACAGATTTAATGTCCATATGCCACCATCTGAAACTACACACAGAAGACCATACGGGACCTACTAATGACCCTACTTATTTTAAAGTTATTAAACCATTAAGGGTGTATTACCAATCCTCCTCTTTATAAAGCAACTTTTCTTTTTCATTATCGTTTAGACACGATGAGACATAATGAAATATGCGTCTCACAGCAATATCTCCCAGCACGAGAACCCAACATCTTACCACTGAGTCAAAACTTATATGCCTTACATCAAATAGTGGAATACTAAAAAAAATATCATATAAATCATGCCACATAGATATTTACTTGAATTGCCAAACTAGTATTACATTGGTGCCAAACTAGTATTACATTGGTGCCAAACTAGTATTACATTGGTGCCAAACTAGTATTACATTGGTGCCAAACTAGTATTACATTGGTGCCAAACTAGTATTACATAGTTCAGGTGCCAAACTAGTATTACATAGTTCAGGTGCCAAACTAGTATTATATTTCAGGTACCAAACTAGTATTACATTGGTGCCAAACTAGTATTACATTGGTGCCAAACTAGTACTACATACTTCAGGTGCCAAACTAGTATTACATAGTTCAGGTGCCAAACTAGTATTACATAGTTCAGGTTCCAAACTAGTATTACATAGTTCAGGTGCCAAACTAGTATTACATAGTTCAGGTGCCAAACTAGTATTACATAGTTCAGGTTAAAAACTATTATTACATAGTTCCTGCTTCTAATGTCGATATCTAAAGATATATGGCCCCTTTCATTAAACACATCAATACCTAATAAATGCATTGCAAAATTTTATGACACTTTAAAGGCAGAAATATAGTGTGTATAATATTTCACTCAAAATTGGCGCTTTCATGAACAAAACATGAATAAAAGCCAACGAGACATTTAACTGATGTTTAATTTTATATCACTATATTATCTCATGTTTAATGTTCAGTATATGCCTTGTCTAGTTAATATTTGATGTTGTTAACTGGGTCCAGCTTAATATGTGTATTGTCTGTGTTGAGTTCTGCAAAAGAGATATCTGATTTTTTCCCCAAAAAAGAAACATTTATAATTCAAAATGTATACACGAGACATATACAATGTTTTTTTTACTAATACTCAGCTACTGCAACTGTCAATATACAGTATATGGCGCGTGTCTGTTGCATTTCTTATCATTAGGTGTCAGGTCGTGTATATGAATATTCATTGTAATGGCTCATGCAGAGTCCAGAGAGCAGTCCAGGTTATAAAGACAATCACACCTCAGATTCTGTGTGCATCCTAATTGTCATTATATTCCCCTTCATTTCTTCACCAATCATTCATAAATATTTAAATATCATTAATGTTATATGGCATAAAATCAATATTAGTGTCAATAATTCTTCAACAATTTCAGATTTGACATATTTGCACACTTCTTTGAAATCTATCTAATCAACGTAAATTGGAAGATGAACAAAGAAATACCTTTGATCATCAATGATCCAATCAATTTTATTCACGCTTCTTATTTCTCACCAATCGCCACCTCAATATTATCGGTTTTTACAGGGTCTGCTTCAGAAGTCGTCTCGCACACAGAACTGACCATAGACTTTGTCCTGGAAGGAGGTACAGGCTGTATTCCACAATACTTCTTCAGGAATTCTCCCCTGAATCTTGGACAGATGAAGCGGAAAACCACAAATTTCAGACACCTCACAGGCAATGCTAGAAGCCAAAGACTCAGATAGACAATCTGAACTCCTCTGGTGGGTTGAGTGGGTGGGATCTGACCGGAGCTGACCAAGACATTGATGATCTCCAGAGGGATTATGGTGGAAAACGTGAAGATTGAGAGCACTAAGAGAATCTTGGACATGCTGGTAAGAAGATACATGGGGACAGGGTTGTCCCCCGCCCCGGGAGCCGGCCTCCTCAGGCGGTAGATTATAGCCACTGGTGAAATGATCACAATCCCAAATGGCACGGCAGTGAAAACCAGAAAGTTGAAAGACAACCACAGAATCTTTGCAAACTTCCATTTATCTTGGTTGATGTGAACGAAGCACTGGAGGAACCTCGCCTCAGAGAACTCGATAGTGTAGGTGAACAAAGCTGGAATGTTAACCAGCAAAGAAACTGCGCCGATAACAAAAAAAGACTTAAAGGCCCTTCCTTTGGTCCACTGATGCATCGCCCTCAGAGGATAGAACACTCCATACAGGCGCTCCAGAACGGTCAGAGAGAGGGCCCAGTTAGCAAAGTCCAAGCCAACGTGGCGCCCATAGGACAAGACCATACAACCAACAACAGACTCGTGTAATACGTTATAGCCGTTGATAGAATCAATGATAGTTGGCCAACACACTATATTAAGTATAAAGGTATCAGACCATATCAGTGAGCGATAATACAGGGGGTTAACAATGTCCTTTAAATTTTTCATTTGGAAAACACTGAATGATATCATATTCAAAGTTGTTCCCAGAATAAGAAGTACTGCTGGAATATAGAAAAGCAGAAAACTTTCAATATCTCCATCCCCTAATATGGCATTTTCTGCTATGCCATATTCAGCCTCGGACTCAAACATTTGCGTCGTCTGTGTACCCATTGTTGTGTAATTGCTCATGGTTCTGCTGAGGTTGAAGACTAATTATTCTGTCTGATATTTGCAAAATATTGAGAGGTTACAAATTGTCCCTTGCATACATATATGTTTAGTGCTAAGGAAAGCTCATCTGACCATTATATATTCTGGATGTGTGGACCACGACATTAGGTTATCCATTCATATGATTATCATAATTTTTCAATGACCAAGTTACTTCAAACAAAAACATGCCTTTGTTTCACATTTTATCATATATTAGTTACGTTATCTACTCAAATGTTATGATGCTTTAATTTTTTTATATAAAGATACACACAAGTTTGATTTGAGTTTAATATAATCTCCTACGTTTTGGAACTTTGATATCAGTGTTTTGAAATCTTGAAAGACAAACCCGCTTTATATAATATAGAGGTATTAAAAAGCAAAATATAGTTCAATATTTCCACCTTATCAGATCATACCAATCAAGAGAGTTATATTATAATTATAAATAATTCTTGGGGTCTTTGTATATGGACGACGCGGTTCCATTTTCAAAGAACTTGAAGTATAAAATCTCTTTCAGTCTGTAGTAGAATGGAAAATACCAAGAAAAAAGAGATATCCTCACACCCAGAGAGATAATTTGACTTGTCAAGTCTCTATCCGGCGGAATATATCATTTCAACTCTAATCTGGGAGTGAAGGATGAAAATGTGGAATGGGGGTTGTTGGAAAAGAGATTGAATTCTTTTGAGGTAATCACGCATCATGATCAGTTAAATATATACAGCTGACAACCTAAATCACAGCTTTAATAATTACTTACTGAGTAATATAATGAATCATTATATCATAAGTGTACCAGATACAAAGTGTCAAGGCAACATGACAATTCAGTGAGGTTGCACCACCTCTGCAGTAAGTAGGTCTCGTTATGAAGTGACTGAAATACTGTTGAAAATGACACAAACCCCCAAACAAAGAAACAAACAAACAAGCAAACAAACAAATAAACAAACAAACAGAAATCAAATATAAAACACAATAGCAATGTGGAAATTGGAATCAGCGCTATTTGAATGTCACATTTACCTTTTTAATCGATTTAAAACTGAACCGAAGAATTTGAATTGAAAACAATACATGAAACATACACCACCTTTATCACATAGTTTTCACATATACAAATAAATACAAAAAAACCATGAAAGCCCATCTTCCCTTCACACATTGTGTTGGATTTGCAATTAATAGAATGTGATTCCTGTGTTTTAGGGTGACATTAAAATGATCTACGAGGAAGCGATTCATGTGCATCTGTCACATGTCTGATTATATGTATTTAAAGCATTGGTGAAACCTGGAAAGTTGCAGGCAATTTTACAGTGGTTTAAAGTATCTGAAAACAATATATGATCTTAAAATTGACATACATACAGGCTATCTGTCTGAAATCCACAAAATAACATCTGCCCTGAGAAGTATGATTTCTTGTGACCACTGGGTACTGCCCGTACTAAACAGGAAGTGTGCTGTGTGACCTTGACCTTTGAACTGTCAGGGGGCTCCGTAAGTCACAGGAGGTGTTGTTTACCAATTGTCAAAATTGGAGCAACACATATTTGGCCATTTTTTTCCACTATTTAGAGAATAAACTGGAAGATAACACTCACAACGATGATAGTGCATTTTCTTGGCTTTCTTTTGGAGGTAAAATTATTAAAAACGGATGAATATTTATGAAGTTATAAATGAAGAAACATCATTATTTTTTATATTATATATGTTTGCAAAAAAAAGTTTAAAAAAATTCTATACAGCCCAGCTTTTAAGGTGGAATCCATGCAGCCTTTGAGGTCTTCCCATTCAGTGGTGTGAAAACCCCCAAATTTCATCAAAGAGGGTCAGATCATACATTTTACTGATACCAATTATCAGCATTCACAGTTTTGCCATTCAAAGTCCTTTTGATTTAAGGCCAAACCAGTGATCAAAGGGTTTAATGTCACTTTTTCAATATCACAGCCTTTAAGTTAAGGGGGATTCTATGCAGCCTTTGAGTCATGTCTTCCCTTTTTGACAGAAAAGTTTTCACATGCATAAGATACTTTTCAAATAAATAGTATACTTTTCCCATAAATGATATATCTTCCACAACCATAAGATATTTGTCACAACCATAAAATATTTGTCACAACCATGAGTTATTTCATTGATTCAAATAATATTAAAATAATCTTATGTTGTTCTGAAGTATACTCCTGGCAATAAATTGATAAATTGTACAAAACATCTCCACCCTGTTTCCCAAGCTGGACAGGTGCCCAACTGGTAACTCATTAGGTGTTTACACGAGATCACAGACCAGCTAAACAAAGCTTGTTGACAAAGTGTTCAATTGCTGGTGTAGGTTCCAGCAGACAACTGATCAACTTTCAAGTGCCACAGAAAGTTGTTAACAGGGAATACTTTGGGTACTACTACATAAAAGCACTGTTTAGGGTATAAACATTCATGTTATGTAAAGAAAATGTGTCTGAAAGTCAGGTTTCATGAATGCTTTAAGTTCACTAATGGTAAGGGTTGTTCTCTCAATATTTTGTTTGAATCCACATTTCGATACAAATATGGTCTGAAGGTAGATGTCATGACATTCCATCTAACATGGACGCGTGTAGGTAAAAATCACAAAATATGGTCTCCAAAAGAATAGTTTCTGTCTCAGTCAATATCACTACAGTGTCGGCTATGTTACAAAGATAACCCAAACAGTCTTACCGTAATGTCTCACTCGTATGTGAGATACAGTTGGTATGTGGTCAGCCAGGGGTTTGTTTAAATTTTGGCAGTGATAAAAGCGGACTATATCCACATACCATAATTAGATGATTGATTATGACTACATTGAAAGTTGACTCCAGTTGAGGAAACATCGGTAGACTGGGCGTCTATCAATATATATCATCCAGTTCATTTTAACATGTTTCTACAGTAACACAGTGTAGACGAGACAGGTGAAGGAAAGAAATCTTAGCATTCAAACTTAAACAAGAGATACTTCTGATTATCTAATCATGGATTTTAACATAATTAAATCTGATATAAAAAAAAGTCTGAAAAGTCTTGCTTTGTCCGACCTTGCCTGCTACATATAATAGTGAGTCGTGTACTGTGTGCTGTGTGTGTTTTGTTTGCTGTGTTTGATGGGTATGCTACAAAATTATCAATATTCCCTCCCCAAATTATAAATAATCCTTTCTAAAAATACTTTGGAACATATAAAATCTTAAAGCGGCATGTTCATGTGCATGGTTGTTTCATTGTGCATGAGCATGTCCAATATCCAACCAATTGCACAGCTGTATGGTAACAGCATGCTAATGTGTGGAAGAAATACCCGCAATGTCATGCCTCTATCGACAGAGTTATTATGCAACTCTACATCACCATACAGAGAACCATACAGACGTACTGTTTTAATCATATAATATGTTTTGCATTGAAAATATCTCAGATTAAAGCTAAAACATAGATTAACAACTCGCCACTAACATATTTCAGGAAATCATTTTTAATCATCTTTTTTCATGGTATGTACAAATGTGTCAGTTGAAATAAATGACAGCAAAAGCCGATTATATCAAGTACAAAAATGTGATCACTTAGTTTAAACAGGAAAGTTCATTGTGGTCACCGGAAAAAGTATCAGTCTCAGAAATATGCATTTGGTTTTCAGCAAGGCAGTGAAATATTAATGCAATGTCTTGTGACTGAGAAATCTATGTTTGAGTTTACAAGTCCTCTGTGGAGTCGAGCTGGTCCTCGGTGAGGTCATATTTCCTCTCCACGTCGTTCAGTCCACAGTCTGTGACCCTTACTTGCTTCCTGGGGACGGCAGTGTGAGGATCAGAATCGACCTCTCCAAGGGTACGCACCACATCAAATCCCTGGATGACCTTCCCGAAGACGACGTGCTTGCCATCGAGCCAGCGAGCCTTGGTGAGCAGGATGTAGAACTGAGAGCCGTTGGTGTCTGCGCCATGGTTGGCCATGGCAACCCAGCCTGCGGAGCGATGGCTCAGAATAAACTCCTCATCATTAAAACGGTCACCATAGATACTTCTACCTCCAGTGCCGTCTCCAGTGGTAATGTCGCCCATCTGGAGGACAAAGTCTGGCACGATGCGGTGAATCTTGGTGTCTTTATAGTGCAGTTTTGTAGCGCCCTTCTTCCAGCCCTTGGTGATGGAAGCGAAGTTCATGCTGGTCATAGGAGCTGAGTCACCAAACAGAGCAATGACGAATCTTCCCCGGAAGTCCTCCCCTGGGCCGTCCATGTCCTTGACCTCAACCTCAAACCAGGCCTCCTCTGTGACGGTGTAGTTGCCACAGTAACCAAGGGCCACCAATGAGAGCACACTTGCTGCTAAGAGCCACGCCATCCTTCTGCTATGTCAGTGCTGTTGAACTAGTTTCCAGGATTTAGGATTTGGGATGATGTCTCCTCAGTCCCCTGCTTGTTATATAGGGAACCGTATGCCACGAGGTCCAACGTGGGGGAATTGTGGCAATGACCAGCCAATTACAATGTAGGAAGCATAAAACAGCTGGCATGAACATGTGTCATTGAATTGCCAAAAATACAATGATTCTTGCACCTGTTAGGATACGTGTACTGTACGCATTGTGTACTTTATTGGCTTGTAGTTCAAAATGAATTAGCGTAATATCATGGTTGATATGGAATTTTGTTTTGTTGTCATGATTGTATGTGTTAAGTTAACATCTGCAAAGTTTATGTTTGATTTGAATTAATTGATTTGAATTAAACGTTGTAATCCATTTTTCATTAATGTTGTATTCATACATTTTTGATAAGAAGAATCTCTTCTTTGTTAAAAGGTATCCATACGATCTAAAGCACACGATGTCTATTAATATATATGTATGTGTAATATATATGTATGTATAATTCTCATGTTATCATGTGAGTACACACAAGCCTATCTCATACCTCATTCTAAGTCTATCTTATCCTGCATTCTAAGTCTATCTCATCCTGCATCGTGAGTCTATCTCATCTTGCCTCTTAAGTCTATCTCACCCTGCATTTTAATTTTATCTCATCTTGCATCTTGAGTCTATCTCATCCTGCGTCTTAAGTCTATCTCATCCTGTATTCTAGGTCTATCTCATCCTGCATTTTAAGTCTATCTCATCCTGCATTTTAAGTCTATCTCATCCTGCATTCTAAGTCTATCTCATCCTGCATTCTAAGTCTATCTCATCCTGCATTCTAAGTCTATCTCATCCTGCATCTTGAGTCTATCTCATCCTGCATTCTAAGTCTATCTCATCCTGCATCTTGAATCTTTCTCCTCCTGCATCTTTAGTCTATCTCATCCTGCATTCTAGGTCTATCTCATCCTGCATTCTAAGTCTATCTCATCCTGCATATTGAGTCTATCTCATCCTGCATCTTAAGTCTATCTCATCCTGCATCTTGAATCTTTCTCCTCCTGCATCTTGAGTCTATCTCATCCTGTATTCTAAGTCTATCTCTTCCTGCATTCTAAGTCTATCTCATCCTGCATCTTGAATCTTTCTCATCTTGCATCTTGAGTCTATCTCATCTTGCATCTTAAGTCTATCTCATCCTGCATTCTAGGTCTATCTCATCCTGCATTCTAAGTCTATCTCATCCTGCATATTGAGTCTATCTCATCCTGCATCTTAAGTCTATCTCATCCTGCATCTTGAATCTTTCTCCTCCTGCATCTTGAGTCTATCTCATCCTGTATTCTAAGTCTATCTCATCCTGCATTCTAAGTCTATCTCATCCTGCATCTTGAATCTTTCTCATCTTGCATCTTGAGTCTATCTCATCTTGCATCTTAAGTCTATCTCATCCTGTATTCTAGGTCTATCTTATCCTGCATTTTAAGTCTATCTCATCCTGCATTCTAAGTCTATCTCAACCTGCATTCTAAGTCTATCTCATCCTGCATTCTAAGTCTATCTCATCCTGCATCTTGAGTCTATCTCATCCTGTATTCTAGGTCTATCTCATCCTGTATTCTAAGTCTATCTCATCCTGCATCTTGAGTCTATCTCATCCTGTATTCTAGGTCTATCTCATCCTGTATTCTAAGTCTATCTCATCCTGCATCTTGAGTCTATCTCATCCTGTATTCTAGGTCTATCTCATCCTGTATTCTAAGCATATCTCATCCTGCATCTTGAGTCTATCTCATCCTGTATTCTAGGTCTATCTCATCTTGTATTCTAAGCATATCTCATACTGTATCTTGAGTCTATCTCATCCTGTATTCTAGGTCTATCTCATCCTGCATTCTAAGTCTATCTCATCCTGCATCTTGAATCTTTCTCATCCTGTATTCTAAGCCTATCTCATCCTGCATCTTGAGTCTATCTCATCCTGCATCTTGGGTCTATATCATCCTGTATTCTAGGTCTATCCCATCCTGCATTCTAAGTCTATCTCATCCTGCATCCTGAATCTTTCTCATCCTGCATCTTAAGTTTATCTCATCCTGTATCTTGAGTCTATCTCATCCTGCATCTTGAGTCTATCTCATCCTGTATTCTAGGTCTATCTCATCCTATATTCTAGGTCTATCTCATCCTGCATTCTAAGTATATCTCATCCTATATCTTGATTCAGTCTTACATGAGGGCTATAAGTTATGGAAATAATCAATATATTTGTGTCTTGTACTTATCGATTTACAGATAGTATGGAAAAGACATAGTATCCTCTTGATAGGTTTTATAATGCAAATATTGTTATGGTCCTCGTGTATGTTAATACGGCTAAAGCAGTGTTCCAGTTATGTGAGAGTAAAACCCATCATTAATATCACAATTCATATGTGCCAATTTTGTATAATAAAATCGGCTCAAATATTATATCAGCACGCCTTTCAGATGAACAGTTTTAGTAGTATACACATCTTTAGATATTTTATAAGATGATACAATGATTATTATATGGAATATATGGCAGATTTATGACATGGTTCTTGGTAATAACCATTTTCTATTATTATTACCTATATGAGTGTTGGTCTCACACAAAAGGGAATGATAATATAACAACAAGACAAAGACCTAATGGAGCAAATTTATCGATCATTTGATTTCCTTGGGAGGCAATGAGCGCCTGCATTGTGTCACCGAACAAGAGCGCTAAACCTCTGATTGGATCCTGTCCCTGATTCCTATACAACCCAAATCGCTTGATGGATGAGGGTGAAGACCCTAGAGCCAATTTGTCATGGCAGATGACAGTCAGTATGTTTAAGGTCCATATGTAAAGGTCATATGCACTTAGATATATAATAGTGATTATCGACAAGCAATCAAGGTGCCTTAATGTTCTAATATATTAAGGTTTTGGGCTCCCCATTAACCCCTTTAGCATTTTGCACAAAAATGGATGTTATACAATAACCGAAATAAAAGACTGGTCAAAGTTGTCTGTACAAAATGCTCATTGAAGTGTGATTGTTTCCTGAACCATGATTTTCAGCTTGGTTACAAATCTTATTCACTAAAATAGCTCTATCACCTCTATCAGTATTAGCCACTGAATAAAATTCTTGTAGATATATTCTTTGCAGTGTTTATTCAGGCATGATTGCTCACAAAGCATACATTTTATCACTGACACCAATATTATCAATCATTATCCAGCCAAAAATAACAACTCCATCCATTTTATGCACTTGATATCTTAAGTTTTTATTCAGGCATGACTGTTCACTCAAGCATGAATTTTTCAACACGCCCCTGTGCTCATTTCTGAGCTTTGATGTTGTATAACAATCAAGAAGAAAGGCATTCAGATTATTCTTCAAAATATTGAATAACACTGAAGTGTGAATCATGACTTTTATCTGTCACTGAAGCATGACTTTCATCTGGCTAACTTTTACTACCCTTCAAGATGTATCATCCCACCAATGATATGATAGCTTTATCTATATCATTATATAATAGTCACTGAATATAACTCATGGTCTTAAATGTTGACAACGGGACTGACCGAAAGTGACATCTTAGTCCCGCCGACAGCTATTGCAGGCAAGACCAATGCATTTATCATTATTACATATATATATATATATATAGAGAGAGAGAGAGAGAGAGAGAGAGAGAGAAATGTTGGTGATATACGGCTTATTATGCCTACTTTCTAAAGGAGGATAATCGTATTATGACATATATCAGAACAACATTAGCAAAGTTTGAGAGAATGTATTTCTTACAATGAGCTATTTTTCTGTCTGCTAAATCATAAAAGTATATATATATTGCGCAAATGATGTGAAATTATACACTGCGAACCCCGACACATGAAATGAGTGAATCTAACGTTCGCGGTCATTTAAAAAGGGCTCAAAGAAAAAAAAAGCAATAACAGATTATAAAGTTCTCTCTCTCTCTAATCAATTGCGGGAGCTACATTTTTGACAATATCCTTTTGATGCCTATATACTTGAATGAATATCGGTCAGATTGGTTGCCGGGGTAGAAAGGGGGAAGTTGTGGGAGTTTGGGTTTGGGGTTAATATTCTATACTATATTAGTAGACATGTTCAGGCTATCAATATGTTCTATGCCTTCAAAATCGGGGGCCAAATCTTGAACAAGGGGTGTGACCCATTTTTATAAGTTTATGGTGTTTCAAATCAAATTACCATATTCTAGTGGATGTGGCACTGACTTACCATTTTGGTGCTCTAATGGGAGACAGAACATGCTTAGTAAACATTTCTGGAGCATGTCATGTGCCAGGAATATATAAATGTTTACCAAACATGTCTCACAGGGATGGAGGCCTTGCGTTACCTTTTTATGATGGCTATGGGCTGTGGCGCAGTTGGTGAGAGCGCCAGCTTATTAGCACCAGTTCCTCTGTGGTGATCCAAGGGTGGTGGGTTCGATTCTGGGCCATATATGATATCCCACAAGAGCCGAGGTCGGTGCGAGAAGCGTTAACCTGTTGTCCCTGTAAATCTGTAATTGGATGGGTTGTCATGTCAAGGATTTACGACATGAAAATACAGTGAGGCTGCATTTTACCTGCTACAAGTAGGTCTTGTCATGAAATAACTGAAGTAATGTTGTAAATAATGTATAACCCCACACAAATCAAAGAAATGATGGAAGATCAAATACTTAATACATATTGAATGTCCAAGTTTGGTATCATTCATGAAACCACAGAGGTCACAGGCAATTTTACAGAGGTTTGGGGTATGCTTAAATGATATGTGACCATGAAACTGTGATACAAGCAAGCTATCTCACTAAAATCAACCAACATACACTGACCATGGTTATTGTGCTTTGATGAAAGTGCGAAATACTGCCAGTACTCTTTTGTGGTCTGTCAGGGTGTTAGGCCTGTACCATTAGACACACATTAATGGACAAACAGGGCATTGTAAGCCAAATCTCTCCATTGTTAGAAAGTTAGAAAGACTTTACTAAGCAGGTGTTTGCACAAAATCACTGGTCAGCTAAACATGATGGGTCATAACTTTTGATCGCAAAGTTTAGGGTATTAACATTTATATTATGTATAAATGTCAGATAAATGTGCTTGAAAACCTCAGTTCATGAATGCTTTAATTAAATTGTTCCAAGACTTGTTTACTTCTTTGTCATATGCATCAAACCATCATTATTTATTTTATAATTATTTCAGTGTTTAAGAATTCTACTTCCTATGTAACAAGACTATTATATTTTGGCAACAAAGATGCGAAATGCATCATAAACCTATGTATTGTTGATATTAGCAGGAAATTAAGTAAACTTGGACACAATGCTGGAATCAATATAAAAATCATTGCTACTGTTTCTTGAATAAATAAAAAAACTAGTATATCGAAACAGACTTAATCCCCCAAACGAACAAATCCTTTTATTCTGTGGCGGAAATTAAGTGACAATTAGCATGTGGCTGTCTGTTATTTGGATATCTTTATTTGATATTCAGACCAATGTGGGGGATGACCACCTGTGCGCCTGTCATCTCCTTTAGGAAATGATATATTTTTCCCAACTGTCTGTCGGTCTTGTCATCTGCATCTGTAGTTGATGACATACCCTATGTCTATTCCACCTATTTAGCTGTCTCTTGTGTCTCTGCGCCTTTCAGTATCAAGAAAAATATATTGAGCAAAAATCAATGTCCTCGACATGATCCGCAATATGTCTCTGTTTGTCTTGGCAGTTGCTGTGTGTCTATCACTCTTTATGTTTTTGTCATCTTGTATTCTTGTATACACTTAAATATATCAAGATTCTATAATGATTTGTCAAGATTATCTAATGATGTATTAAGATTATTTGTTGGTTTATCACGATTATCTGATGATTTATCAAGATTATCTAATGATTTATCAAGATTATCTAATGATATATCAAGATTATCCAATGATTTATCAAGATTATCTAATGATTATACAAGAACATCACTTTATAACCACTTGCATAATTGCTTGAAACAAGATAGCATAATGTTTTATTTATCAGCAGTCTTTTAAAATCTTTTAATCTTATTTAAAATCTCTCTTTAAAATCTTATTTAAAATCTCTCTTTAAAATCTTATTTAAAATCTCATTTAAAATCTCTTTTTTTCTCTGTTTCGATCTTTTCTTTTTACTGAACTGATTGTTGCTAAATACCATATATGATCACAACTGATTGTTGCTAAATCCCATATATGATCACAACAAATCTAAAAACGAGGAGGGTATCGGTACTCCACCGCTACACATGCGTGAAGGAAATATTGTCCAAAAATGCACTAGCACCATATCAAATCTGTTGCACAAATTTATCAGTTTATATATCAAAATCCAGTGAAAGCCCAGTTTTGGGTTCACTGTGATTTGTAAACAAATATAATTAATTATTATATCTTGATCAAGAGTAAGGACATTATCATCAAAATGATCTTCAAGATTTGTTCTGGTGCCGATATGATGCGTGCATTATTTTAACAGTCTCTGAGTAAGAATGTCGATGAAATAAATTAAAATGAAATATTGGGATCATGAAGGTGATGTAATATAGGCTTGTCTTATTCCATCTCCTTGCACATCTAATTTGAATATCATTACTTTTTATAAATCTAATTGTGTGTTACATTTTGCCATTTACCAAATTTATCAATGTTGTCCAGAAGACTTGATGAGAGAATAAACACGGTGATTGAATTTTAGAAAAGGAATATTCATTATTTTCACCCCAATCACACTCAGCTCATAAACACAATGCTATTTGAGAGCCTCCTGGCTGGCCATGTTACCTGATGTATGTGCCTGTAAAAATAATAGTATGTGCTACATCATTTACATATTTATTCCTCACAAGGGCTGCAACCTGACCCATGCTGAATTTGCAAGGAATTGTTATGAGGGATTACAATTTTATAATTAACCTTCTCAATATTATCACATACCACCTCTTCTTAAGTTGTTCAGTTTCCTCGTACACTTTAGGCTGATCTCATGTATCCAATGTGTTAAAGTTAACAAAGAATGCTCTACAACTAGGATTTTGTTTAGTGTTATGCAGCTCGAATGAGTAAAATGAGCCTAATTTATTTTCACAGATATGACACTTGTGTTAAGACTTGTCATACGACAGTAAACAAGAAGATTACCTCTCATTGTGCACATGTGCAACATTTGATCAAATGAAATGAAGTATTATGAATAAAAACAAATATAGATCTTTTATTGAGACTTACTATGTAACATGGTAATGACAAATACAATAAAGATGGTAAAACACGTTCAAGGTAGGCCTTGTAACCAACGTACTCAAAGTTTAAAATCCATGATTAATTCTTGACAGAGTGAATTGAACACTTGACATAACTTCGTCTCAAGGCTTCATCTCAATTGACTTCAATTCATTCTTGGCATTTAGTCGAGGAGCCAACCTGCAAAAAGTCCATTATTTCAGGAGTTTCGTGTGACAATGGTGTAAAATTTGAATTATTATAGAATTCATGGTTACCATGGCATCAGAATACTTCAAATTTTCATGAAAAAGGTGAAAATTCTTTGTTTTAGCAATATTCCAAAGATAATAGTAATAACTAAATCTAATCTTATAAATCTAATTTCAAAGGTCAAGGTCATATATTTAGATGTCAAGGTCAAATATAGGTTAAAGCATTGGAAATATTGCTAGGTATCATGGACATTTATTTGAGGGTAGTGGTGAATCAAAATGTCCATAATTAAGATCTAAAATTCATGAAAGGCAAAAAATGTGAAAAAGGTGAAAATTCTTTGTTTTGACAAGGTCATCCAGGTCAAGATGATTTTTTTTCTATTCGACTTCATAAATATATTCATTGTGAATTATGTTTTGCTGAAACAAGCTATATTTCACAGAAAATAGTCATAAAACAAGCTATATTTCACAGAAAATAGTCATAACTGGCATTTTTTTCTAATTTCAAAGGTCAAGGTCATACATTTAGATGCCAAGGTCAAATATAGGTTAAAGCATTGGAAATATTGCTAGGTATCTTGGACATTAATTTGAGGCCAGTGGTGAATGATAATGTCCATAATTAAGATCTAAAATATATAAAAGGCCAATAATGTGAAAAAGGTGAAAATTCTTTGTTTTAGCAAGGTCATCCAGGTCAAGATGATTTTTTTTCCTATTTGACTTCACAAATATGTTTATTGTGAATTATGTTTTGCTGAAACAAGCTATATTTTATAGTTAATAGTCATAAAACAAGCTATATTTCATAAAAATTAGTCATAACTGGCATTTTTTCTAATTTCAAAGGTCAAGGTCATATATTTAGATGTCAAGGTCAAATATAGGTTAAAGCATTGGAAATATTGCTAGGTATCTTGGACATTTATTTGAGGGTAGTGGTGAATTAAAATGTCCATAATTAAGATCTAAAATTCATAAAAGGCAAAAATTGTGAAAAAGGTGAAAATTCAAAATGTTTTGGCAAGGTCATCCAGGTCGAGATGATTCTGTCTCTATTCTACTTCATAAATATAGTTATTGTGGATTTTGTTTTGCTGAATCAAGCTATATTTCATAGAAAATAGTCATAAAACAAGCTATATTTCGAGAAAATAGTCATAATTGGCATTTTTTCTAATTTCAAAGGTCAAGGTCATGTATTTAAATATCAAGGTCAAATATAGGTTAAAGCATTGGAAATATTGCTAGGTATCTTGGACAGTTATTTGAGGCTAATGGTGAATCATAATGTCCATTATTAAGATCTATAATTAATAAAATGCAAAAAATGACTTAATTTTCATGATTTTGCCTTCAGTTGAAATTTCTTTTGGTTACCATGGCAACAACGTTTGATAAATTATCTCCTGAATATGGCTCACAAGTGAGATATTGACAGCTAGCAACTGGTGGTCAAATGTGATTGAATAATTGTAATCTTTATAATAAATGAGAGATACTATTTGAGGTCATATTTGATACTTATATGAAAATTTGAAGTATTCTGTTGCCATGGTAACCATGAATTCTATAATAATTCATATTTTACACCATTTTCAAATAGGCTGCCATGTGTCCCACCTTCCCACCTGATTTTGTGGAGATATGTATATTCAGTGTAAAGGTAGAGATGAAAATGTATCTTTTTTTAGAATCCCAATAAAATGTAAATGATTGCCATGGAAACAGCTGTATCTTTTAAAAGACCCCACAATTTGAAAAAAACAAATATCATTTGAGAAACCCTAGGTCACCTGCTACATGTGTAGCACTTCAAATTGCGGTTTGCTTTCTGTCACACGAAACTCCCAAAATTTAGGGGCTGGCTCCTCGACTAATTTTGAAGAATCAGTTTCTACAGGCTTCAGATCACTTGAGTTCAGATCACCTGACTTCACATCACCTGATTTCACATCACTTGACTTCACATAACTTCACATCACTTGACATCACATCACCTTACTTCACATCACCTGACTTCACTTAACTTCACATTTTCTGACTTCAGATCACCTGACTTCAGATCACCTGACTTCATATCACTTAACTTCACATTTTCTGACTTCACATCACTTGACTTCACATCACTTGACTTCACATCATCTGACTTCACATCATCTGACTTCACTTCACTTGACTTCAAATCACCTGAATTCACATCACCTGACTTCACATCACTTAACTTCACATCACCTAACTTCACTTGACTTGACATCACTTGACTTGACATCACTTGACTTCACATCATCTGACTTCACATCACCAGACTTCAAATCACCTGACTTGACATCACTTAACTTCATATCATCTGACTTGACTTCACATCACCTGACTTCACATCACTTTTATGAACTGGAACAGATAATCATGTCAATCAATCTCACAAAAATCGGAGATTGGTGTCCCTTCGGGAGAAGCAGGAAAATGCCAAGATACGCCAAAAACTAATTCTCTGGGGATTTTATACTGCTCTGGTTAAAAATGCTAATGAAAATCATTAAACCTAAAAAATTTAAAGTATTGCAACGTAAGGTAGACTAAAAACTATATGTCTACCTCAAAATGTTATCAATTTGATCGTATATCTTTCAAGAATCTTTCCCATATCCATAAAAAATTATGTTAATCATGCTAATTATAAATTGATGGATTATCCAGTTGTGGTAATCAACAAAAAAATGTTTTACTGATTTGGAACAATTTTTCCAAATACTATGTTTTCAATTAACAGCTATAAATGTTTGCATTAGTGAGATTTGAATCTAGGAAATAAATATTCGTCAAGACACTAAATAGTGTGCTGCAAAAATGTTTAGCACCTGTTGTTTTATTTGCTCAAAGCTATTGGTCTGGAACCTGGTTGACACCAGGCTAAATCAAATGAGATAATATGGCATTTCTGATCAATGTGCTTGAGAAAGAATCCATGCTAAATATTGATGTTAAGCAAGCAACAAGGAAAGAATATTCATGAATCATAAATAGATAATCAGACAGGTAAAGTTATGTTTACCTCATAAACAAAAAACAGGCACCTATTTCCATAATGTTCGTCTCAAGACACTCACAGCACGTCTCACTGTTCGAGACAAAACTCGAGAAACTCTCAGAGAGAAGCGATTTGCATGCATAAAATCAATCGAACAGCAAAATCTGAGTGGAGATGAAAATGATAGGCCACTAAACTTGTCTTTGTATCGTGGGAAAACCAAACCTGTAAACTTTCACCAAAGAAAATAAATATGGCCTTGAAATACTTTAATGTACATTACATGGTCTATCATACAAGGTATCGACAAAATTAATCTTCAGTATAAATCACCATTTTCATACATTAAAACCCTGAGTAGACTTTTCCAGCTGCTTTTCATTTATATAAAATTATTATGTTTAAGACCAAGACGATCTCCAATAAAAGATCGATGAAATAAGTTTAGTATTAACAAGGCGCCAGTTAATAGGAGCTACGGTCGTCGTAAATATAAAACAAGACATATCTTGACGAGCATTAAGTTCTTTTGAAATTGGATATTTGATATTTGACTTTTTTTTCAAAAGGTGACTATGAGTACGTACCAGTATACACTTTTGGGACATGGTGAAAAAAGTGATGTTAAAAGAGATATATCTTGTCAAAAACGGATTTATCCCTTTCCGATGACAAATGAAATTATTCAGAAAGCGGACTGGGAAATTTTGCTCTTCGGAATGAGTTCCGAAGTCTACGTAACTCAAACGCTTTCTCCGCATGTCCTTCTTAAGTCATGCATTTAGAGTTCGGAGCAGTACACTTATGTACGCCTTGGTCTGCAAAACCTTTTAACATGTTGATAATTTTGTGCAGAGGAGATGTGAAAGGCCAGTTCGCACTGGCTTCGTTGCACATGCTGATTGCGTCAGGAATACAAACACTATCTTTGTATCTCATGCTGAATGGGTTCGGAAGGTGTGCGTTGTTTTCCACAAGGTGGTATCAAAGTAGAAAAGGGATGAATAAGAAGCAAATAATGAATGGAGGTGATCAGGATTTAATGCAAACAGAAATCCAAACTAAAACGATTGAAGATGAATATAAAGCTGATGACTTGCAGATGAGTTGAGGACAGTTAACGGACATGCACTGAGTAAACGGAAGGAGAGCGCATGGAAACATAGAAAGTTAGGAATTGTTGCGGCCAACATCAGCACAAGGAAAGGACGTACTGCAGAGAAGTATGAACACTGACGTCATAAATGATGTCACAGATGAGATATAAAAAGGTCTTTTGCCATCATATGCACAAGGTCCTCTCAAGCAGAAAGATGCAGTGTGTTGTCAGAGCTGGAGTTGAATACAGAAGGGCCAGAAGAAGAAAAATGTTTTGGACCCAACCTTAGCTTTCTGCTCCGAGGAGGAAAGAGTTTGGGTTTTGGTTATTGGGTTAGGAACTGAGAAATGAGGACCCAACTTCTTTAACTGAGTTCTTGAGGATGCCTCCACAAATGTTTGATGATATTCTGACCAGAAATCGACACAGAATGTACAAGAATACAACATGGTTCAGAGACCCCTTGGACCCTGGGATGAAACTTGCCATTACATTCAGACACCTTGCCTTTGTGACCAAGTACAGATGTATGCGATATGGTTGGAGAGTAGCCCACAACACCATCTCCGTGGCTGTCAGAGAGGTAAATATGAAAACCAATTGAATTTAATCTATGTTCGTTGCAGCTTTTCTAAGACAAAACTGTATTGTTTATTACTGACATGTACTTTGTTTTCCATTTTGTCTTTTCTGATTGTCACAACATGTGTGATACTTCACAATCTGATATAATCCAGGTATCCCAGGATGCACAACAACCTTCTGGACCGTGAGGACGTGAACATGAACCTTGTGCTAGGCAGTTGGAGACAGGGCAGAGATCTTGAGGACATTGTCAGAGTTCAAGGGCACAATGCCACGGGCCATGGCGCAGTTGGTTAGAGCGCCAGCTTATTAGCACCAGTTCCTCTGGGGTGATCCAAAGGTTGTGGGTTCGATCCCTGGCCATGCCGAGATTGAATTCATGATACAATTTCACATATGAGCTGAGGCCCGTGCCTAAAGTGTTAACCCATTGTCCTTGTAAATCTGTGACCGGGTGGGTTGTCATGTCAAGGACCTGTGACATGACAATTCAGTGAGGCAGCACTATATCTGCTACAAGTAGGTCCCATCCCGAAATGTCTGAAATAATGTTGAAAGTGATGTAAAACCCCAAACAAACAAACAATATCAAGGGCACAACAGGTCCAACAGAGAAGGCAAGCTACTCTGCAACCTCCTGAAACATTGGGTCAATTCCCCAGCAGGATAGAATGGCGTGAAAATATCAAAGACTGTACATATCTAGAAACTTTACCTGTGATAGCATGCTTTAAACAAGAAAAAGTGGTGATCCACATGTAACACGGATGAGAAAAAAAATAACAAACCAAAATTGACAACAAACACTGCAGAACAAAAAATAAAATAAACAAAACAAAAATGACAACAAACAAAACAAAATTAAACAAAACCAAAATTGCAACAAATGACGATTTTGACATTTCGGCGGGATGCCTATTGGCTTTGTCGAGCCGGTAAACTTGTAGCATAATGTAGGTCTTGATCATAGAGAACCGCATTAGCTTCCAGCCTCTCACAACACGTGAACAACTGCACGTGCAGGGATACCAATGTGTACGCAAATATGATGATATCATATTTGGGTTACGTAATCACACTGCGGCCAAAACCCCCTTGAGGCGCCAAGCTCTTCTGTGTTGGAGATACGTCACGCACAAACCGGAAGTGAACATTTGGGTGTTGGTGTTGTTTACAAGTCGAAAATAAACACTCCAAAGTCCATTCCAAAGTCATGTGAGTACATATTTTCCATTCATAATCATTATATATGGCAATTGCTCTCATATTTACTGAGGTGTAAACAGTTTGGTTCAATTTGGGAAGCAAAATACCTGGGTCGTTTGTGGCACAAAAGTCGGCACTTTGAAATGACAATTTCTCACCTGACAGGTTTGACACATCGAGAGGGGTCTGTAAATTGACTTCTACTAATCCGATTTGAGTTCTGTTTTTTTTTAAAAGTATCTACATTCCATGTAGAATGCGATTCTATCATGAACAGAGCTGTCTTGTCATATATTGGGGATAAATGCAGCTAAATGTGACTGGAAACATGAGAAGACTCCATGCTGTGATTGACCTACTTTTATTCTGTTGTTCTAATCTCTAATACAGGAGAGTTCCACATTGTGCTGCAGCTGAGCTGCTCTTGTGGTATTAGATATTACACCTTTCCTCTCTGATGAAAAAAATTAAAATACAATTTTACATTTTTTTTTTCATGCTTTCAATAATACCAGTCTCTTATAAGGTATTTTCAATATTAACAGTCTTAGATGTTCTCAAGTCAATCCACTATGTAAATAATTTACTGTCTCTTGTACTTGAGTGAATTTCAGTATTTTACCATAGAACAAGAACTATAACATGATAACTATAAACTATCATAATTACTGAACTCAACTTGAAACACTATTTTGCCAAAACTGCAAAACTAGGGTAGACTGCCCAGTAATGCCACATTAATCACGGGAGTTATTCTTACCCAAGTGATCGATGTAATTTTGAAATTATGAAAATCGAACATTGTCTTTCTGATTATACAGTCACACATCAATGATAACTTTTGGCTTTCTGTCTCTCATTGGGTATCTTCTCTCTGTAGCATGTGGTACATTTGCAGACTTAACAGGTGATTTGTCTGCCTGATCCAGCTTCATTGGTGTTTTCATTTTTGGTGTCTTGTCTGTCTGAGCCAACTTTTTTGGTGTTTCCATAGGCTCTGATGCCTGCAGAGGTGCAGTAGGCGGCATAACACTCCCACCTTGGGCACCTAACTTAGGACTAGACACTGGAACCAATGGCACCGTCACCTTGGCACCATCATCAGGCAACTCCTGGTAATCCACTGACTTGGGTACTTCCACATACAGATCTGGTGCATCCAGCATGTGATCTACATGGACATGTTTCAGCTTCCTGTCCACTGAGACCAGATATGTACGAGGACCCAGAACCTTTACCACAGTTCCTGGAAGCCATTTCTCTGCTCGGCCTCTCATTTGCCTGACTCGGACTTTGTCATTCTTCTGGAATACTCTCTCTGGAGCTTTGTCATGATGTTTCTTCTGTTGCTCCAGCTTCTCCTCTACAGCCTGAGCTAGATTTGGTTTCACTAGGCTCAGTTTGGTACGTACGATACGTTTCAGGAACAGCTCCGCTGGTGTCCTACCAGTGGTACTCTGTGGCGTAGTACGATACCGGAATAAGAAATTGACTAATCTGTGTTTCACTGTTAGCCCTTTGTGCTGATCACCAAACACATGTTTCTCCAATGCCCGTTTCAGTATTTGGACTGATCTCTCTGCAGCTCCATTTGATTGTGGGTGGTATGGTGGAACAAGTGTTTGTTTGATACCATTCTTTTTCAGGAACTCTTTGAACTTTTCAGCAATGAACTGCGGCCCATTGTCTGACACAACCTCTTCCATTAATCCATATGATGCTATAAGCATCCTCAGTTCCTGAATTGTGTGCTCCGCATCAGTGTTTTTCATTTGCAATACCTCAATCCATTTGGAGTGTGCATCTATCACTAATAGGAAAGTCTTGCCTAATAGGAAAGTCTTTCAGGAAGAAGTCCAGGTGAATTCTACTCCATGGCCGCTTTGGCCATTTCCATGGATAGAGTGGTGCTGATGGAGCTTGGTTGCGGACTGACTGGCATGCACTGCATGCTCTCACAGTGTTCTCAATGTCTCTGTCTAAGTTTGGCCACCACACATAGCTCCTTGCTATTGCCTTCATGGTACACATACCCGGATGCTCCCAGTGTAGATCTTCCAGTAATCTCTCCTGGAACAGCTCCGGAACCACAACACGGTTACCCCAGAGAATACAACCTTGCTCAGAAGACAACTCATTCTGCCTCCTGAAGTATGGTGTTAGCTTCTCATCAGAGTTGTTTTCTGGCCATCCAGACAGAGTGAAGTCCAGCACACGGCTCAGCATTGGATCTTTGCGTGTAGCTTCTTCAATCAGTTTGGCTGTTATTGGCAGCTCATCCGCTGTGCTACATTCCATTATGTACTTATTTCCAATTGTAGACTCCTCATGTGGCAGTCTCGATAGTCCATCCGCATTTGCATGATCTTCTGATTTTCTATACTCAATCTCATAGTCATATGCTGCCAGAGTAAGTGCCCATCGTTGCATTCTCGCAGCAGCTATGCTGGGAATACCTGACTTTGGACCAAGGATACTCAGGAGCGGCTTGTGATCTGTTACTAACTTGAACTTCCGGCCATATAGATACATGTAAAACTTCTTGACACCAAAGACAATAGCCAGTGCCTCCTTGCTGATCTGTGCATAATTCTGCTCAGCTTTGGTCAATGTTCTTGATGCATATGCTATTGGCCTTTCACTTCCATCATCCATAATATGGCTGATCACTGCTCCGACTCCATATGGACTTGCATCACAATCCAGCTTGATCTTGCGATTCACATCATAGTGAGTGAGTACCTTGTCACTTGTGAGCTGCTTCTTGCACAAATCAAATGCCTTTTGGCACTCCTTTGACCACACATATTGCACTTCTTTCTGACGCAGCTTGTTGAGTGGAGCCAATATTGTGGACAGGTTTCTGATGAATGCTCCGTAGTAGTTCACCAACCCAATGAACGATTCCAGCTCTTTGAGATCCTTTGGAGCCCTTGCCTCCTTTATGGCTGTGACTTTCTCCTCTGTTGGACGGAGCCCATCCTTGTCTACCTGATGGCCCAGGTATATGACACTTGGTTGCATGAACTTACATTTGGGCTTCTTTGCTTTGACCCCATGGTCATCCAGTACTGTAAGCACCTTATCCAGTCTCTGCAAGTCTTGTGTATTACTGTCATCCTCCTCTGTTCCTTTTACTAGAACATCATCTTGGGAGGAGACTACACCATCCAGGCCCTGGAGCATCTGATCCATTACTGACTGGAATATTTGACTTGCTCCCTTGACTCCGTAGGCGAGCCTCTGGAACTGGTACAATCCACGGTGAGTATTAATCACCAAGTACTTTTTACTATCCTCATCCAACTCCAACTGTGCATAAGCATGAGCTAGATCAATCTTGGAGAAGTTCTTTCCTCCAGCCAGGGTAGCAAACAAGTCTTGAGCACTGGGTAACTTGTATTCTTCCATGTTTAATACTGCATTCACGGCCTTGAAGTCACCACAGAGTCTCACATCACCGTCTGCCTTTGGCACTGTAACCATAGGCGCTGCCCAATCAGAATGCTTTATTTTCTTGAGAATGTTGTTTTTCTCTAACCGATCCAGCTCCTTGTCCACTGCTGGTATCATGGCATATGGTACATTGTAAGGCTTTAAATACACTGGTTGAGCATCATCTGGTACATTTAGGTGAGCTTTGAACCCTTTAATGGCACCATATCCATCACTGTCAAACATTCTCTTGTGTTTCTCCAGAATATCACTTAGCTTCTGAGCTTTGGGATTGGCAGTGCTGGAAAATATATTCTTCCAGTTCAACTTCAATTTCTCCAGCCAAGATATTCCGAGGAGTGGTGGTTTCCCTTGGCCTGATGTGACTATCAGTGGTAGCTCACACTTTTGGTTCTCATAACCAACACTCACATCAATCTTACCAGCCACCGGTATTTTCTCATTGTTGTATGCTTTCAGCACTACATTCGCTGGCTTCAGTGGCATGTGTCTAAAATGCTTCTTGTATGTATCCTCCGATATGAGGGAAACATCAGCTGCTGTGTCTAACTGCATCATGATCTCCACATTTTCAATTGTCACTGGAACTTTTAGTGCGCCGTTGTTAGTTCCGACACTGTGAATGTGGAAAATGTCAAGAGGATCGTCGCTGTCATCATCCTGGACAGCTTCTGCAGCGTATACTTTGCCCTTTTTCTTGTTTCTACACACTTTAGAAATGTGCCCAATTTTGGAGCATGCAAAGCACTTTTCATCTTTGTAGTAGCATTTGTGTGGAGAGTGGTCGCCCAAACATCTCCAACATGGCTTGTCACGCTTTTCCTTGTCACGCTTCTGATCCTTGGACTTGGAATATTTACTCTGAGGCTGCGTCTGCGGCTGCTTTTTCTGCACTTTGTTCACTGACTTCTCACTATTCTTGACCATGTCTTTCTCAACCATCTCCATGGTACATGCAACCTGAACAGCATGCTCAAATGTCAACTCACTGGCCTTTATGTTACCAAACTTCTTCACAGTCTGTGCATTTGCCTCATTCAGCCCTGTGCAGAATCTATCTCTGAGTGCTCTCTCTAGGAATGTTCCAAACTCACAATGTATGCTGAGGTTTCTGAGAGCTCTAGCATATTCAGAGACTGATTCATCACTTTTCTGCAATCTACGCCAGTATGTGGTGGTTTGTGACATCACTAGAGGTGTGGGGTTAAAATGTGTTTTCAGCACATTTACAATCTGATCTAGGGTCTTATCTTTGGGTTTCTGTGGACTGATAAGATCAGATAACACCCTCCATGTGGTTACCCCAACTTCATTCATGAAGAGAGCCTTTCTGTGTTCTGCATCTGCATCCCTATTGGCATCATCATCCCTATTTGGAACTTTATTGGCAGTGCAAAACATCTCAAATCTATCCACATACTGTTCCACAGTTTCTTTTGTGTGATCATAAGGGCCCACATGGCCTCTATACTTGGGGGAAGCCATTTTGTGCAAACTTGACCTTGTGGTAGATTTCCCAAACTTCCTGGAAAATGTCACTCTTTTTGGCTAAATACCTGTTTCAGAGTCCTACTCACAGTGTCACAACACTTTCCCCTCACCAATCCTGGTGCAGATCACTCCATTTCCTCGTCGCCACTGTCATATATTGGGGATAAATGCAGCTAAATGTGACTGGAAACATGAGAAGACTCCATGCTGTGATTGACCTACTTTTATTCTGTTGTTCTAATCTCTAATACAGGAGAGTTCCACATTGTGCTGCAGCTGAGCTGCTCTTGTGGTATTAGATATTACATCTTATTAATATACGATTTTGAAATAATCACACGAATCTGTGCATCTTGGATTTCTATGTAAAACAGTGACATTAATTATATGAACTCTACAAGGCATCCAAGATGTCAGTTTTTTCAAAGACAATGCATTCAAAAATGACAATTAGCAGGAATGAATGATGACGGAATGTTATATTAATCACATTTGTTGTTTTGTGCAAAAATATCTGATAATTATCAAGATTTAGGCATTAAACTGTTCATGTCAGCTTAACATATAAAACATTAAGAATGCAGGGCATCCAAAATGCCAGTTTTCTCAAATATAATGCAAACATAAATAATAATTAGCAACAATGAATGATTACGGCATGTAATACTATTCACATTTGTTGGGTTCGGTCAGAAATATTAAAATATTATCATGATTTGGGACAAGAATATGTTCATGTCAGATTTCAATACAAAACAGTGACACTATATGAAACCTGCAAAGCATTCAAAATCTCAATTTTCTCAAAGATAATGCAATCATAAATGATAATTAGCAAGAAGGAATGATAACGGCATGTAATATTAATCATATTTGTTGCTTTCGGTCAGAAATATTTAATAATTTTCATGATTTGGGACAAGAATATGTTCATCTGACATTTCAATACAAAACAGTGACAATATATTAAACCTGCAGAGCACCCAAAATGTCAATTTTCTCAAAGATAATGCAATCATAAATGATAACTAGCAACAGTGAATGATTACGGCATGTAATATTATTCATATTTGTTGGGTTCGGTCAGAAATATTAAAATATTATCATGATTTGGGGCAAGAAACTGTTCATCTTGCATTTCTGTGCAAAACAGTGACACTATATGAAACCTGCAAAGCATTCAAAATCTCAATTTTCTCAAAGATAATGCAATCATAAATGATAACTAGCAAGAAGGAATGATAACGGCATGTAATATTAATTATATTTGTTGCTTTCGGTTAGAAATATTTAATAATTTTCATGATTTGGGACAAGAATATGTTCATCTTACATTTCAATACAAAACAGTGACAATATATTAAACCTGCAGAGCACCCAAAATGTCAATTTTCTCAAAGATAATGCAATCATAAATGATAACTAGCAACAGTGAATGATTACGGCATGTAATATTATTCATATTTGTTGGGTTCGGTCAGAAATATTAAAATATTATCATGATTTGGGGCAAGAAACTGTTCATCTTGCATTTCTGTGCAAAACAGTGACACTATATGAAACCAGCAAAGCATTCAAAATCTCAATTTTCTCAAAGATAATGCAATCATAAATGATAACTAGCAAGAAGGAATGATAACGGCATGTAATATTAATCATATTTGTTGCTTTCGGTCAGAAATATTTAATAATTTTCATGATTTGGGACAAGAATATGTTCATCTTACATTTCAATACAAAACAGTGACAATATATTAAACCTGCAGAGCACCCAAAATGTCAATTTTCTCAAAGATAATGCAATCATAAATGATAACTAGCAACAATGAATGATTACGGCATGTAATATTATTCATATTTGTTGGGTTCGGTCAGAAATATTAAAATATAATCATGATTTGGGACAAGAAACTGTTCATCTTGCATTTCTGTGCAAAACAGTGACACTATATGAAACCAGCAAAGCATTCAAAATCTCAATTTTCTAAAAGATAATGCAATCATAAATGATAACTAGCAAGAAGGAATGATAACGGCATGTAATATTAATCATATTTGTTGCTTTCGGTCAGAAATATTTAATAATTTTCATGATTTGGGACAAGAATATGTTCATCTTACATTTCAATACAAAACAGTGACAATATATTAAACCTGCAGAGCACCCAAAATGTCAATTTTCTCAAAGATAATGCAATCATAAATGAATACTAGCAAGGATGAATGATAACGGCATGTAATATTAATCATATTTGTTGCTCTCGGTCAGAAATATTTAATCATTTTCAGGATTTGGGACAAGAATCTGTTCATGTCAGATTTCAATACAAAACAGTGACAATATATGAAACCTACAGGGAACATTAGATGCAATATAGTCTCTTCAGTGGTATTCTGTAAATTCAGACTTGTAAATTTATTTTTACTTTATGTTACAGGTGTCAAGATGTTGGGTGATCATGATTATGCCAAAACCAAACCTATCATCATTGAAGATCATCAGTTTGCTAAATCCAAAGGAAATAGCAGCATGTTGAGCAGGGGAGACCATGAACTATGGTTGAAACGGAATAGAGTAAGTTAAATTCCTTGAGATATCAAGTCAAGAATATTTGAATACAGTATTCAGGCTGAAAGATCTCTCTCAACCAACTTACAGAACATTGCACAAGGCATTCTTGTACAATTTGTTTTTATTGAATATCATACAGTACCACACATTTTCTGGTAAAAAATATGTAAATTCACATTTTATTTGAAATAGATCATGATGCAAATTTATATTATTTCAGGATCTGGAAGCTGAGATGGCTCTCAGAAAAATCCATGACCTCGAAGAGAAGAAGAGACGACTAGTTTCAGAATGTGAAAATTTAAAGGTAATTTAATAGATTTGATTTTTTTTTTCTTGATTTTTTTTATTATTTTATTACTCCAAACTAGACTTCTTAGAAATGTCCAATTTAAAATCAATCTTTATAATTTCTACAGCTAATGAATATTTATGACAGAATTAAAATCAGATTACTTAAATAACAAAATTTTTTGTTGAAAAATATGTTTGTAGTGAAAAAGATTTAGTTTCTGTACATAACCTAACAATTATTATATTCTTTTTTTTAGGCAAATATTCGATCCACTCCAAAACCTACAGTAAGCAGTAAAGTCAACCAAAACAACTCTGAAGTTTTAGAATTAGGAAGGTCGCAATTTTACGCCAGATTACAAAAAACAATGAACATGGCAGAAAACGTACATTGCAGTAAAGATGTGGAAGATGATGCCGAAAAACAAAAGGCAGTAAAAGATGGTCTTTGGTCTACACTTGTGAACAGGTGTAAGCCAGATGAGCTCAGCCAGTATTTCTGCCATTCTTCTAAAGCAAAGAAGGCCATCAGTATTTTCGCATCACCAAATGAAACACCAAAAGAAAATGACGAAAAAGAGAGACTGACAAGAAGCCTAGTAACACTATATGAGGGATCAATGATCACAAGCCGGAAATATCAAAAACTAAGAGATTATGAGAAAGAGAAAGATAAAACAACTTCAATTATTCCCTACAAAGCACTGATGCGTATCATAAATCAAAGACACAATGAAGAACTTCATGTGAGGTCAGAGGTACGCATCAATGGCATATCAAGATGTTTAGAGGAACTTTTGCTGAGGATGGCGACATACTACCTTACAGTTGTTGGAGAAGAGAACTTGGAATGGTTTGGGGAAAAAGGAACTTTCTTAATAAATGCTGGAGGAGACGGAGCCCCTATGCCCCATGCAGAAGGTGAAGAATCAGGGACATCCTTTTTATGTTCTTTTCTGAACACGAAACACAGACTGGCATCTCCAAAACACAACCATTTAATTTTTGGGGGCCATTGTTCTGAAAAAAACCCAGAGTTACTGAAGATGGTCACAAAATTTGCAAGCGATATGACCTCAATCGAGCAGAAATCTTACATCATACATGGCAGTTCAATCAAGTTCAAGCTGGAAATGATCACTTCTGACCAGAGTTTCCTTGCAACACTGGGGGGTGAGCTTGGCAATAGTGCCACGTATCCCTCATCTTTTGCCAATGTCCACAAAGGCCAATATGATATCATGGATGGAACTGTTGGCCCGTTGAGATCTAATACATGGCAGCCCTGGACGTACACCAAGAGGTTGTCAGTAGTTGATTACATCAACAGTTTCAAAGAAAAGAACAGAAATGTGTCCCGCAATAAGGTGACAAAAGAAATTGCAAGTCAACAATCACGACAAGAGGCCATGCCGCCAATAGGGCAATATATTGATAAGGCATATATTGAACCCTTACACATATCAAACCTGTCTTGGCAGCAGTGGTACAGAAGAGGTTTTCAAGAGGTTGTTAACAGAAGTGAGCACCTTGTGCAGTCCAAGAAAATAACAGATGTTGCGAGATTGCCAAATTGTCCTTTAAAGGACCACTTACATTATTTTGGACTGATTGGGCTCCGAAGAGTGAGGAAACAAGTTACCAAACACCTCTCTGAAAATGGCATAGATGCCCCATTGAGTTTAAGACTCACAGGAGATGAGTCTAAAACAGTATGTGAACATGCAGCACAAATGATGATAGCCCTTCTCAGCGGAGACACCACCAAAGATTTCATCATTTTTGTCCTGATTTGTACAGGAATTCAAATGGCAACAATAACATCAATTGTCATGAGAATGGATATTGCTGAAGACTTGCTGAATGAGCTTCAGGAAGCTTGCATCCTGCATCACTGTCTGCACGTCCTTTTTCTAAAGGCAAACCTAACCACCTGGACTGTGGGGTACATAGTGCCATACCATGCAAGTGCCATATTCAAGAAGCTAGGTGTAGGATTGGGCATAAACACTATGCAGGGTCGTGAAAGTAAGCACATTCAACATAAAGTGTATCTGAAGCACACACCATCAGCCAGTGCTTCAAAGCGATGGAAAATTGTGAGCAGACATGAGTTTGCTGAACTATTTATGCTGCCAGAGTCCACAGGAAGAGACTCATTTGTGCGCACAAAATCAGCCATAGAGCGACAGAAAGTGAAATTACCAAGTGTGGATCTCCCTGAACATTCTGAAGCGCAGTTGGTGCTAAATTTGATTTTAAAATCAGCAAGAGACAAACAAATTGATTCACAGCTGATTAAGTATGTCCCAGTACAGGGTAAGAAACTGAGAAATTGAATGAAATCAATAAAGGGTGTTTCAATCCACTATGGATACCAGGTATAAATATGTTATTCACCTTAACCTCTGTCTCCAGCAGTCCTTTGATAGCTGTGACTAAAAATTGAAATAGTTATCAAATGTTTGTGATATCATAGAGAATATTTTATTTATATAGATATTGTAAAGGTATATATTTTTTATATCATTGACCATGAAAGTTGTTTTCTTCTCATATATTTGAAGATGTTTTGAGAATGTCAAATATAAGATTGATAGTGAAGTATATGCAGTTAATGCAAGGTAGAAAAGCTGTTTAATCAGATTCAACATGTAAATTATCATCTGCTTAAGCCTGCCAGGGAAAAGATTTCAATGATTTAAATTTGCAGGCATTTCAAGAAAATGTTCCCAAACATTACAAAAAAAAACACTTATTTCTGTGATATCAAGATCAATTTTCTAATTACAAAGATATGTTAGATGTATTATTTAAAATATATTTGAATGCAAAATGGATTAATTTTTACATCATATTTATTTTTCATTTTATACATTCCAATATAATTATTTAAAAATGTAGATAAGGCCACTTGTACAAAATGTTGAGAAATTTATATGTTGAAAATAAAATGTGTTTTTAAAAATGAAAAGTTTCAAGCATTTACTTATTTAATATATATTTCATATAATCTAGAATACTTTCATTTCTTAGTATCTTTCACACAGTCACTGATTATTGTTGAAAATTAACCTTTGGTGATAAGTTATTTGCACAGGATTTCCTTTTGATTTTCATTTTTAAGAGCTAATTTTGGCAAACTCCAAATTTATTAAACCAATTATATTTGAAAGAAATAAACAGTCTCTCTTTCCTCTTAGAGTATGAAACACAAAAGGGAAAGATTTCAGAAATGTTCACACAGGCCATCTCTCCTGTTTTAGCCTTAGACTCTAAAAAGTCTATGCAGGAGGCTTGTCTCAACACTGATCTGAGTTTTGCATCAGATGTGATGGTAATATGGATCATTGCAGCAGTCTCCTTTGTAGTATATCCTGTAGTGGATAAGCTAAGCAGCTCTTTTATGCCCTCAAAAATCTAAAATACAAAATTAGTATATTGAATAATACAACCAATTTCAAAAATAGAAATTTAAATTCTGGTTTTAATTTGTCATTCTCAAGTAAATGTTTGGCTAGATGTTTAAAAAATAGAGAATTAGCTGGAATATCTTGAATTTTAATTTTGGTATTTTATACACTGATGATGTCTCAAGCAGAATTGGCATTTTTCATTTGCTCATTAAATCTTATCAAATCACATACCTCAACAGGAACATCCCTGCTGAAATTCTTCAGTGTAGATCCAACTCTACACTTCAATAATCCCTTAATCATCATTCCCCACCTCAGGAGCTCTCTCTGCACCATTGGCGATTGCTTAAACAAAATTTTACAAATTTTACAAAATTTGTAAAACCCCCTTGATGTCCCCAACAGTGCCACCTATATGCTATAGGATAAACTATGTATTTTTCTGAAACATCCAGCATCTCTTTATATTTCTATATGACTATATCATTGCTATTGTGTGGACACAGCTCAGTTCTCAAACTCCCAGTGTTCATAAGTTCTGCATTTAACTTTCAATTTGAATAAAGTGAAGGGATTTCTCAGGAGAGTCTTTTCATGTAGGTCACCTTTACAAGTAAACAGCATTGATTGTTGAGCATGTGGAGAAGTTTAATTAAACTTTATGACACTTATGGACAATAAAATATCTTTATCATGGATATATCAACAATGGAAATACTAAAAACAAGAGATAATGGCTTCATTACAGGTATGAGTGTATGTTTCAGCCTCAGTGATGGCCTGACGCTGGGGTCATTCCTCAGGGTCAGTTCTGATGCAGCTTGACGAAAATCTCTTCCCAACCCCTCCACATGGCTTGCAAGTGGCGATTCAGCACTATAGAACTCCTGCAATTCATCTTCAATTGATTTTATATGCTTTTGTACCACTTCTCCCACATAAACCCCATCCCAACCCCAGAACTCTGCATTGGCTTGAAACACTGACTTGACAGTTGCCATTTTTTCACGAATTTGAAAAAAACGGAAATAGTACTAATTAACCTCATACACAGAAGAGCACCGGACTGATGACGTCATTTGGCCACAGTGTGAATTGCCTCGTGCACGTGCCAACCATTGACATGACGTCATTGACCAGCACGTGCAGTGAGAACAAACTGATGCGGTTCTCTATGATTATACCTCAGTGATGCGCGTATTGATGCGATTTCGAATGAATACGCGCATGCCGATTATTTGTAAAATATTGATTAGTTTGCGTCGGCCATCTTTAGACTGGTCCCCCATCGAGTGTCAAGAACATCGTGTTTATACACAGATGGCGGCAACCAGTCTATGGCTGTACGCGCCATTTTCGGGTCACGTGACGGGGTCAAATGAGGTGCGCTTTGTTTACAAATGTTTGTAACGATAAATATCTTGTTTCATGTTTCATTTTTGTAACACGGATGGTTCCTTTTTTGACAACCATTGCCGACAGGAACTATCTGTGTTATTCTGTGATCGGTACGAAATGGGTAGTCATTTCCTGTGGGTTGTAATTCGGTTTTTTCTGTGGTCATAATTGTTAAAACAACTGACGCCACTGTGGAGTGTTCGTCGTGTGCATGCAATAGATTAGACTGGTGCCGCCCTCCATTCTTGACACGCGGTAGGGGACCAGTCTCGTATTCGGCGTATGAATACAAAAGAAAAGAAGTGCGTGATGTAAACAAAGCAGAACATTCAAAACTATGTCATCGTTTTCGCCCATCGTTTCATAAAATTATCTTTATAAATTGCTTGGAAATGCTTCCCTATCGATAGAACAAGGAATTATCAGTAAGTTTAGTTCAAATTTGGTGTAAATCGGACAATTAGAAGTCAGATGACAATGCAAAAGTCTAATCGATGATTTGCAGTTAGCGCCTGAAAAAATTGAAGACGGCAATAAGCCAATATTGTCATCGCCAATCAACCCATCGATGTGCGAAATTATCAATTCACATTGCTTGGAAATCTTATCCATTCGATAGAGCATGAAATGCTGATCGATAATATGCGTTCCTATAACCTGCAAACAAAGATAACGAAGTGTGTGATGACAAAATGCGCATCTCCAAGTTTACCGGTTCGGCAAAGCCAAGAGGTGTCCCGCTGAAATGACAACTTTGTCATCGCCCATCGCTGTACAAAATTATCCCTTTAAATTGCATGGAAATGCTTCCCAATCGCTAGAACAAGGAATTATCATTAAGTTTAGTTCAAATTTGGTGTAAATCGGACAATTAGAAGTCAGATGACAATGCAAAAGTCTAATCGATGATTTGCGGTGAGCGCCTGAGCGATATTAGGGCAACTTACGTAATCGAGCCTGAAAACTCAGAAAAGGCACATCTTTCCTAGCCGGTCTACCAGCCAACTCCATCTAGCGGCAGATAAATCTGTGCGACCCAGTCTGGACTTGGCCTGATTGGAGGTTGGTAAGCTCTAACATCTTTCCATAAAGTTGTCCTAAAAAAATCGTTCATATACCAAATTAAATAATTTTAAAAGATGAATCAAGATAATATTTCATTTTGTGTTTTTTTTTCTTCTAATTTTTGTTTTGTTTGTTGTAATTTTTGTTTTGTTTATTTTAATTTTTGTTCTGTTTGTTGACAGTTTTGGTTAGTTTGTTATTTTTTTTCTCATCCGTGTTACATGTGGATCACCACTTTTTCTTCTGGAATCTCCATCATCACAGCCCTAGAAAATGAAAAGATATAATCTTCATATCTATCTTAATAAAGAGACAAACATTTTTGAGTTTGAATTTAAACCAGAAATGACCAAAGGAACATGCAGACACCCCAATAACACTTATTTCTTGATAAGAGGTTGAAAATATTTGCTGGACTATTATATCAGGACTATTATGTATGGTAATGTAAAAAAGTCAATTTTTTTGGATAGGAATATAGAAATGTGAAAGACTTAATAAAGATGTCCACACTATGCTGATGAAGTCCCTTAAAACTGAAATTATAAGCCCAAGCGGCACTTCCTTATATTGTACATCAAGTAGTGATAAATATCTTGTTTCATGTTTCATTTTTTAAAAATACAGTAGTTGTCTGAGGTATAAAAACAAAACATACACTCGTCGGTCAGCTGTGACCGCGGATTCAGTTCGTTGGTGATGGCGGACGGATACCCTTCGCCTTCGGCTCAGGGTATCCGTCCGCAATCACCAACTCACTGAATCCGCTCACCCAGCTTCCCGACTCGGTATGTTTTGTTATAATCTTGTTAAACAGAGCGTTTGGGCCCCCCCATACTGCGCAGACTCCAAGCTGCTCTACTGCGCATGCGCACTGAGACAGGATCTTGTCTTTGACCTAATTACAACCACGATGGAGTCGAGCAACTCCCGAGATGTTAAACTGTTAATATTTTCATAGAATTCATCTAGTTTTCAAAGAGAGAAAGTTTTCTTTTGACCGCAGTTCAAATGAATACACCATCAGGCAATTGTGCAAATAACTATAGATGATGTCATCTGGTATCTGCATGCCTGTCAGCTTGCCAATTGCGGATAGCACTTCAGTTTGGCTTGTACAGCTATCTGTCCTGATCGAGAGGCCTGATCATCATCTGTAAATTTACTTAGCAAAACATATTGGCATTCCGTCTAGAGAAAAATGGACTTGATAGCAAGTATTAGTTTTGCTCATCCAATGCACAGACTTAAGCTCAAGGATCTCAAGGAGTGAGCCCTCGGGTCTGCCGATCATCTCATGACTGGCCCGGAGTGGAGAGAGTAGTTCTCTATAGTCCTCTTCGGCGATAGGATCTGCGCGCGCATAGAGCAGGTCATCTCACTGCCGATAATGCAAACTCCACCAGAGGGCGACGTGGTGAACCTATCACCTCTGTACAAGGTGCCTTTTTGTGCTCGTTCAGCACATCCACCAATTTTTATGTAATTGTCCATCTTACTTATTTTTTTTCTTAAATTGTACTCAGATTAGTATATTATGATATATTTCACCCTTAATACAAAATTTTGTGCATGTAGAAACAACAATTACGAGAAATAAAACTTGGAACTACTTTCTCAACCGGAGGAGCCATTTCCTGGGGTAGTGATAAGGCGGAACCACAACAAAGATGGCCGCTTTGTTTACAATTTGAATTCTCATAATCTTTTATACTTTTGGTCAATATAACCAACACAAAATGTTCAAATGTTAACAAATGAACTCAAATACATCTCAAGGCAACTTCATATTTGATATTAAGAGATGTTAATACGTCAATCACATTTACAACACACTGACAGTTCTTGAGCACATGGTCAGTAAAAGTAGTACCGGAGGAATATTAATCTGGGTTGGCCAGAGGTAATAGTTTGCGTGTGCCTCTGGTGGACAGTGTGCCGATAATGGTGGCCAGATGTAGGTCGCCGAGTGTGCTAGCTGTCAGCCACAATATCATTGATTTCTGCTACAATTACACACTGTCATTACCCATTTATCATGCACACGAACTCTATACTGTGTTGAGATCAGGTTTGCACAGTTTTCACAAAAAGTTGCAGCTTTTTATTAAGTAAAAACGTCCAAGAAAAGGCACCTGTCAAACCATTGAAAGTGAATGGAAATGACAGTGTGTATTGGTCACACAATATGATGCCTACCTGTGGGGCTGTTGTGGTAATAATTACACATTGTCATCTACTATTTATCAAGTGTATGTAATCAATACTATGATATGAACACATTTGTAGTATTGGGACTGAAAATTAAAGCTTTGGTTTAGGAAAAAAACGTTGGTAAAGTGCAGCTGTCATGACAGTGAACATGCAAAGGTGTACAGCAGTTGTCTAGATCTAGCTTATTATGGGATCTGATAACTTGAATTGAAGAAAACAAACCAGTAAACCATAATTTCAACAGGGGAATTGCACAAGCCTGTTGATAAGAAACAAATGAAACTGAAATGAATGACATATCATTTTCTTGTCTCCTCCATACATGCATAGTACATGTACATGTGCACTCTTGACAGTAATCATCAGTAGTCATCAGTTTTGGTCATCCCCCCACTATTATCTGGCCAGTTTTGTATATATATTGTGCCAAATGCTCAAAACGATTTGTCTCCCTTGAACATACTTCAGTTGTAAACATGTACTGTCTCTGAGATATTCTTTTCAGGTTAGACCTAAACCGATGGGAGATGCATGCATCTGTACACAAGGATGGTTCGGCCCAGCCGGGATGTACAGGAGGATAGTCCGGCCTGGCCGGGATGTACAGGAGGATAGTTCGGCCCAGCCGGGATGTACAGGAGGATGGTTCGGCTCAGCCGGGATGTACACGAGGATGGTTCGGCCCAGCCGGGATGTACACGAGGATGGTTCGGCCGACCGAGGCAGCAGATGGCATATGATTCAAGCATATGCTTCAAGCACAAGTTTGTCTCCCACCCCTCACCTGCCTGCGCCCACCCCCATTTATATTTTTTCATTATACTTTCAATTGCATGGCATAGTCAATACTAATATAGATGTTAAGTTTGTTACTGTTTCCTGTTGGCCCCAGTTTGTGTTGTGGTCTGTGGCTTGCTGAGGAGTCCAGAGCAGACGGCATGGGCCAATAACCACCTAGTGGACGAAACTCTGATAGAAACCAAAACACATTTCAGTGAAAAGAAACTTAATTGTGGACAAATGTTTAAAGGTTTAAACTATTATATTAGGAAATTATACCACCAAAAAAATTAATTTGGTTTCTGTCAGAGTCCAAGCATGCTGTAATTATTCTTCACAAGACTTTAAGATGGATGGATACTATTCATATAATGAAATGAAGTTGTAACGGTACCGTAACAGCAGATTCAGGAATAAGTACATTTAATGCTAGTCTTTTTCAGTAGAAGTCAATTTCTGACACTCAAATGCTTGTCTGTGTAATTTATGATTTTTTTTTTTAATTAAAAGTTTACAAAATACAGCTGTATGAGAAGTGACTAAGATTTGTTTTTCTCTCTGTCAATAGCCATGCATTTTATTCGAACAAATTAAAATTAAAATTTATATCTGTTTTTTATTTGGTATATTTCCAGATACTGGTTGCGTTGGATATTATGGAAATACCTTTCCATGTTGATGATGTCCAGCCCGCGACAGTCAAGGGACCGGTCCCAGGACCGCGGTCACTCTCTCTATTGGGGTAAACAAGATTCAAGATTCAAAACATTTTTATTGACATAGGTACACAATACCTCCAGCCTGATCAGGCTTACATGTCACTCATTTATAAAATATTAATTGCTTAACTAAAAATGTCTCATGTGTTGTTGTGAAACAAAAGCTCAGTTCTTAAATTGTATGCTTCCTGAATGAATTTGGCACAATTTTTACTCATTTTTTCATGTTTAAACAAAATTATAAATTGGTCCACATCTGACATATCATGGAAACCATTAATATATTGAACTGCTGATAGGAATAACCTCTGTCTATTTACATCATTTGCACTGCATCTCATCACAAAATGAAATTCATTTTCTGTGTCTCCTGAGTCACACACTGTGCAGACTCGTTCATGTTCTAAAGTTTTGGGCGTGGTGTAGCGCCCGGTTTCTATTCTTATGGGTAGTATTCCACAACGAATTTGTGCTAGGTAGGATCTTTGGGATTTTGACATAATTTTCCTTACATAAGGCTCTGCTTCATATTCCTCTTTAAATAATTTATATGTCCTGAGTTTTGGAAATCTATCCAGGTCTCTTTTCCATTTCTGTTTATAACAATTCATTAATCTTTCCTTTGTGGTGGCAAGCACATGGGCCAATCCAAACTCCTTGGTCTTTGTCTGAAATAGTCTCATTTGATCTGTCTCCTCAAAAACACTTTTTACTTCATTACACCAGTTTTTCACTCCATTATTACAAAGCTCCCAGTCATGCCGGAATATCTTTTTGGTTAACCTGGTGTCATCCATCCTCACAAATCTACACCACAGTCTCACCATTTCTACCTTTCTTCTGATCACAGCTGGGATCCAGCCCATATCGCCATTCACCGCCACTGAGGGGGCAAACCGGTGAAGACCAAGGTAGCACCTTATGACTCGATTTTGTATTGCATTTGTGTGTGAATAATCCTTGAACCCCCATACACCAGATGAGTAGTCCATGATTGGTGTGATGCAGGTGTTGAACATTTTTGTATAAATCTCATAATCATACACCGATAATGTTTTCATCTTTGAATATAGGCACGAAAAGGCTCTCCCAGCAGAGTCAGCCAGGATTTTGGATGTGTCTGTAAAATCAAGTGATTCATTTAACACTATTCCAAGGTATTTATATTCCTTTACCACCTCTACTTCTTGGTCTAAACATTTGAATGTAAAATCTGTTCTTTGTACTGAAGCTCTTCTAAAGTGTACTATTTTAGTCTTTCCAATATTCATACGTAAACGCCACTGCATACACCATTCTGCACATTTATCCATCATAGCTTGTAGTGCAATTTCATTTTCTGCTACTAATACCATATCATCTGCATATAAAAGAATGCTCACAATGTCCTGTCCAAATTCTACTCCTAAGTTTAAATCCTTGAGTTCTACTGCCAGATCATTCATGTAAAGATTGAATAAGGTTGGTGAAAGAGGGTCTCCTTGTTTTACTCCAAGTTCACTTACAAACCATTCTGTCTGTTTATCATTCACAATCACTGCACATTTTGGCCTAGCATACATTGCTTTCACTGCATTATATAAATGCCCTTTTATCCCATGGTACTGCATTTTGTACAGAAGGCAAGTCCTGTCCACCGAGTCGAAGGCTTTTGCCATGTCAATGAAGCAGGTAAATGTTGGCAGTCCCTGAGATTTTCTGTTTCTAATTATGCTTGTTAAGCCATATATATGGTCTGTGCATGAGCGAGGTTCCCGGAATCCATTTTGCTCGTCTACTGGCAAGCCATTCATCTCCATAAACTGAACTAGTCTCTGGTTTATCACTCCACTGTATAACTTTCCAATACATGAAATCAGGCTTATTCCTCTGTAGAGTCTAGGATTTCTCCTATCATTGCTTGCACTTTTAGGAATTGGCTTTATCAATGCTTTATTCCACAGTGTTGGTGTAAGCCCACTTGTATAACATAGATTAAACAGTCTTGTTAAAATTTCTATTGACTGGATATCCTTAAAGACCTCATTTGGCAGCTTGTCTATTCCTGCTGCTTTCCCTGCTTTTGCTCTTTTCACAAGTAATTCCACTTCTTCTTTTCTGATAGGATCATTTATAATATCTCCTAATAGATCATACCTGTAGCTATTTGGTGACTGCTTATATCCATTTTCCATTTCAAATTTCTTTTGTTTAATCACCTCATAAAGTTCATCATCAAATTCTGATACATCCATCACATTCTGGTATTGGAATTAGCCCTAAAAGGCCATCTTCCACTCTTCCATCACAATTAGTGGGTCCCTACTAACTGTTCCATCTCCTAATATGACTTCATCTGGAATTGTCTCTTTTTGAACCTTTGGACCAATATTTTTCATTGCATCCCAAAATTTGCGAGGGTCACTAGTATTAAAAGCTTTCAGCTGTGCTGCTTCATTCCTTTTAAATTTCCTTTTAATTCTTCTGTATGTCTTATCAAATTCATTTTGACTGTCTTTGTAATTCTGTCTATGCCTGTATTTGCCTGCTCTGTCTCCTCTATAGTCAAGGTATCTCTTTTCATCGTCACACACTTTTCTCCATAGTTCATCCAGCTCCTTACACCACCATGGCTTAGGTCTCCTGACTTTATACTTTGCTTGTATCATAGGTTTCCTGGATTTCTTTTCTAGCTTTTCATCCATTTCTTTATAATATGCATCACACAGTTTGTCATATGTATGGATATACATGTAGGGATATGCCTCGGACATGGGGTGCTTTTTTAGCAATTTGGGTATAAGGATGAATCTATTTTTTTAGTTGAACCTTTGCATACAGGTATACTGATGGTCATGCACTTCAGGTTGGTATTGTCAGATGGGCTAGATCCCAGTATATATTTATCTCATATTTAAAGTCTGTGTGCTGAAGAACATATAACACAGATTACCACAAATTTGTATAGAGATGGTCCTTATTTCAAAACCTACCGAGGCACACCCCCGTATGAAAAATGTGAGAGAACCCCCCCCCCCCCCCCGGGGGACTGGTCCAGTAGAAACCTGGAGGGGACTGGTCCAGCCGAGAAAGGCAGCAGATGGGATGCAGTTAACAGTGTGAAGACTATGTTTTTAGGGGAATACAATATACAATTTGCATCCTTTCTTTTCTTCTGAAAAAATACTCTTTAAAAAAACTGCTAATTTTTAGGTGGTTTTCTCTTGTTTGAAGTGGTATCTTTAGGCAGGGATTCTCTGTTACTCTAAAATATCACACCTCTGTTGCTGTCTTTTGAGGGGCGGCTTCCCTTTTGTTCCAAAATATCTAAATTACCTTTAGGTGGGTTCTCTCTTGTTTGAAGTGGAACTTTTAGGGAGGGATTCTTTGTTTTTCTTAAAATCACACCTCTGTTGCTGGAACAATACAGAAGCCACCCCTCAAATAGGTGGCCAAAGAAGTGTGATTTTTATAGTAACAATGAATCCCTTCCTAAAGCTACAACTTCAAACAAGAGAAAAGCCATCTAAAAATCAGCATGATATTTTGTAACAAAACAGAAGCCACCCCTCAAAGAGGTGGCTGATTTTTCATAGTAATAGCGAATCCTCCCCTAAAGCTTCAACTTCAAAAACAGAAAAATAATAACATGGTTGATGTATCTATATTTACAAAATGGGGAAAATATCATGAATAATAATAAATATTTAAATAAGAATTTTATTGTCACACAAACTTGAAACTTAAAATTATGACTGATTAATACAGGAGAGAAAAGCGATACAAGTGGTGCTTTTATTTTTTGCTATTTTCAAAATAACAATGTGAATTATGTTACAAAGTTACTGTTCATTGTTTAACATGTTTAAGCTGTGTACTTGAATACTTAATAGTTGAACTTTTTAAAATAATAAATGTGCACATTGATTTTCTTCGTTCTGTATCTATGTGTATAATATTACAAAAAGCATGCCCTCCACCAATTTAAAGTGAAAATGGTTGTAATCCGACCATGTTCACTCAAGGCCTTGGGACCTTCAAACGCCTAGTGCATCTAATAGAAATCTATTTTTAAAGAGGAATATATATTAAAAGGACACTGTTATCAGGAGGCTAAAAAATAAATTGTGCACTAAGAGTTTGGGGGGTTACATGCAGGTTGATACCACAGAGAAAAAATAAAATAGTTGAACCACAGAGTAATATAGTGAACTGATTATGATTATGTAAGAAGATTGTGCATCTAGCAAGCCACAGCAACACACACACAATGCAATCTGAAAAATACAATACATTGAAATACTGCTAGTAGCTAAATGATATTGAACAAAGAAATATACAACTCCAAAACATCTTGGTAGTGCTAATCTGTTGTACATCTTGGATGGACTGGTCCCTTGTACGTCTCACCTGGATCGGTCTGCTGTACGTGTCGGCTAGATCGGTCTGCTGTACGTGTCGGTTAGATCGGTCTGCTGTACGTGTCGGCTAGATCGGTCTGCCGTATGTGTCGGCTGGATTGGTCTGCTGTACTTGTCGGCTGGATTGGTCTGCTGTATGTGGACTGATCCATTGTACGTCTCAGACTGGACATCATCTACACGGACTGGCATCTGCATAATCTCCAACACAGTAGGTATCTGGAAATATATCTAATAAAACATGTAATTGAAATAAAAATAAAATTGATGAGGCATATATTTACAGTACATAATAAAGTAATAACTATATAATCATAGGATAAGAATGTTGTTTCCAGAGCATAAAACAGCCACTGCTGCAGTTCAGAGTACAATGTAGAACAAACCTGTCTCTTGCATGGGACAAGTGTTGCTCAACTGGTCACTAATTTTTAATTAATATAATTTCTTTGGATTTATCAAATGAATCTGTGTGATCTAGCATATTATAAATATCATCAACACCATGTCCAGCCTGTAACACCATGTCCAGCCTGACAGGTAAGCATCAAACTGGTCTAAAACAGAAATACATTGAAACTGGCTATTTTGACAGCTCAACATGACTGGGCGATTTTGGTGTGAAATCAACACCAAACATTTTACAAAACTGCATAAAATGTTGCCAATATATGTCTAGATCATAAAGCATTTGATAAAGTGAGTTGTCATTCACTCAGAGTGATGCTTGCAGTGAGTATTCAAGTGACAGCTGGCGTGCCTCTGTGAGCCTGCCTGGCCTCCATTATCGGCAGTGAGATGACCTGCTCTATGCGCGCGCACTTTCTATCGCTGAATTTGAGTATGGTCTAGATGAGCATTTTGTCATCACTCACTTCGTAATCTCTGTTTATAAGTTATAGGAACTCATGTTATCGATCAGAATTTCATGCTCTATCGAATGGATAACATTTCTAAGCAATGTGAATTGATAATTTCCCACATCGATGGGCGATGACCATATTGCCGTCTTCAACTTTTTATCATCACGCGCTTCTTTATCTTTGTTTACTTGTCATATGAAAATATTCATACGCTAGCGCATGCACACGATGAACACTCCACAGTGGCGTCAGTTGCTTGAACAATATTGACCACAGAAAAAAACGAATTACAACCCACAGGAAACGACTACCCATTTCCCATGATCGTACCGATCACAGAATAACACAGATAGTTCCTTTTTTGACAACCATTGCCTATCGGCAATGGTTGTCAAAAAAGGAACCATCCGTGTTACAAAAAAAGGTATTAGGTAAGTATGAGAAAGCAAACTTGTCCCACCAATAACAGATGAACTTTTAAAATTATTAGCCCTTTAATAATAATGCCCACTTCCCTTACATGTTATACCCAAAGACATCGGCAAAATGGACTTGAAATCCACTGTTTCTAGAAACACTACGCACTGACCATCATATTGAAGTTTCCCCAGTAAATAAACTCGACCTCCGGCGATTGACTGTTGCAGTTCTGATCCATGTCATCGTCTTTCCCAGTCATAATATCTATAATTGCAAATCCGTGAGCTTTCTGTAGTGTTTTTCGCTCGCGTTTGTTTTGCCTTTAGGGCTAGATGTTCGAGGTTTCAAGATGATTAAGCTGTAAGTCTATGGAGCCTACCCCGATTATCGGTCCATGGCAGCCATGTTTTGGCTTAATAATTCTGCTTACACCGTCAGATGTCGCTTTGGTTTGAGAAGTGATTTGTGAGTGCGTAGTAGAGTAAGAAGATTTTGCCTTGGGTTTTTTTGCCTTGGGATTTTGCAAACTTACGCGAGCTTGATTTTTTTAAATCAACACTTGTTTCTTCAGTTTTTTACCCGATATCAAACATGACAACGTGAAATGGCATTTGGAAGAGTCCAAGTGATGACGTCATGGAAACACCAAGGGAGAATCTTCATATGACGTCACAAGCACCACTGAGTTGTGGAGCTTGAGATCGTTGCTGTCACTCCTATAATTAGACTGATCCACTTTCACCTGATTGCGCAAACTCGTAAACAATGGCGAAACGCTGCTGAGACCAGGAAAAGACAAAGAAATTTTTTCTAACAAGCCTAAAATCTAATGTTGAATTAATGGAAACATGGTTCCTTTAAAACCTGTTGCCGGAAAACGAGTTCTATTGGAGTCGGGACTTAAATTGGGTGGGCAGTGCATGGTATTCATGAAAACAGTGGATTTCTAGTCCATTTTGCCGATGTCTTTGGGTATAGCTTGGAATAATTATGAATGGAGGCGTGACGGCCGTTATATGAACTATGACGTCATGGTAACGCATTGTTTTACACAATGGATTCAAAATCCTTTGATCCTATCATAGTTGCCGACTTCAGAACAGTGGAAAATTTAACTTTTATATTTTCAAAAATTAAATTGATTAATATTTTATTAAAGTTTTATAATTTTTTTTTGTGTCTTTTTTTAAAGAAAAAATCAGAATAGGTTCTCTTTTGAGGATTCCAATACCATCCACTCAAAGTTACTTCAAATAAATCTGTTCATTTCTGTTACGATTGCTTCAATAATAAATGTTCTGAACAAAAGAAAAATACATATTCCAAACCTTTCATTTTTTCATATATGTTTATAAAGGAAGTGGTAGTATTCATATTACTTTTTTAAAACTTTTAAAACAAAATATTGTTTATGATATAGCATTTATAAAATTTTTCTTGCATTTTTTATTGTTATTTTTTGTTGGTTTTTAATGATGACATAACATTTCATAAGGCAAAGTATCTATGTCAGCACATATATTGGCAGGAATATAAATTGCATTTTCTGATAGTATTTTTTGTACTGAATAGCATAGTATATTTTTCCAATCTGCCAATATATGCGCCAATAATTAAAAATAAACTGGAAAGACAAAAATAACAAAAAAATACATGATTTCCTGATAATCTGAGAGGAAAACGGAAATTTTAATCATTTTCATAAATATGATATGAATTTGAAAATCTCGTCATAAAATCGTCAAAACTTGGAGCAGAGAAATAAAATTTATATCCCCATAATCTGCATAAATAAACGAACATTTCATTCGCGATATGTCTAGCTCTAAATTGTGGTTTTGATAACTCAAAATAGTTCTGAAAAAAAATTACGTCAAAACTTTCATATCTTGCACCTATATGGCGTCATCATAACAATGGGTATGGCGGCAACTATGACGCCCCCTTTGATCTTGCGCCGTTGCGCCTCCATTCATAGTTACTCCAAGGGTATAGGTAACAAGTGATAAGTAAAAAAAGAAAAGTTCTGTTTTCTTTTTCAAAGATGGCCACTTCCCAGATGTAGTATCTTTTTTATAGTATTTTACTTCTGAAACTAAAAAATATATGATTTTTATAGGGGTAAGTTTATTTTACAACAGATTGATTTTCACTGGCCAACTTTTCAATATGGATTGTTTATTTTAAGATTTTAAATGACACAAAACAGTCTAAAACATTATATATTAATATTAAAATGTCAGATATCTTAAAATGTCAGACATCGTAAAATGTCACATATATAAAAATGCAGTCTCAAATTTTAAATGGCACACAACAGTCTCTGCATTTATATAGATTGTCACATAGATTATATTTTCAGTGTTGCTCAGATGTTGGTCCCTGATTGCACAGTCTGATAGATTGAGTGATTGGATGATGAAGTGAATGCCTGTGACTGTTGAGACTGCTGACTGAGATAGCTGTGTTGAGGATGAAGGCTGGGACATGTAATCTGCAACATATGACTGTGTAGCAGACCCCCAGACAGACCCTCATATGGGAGGTCTGTCCCATGCCTCAGGTGGGGGCTGGTGCAAGGAAGAAGGTGAAGGAGAAGAACCTGATGTCTGCTGCCTGAAGACTGCTTACAGTGCAGATATTAAAGGTGGTCAGAGCAGAAACATATTAACACCTCTAAGATTATATAAATGTTGTTGGTTTGATTCCCGGCCATGCTGAGATTTACATATTACAAATCTAATCTATTCATATGAACTGAGGCTTGTGCCTAAAAGGGTGATCTGATGTTCTTGTAAAACTGTGACAATGATAATTACACTCCCATTCCACCTAAACACCATTCTATACACTTTTCTAAACAGATGTGAGTAGTTTCTAAACAAATATGATTAGTTTATAAATGACAATGTTGAGCTTATAGGCACATATGTGTAATATCTAAATAAATGTTTAATGTTTAGTGTACTGTTTAGTGTTTAAGATTAGTGATTAGACTTCTAAACATTTTCATTTAGCTTCAGCGTGTTACGTTGGCAACCTTTTTTTCAAATTAAACATTTGTTTACTAGATAAATGTAGTTTGTTATACTTAGAATAATTATAATTATATATGTACATAAACACACATACACACAAATTGGTGATAACTATTGTTCATATAAAGGCTGTGATCAAAGGGTATCAATTTCATCGATGCCAGTTATGAGCATATACAGTATTGCTCTTTAAATTCCTTGTGATTTAAAACCAAGTATGTCATGAGACTGGTATGAACCCTATTTTGACAAATGTAAAACCCAGGGGTGGGAGAGCTCTGAACCAATCTGAGCTCTGAACAAATCTGGTCAAATCGTGTCATTCTGGCCGCTCACAACTGATATGAGTGCTAAATGATGTCATTCTGAGTGCTCGCAACACATTGCAGTCAATCTGAGCGAAACCTGAGTGGTGCTGTACGGTGAACAATAGCAAGATTCAAAAAGTTGATTTCAATAAACTTTATATATCAACAATAGCATCCAAATATTTAAGAAAATAACATGCTCATCACTGACATATATATTAAGTACATGATCATCTAAAACTGATTTTTAACGAAATTTTTGCTTTTGAATTTAACACAGGAATGTGCCCCAGTTTAAGATTGCATAACAAGGGGTAATTCCTGACTTGGGGACACAAATATTACCGTAAAAAGTTATAAATTTATCATAAAATTTACTCTATCAGTAACAAGACACTGTTACTCACTCAACTGTAACAAAATTAAATTTTGTGCTCATTTTGATATGACTTTGATGCCTTTTGTGAGACATAAAAAGTCGTTATATAACAGAACCACCCAGATTGGTTCAGAATTGGTTCAGAACAATCGTAGTATGACGTCATACCACCCATATATGTTTCGATTACCGCCCAGATTGATTCAGAGCTCTCCCACTTTGGGTTGAGCGCGCCAAATGGCAAACGCGTCACATGCTGAATGCAGCAAGCCCTTTCAATCTTTGCTTGAAGTACAATGAATGGAGTCGTAGATTTTGCACATGGTGCCATAGCAACCCATTGTTCGGAATGATAGGATAGTTTTCTTTTGAAGCAAAGTGTATTACCGCCATTTAAAAAAAAAAAAAAAAAATTTCATTTCATAAAAAATAGATTTTTGGGAATTTTATTGTGAAATTTTGGATATTTTTAATTGAGAAGGCTATTCCTACAAGCCCTTCAAGTTGATATGTACATAAACGTTTTTCAATGACTACAAAGATTATATAAAACAATATCTATAGATAAAGAGGGATGAGATTTTCACAGTATCAATAGTACATTATAAAAAATTGCCTTAATTGTTTATCAATATTTTCTGAACACGACATTGTAAAAAATGAATTGTTTTTTTTTACAAAAGCCACAAGCTTTTTTGTCAGAATATCAGATTTTTTGGGGGTAAATATGTTGCATCAACGGAAATCACCATGCTGGATGGGCAAATGCTATGTAAATGGAATGGACGCATATATTGGCAGATTTGAATATTATATCAGAAGAAAGATTTTTTCAAAGTAAAAAAATGACACATTGTATAGGCCTTCCAATGAATGCGTTGATAGAATTGCCTTACGTTTTAGAAGAATCAATACTTTGGTATTGATCTCCTTATTGAAATTGCCATGTGATGCGGAAATCACTGACATGGACGTTTCTAAAATGTTGAAGAATCATGTACATTTGGAGTACATAAAAAAAATGATATCTCCATAATTAGTCAGTGAAAATAGTAGAAAATGTCACTCGCAATATGTCTTAGTCTAAATACTGTCTATTGTGAGTCAAAGTTGTCACAAAGTTGAAAAACGTCATATTTTTCGGGTGATATGGCATCTCATGGCGTCACTCCAACTCCATTTATATTGTACCCCAAGATCTTTGTTTACGTATTGCATGCACATGGTGAACACTCCACTCGAACTGGTGTAAACAATATTGACCACAGAAAAAGGGATTTACAACCCACAGGAAATAACTACACATTTCTCATGACCGTACCAATCACAGAATAACACACATCGGTCGTAGAGCATCAGTTCATTCTTCATTGCATACTTTTCCTGTTGTTATGTTTATAATATATAATGTAGGCATGTTCACAAATATTCAAGTGATCAGCAGCTAATGTTGTAAATGTACTAATCAGGCTGTCTGGCAGAGTTATAACTATATAGTCATTTTAAGTATATGTTATATTGTTATAAATGATTTGGTTTCATTATTGAAGTGTGTGACAAGGATAATCACATCTTGCTGCTGACATAACCAAAATTGTCCTCTCCTGCCTTCTGAAACAAGAAACAGCTTCAACCTTAAGATCTATGTCTAATAATAATAATAATAATAATAATAATAATAATAATAATAATAATAATAATAATAATAATAATAATAATAATAATAATAATAATAATAATAATAATAATAATAATTATAATAATAATAATAATAATAATAATAATAATAATAATAATAATAATAATAATAATAATAATAATAATAATAATAATAATAATAATAATAATAATAATAATAATAATAAACATTTATATAACACTAAATCAAACTAGGTCTGCCCATGGCATTTTTGCAAGTAGTGTATCTGAAAAAGATATGTCTTAAGTTGCATCTATACAGCTTGTATCTATACAGCAGATTGAAACAATCGTCAGATCATATTCAACCAAAATGAATAAATACTGTGAGAGCAGTACTAGGTTCTTCTATATATTAATTTTTATACAACGTGACCGCAGTTCTAAAAAAGAGGCTTTGCTGCATGCATTTTGGTTTTGTCAAGTTAACATATAAACGTAGAAAAGCAAACTTATTTATAATAAAAAGACTTTGTAAGGTTTATGTCCATTTATTGCTTACGTTTTGTTCCATACTGTGCAATCCTGGAGAGTTTGTCTCTTCAGGGTCTATCTGAAAATCTGGCCCAAGATGTTTCACAAGTCTTCGGTGCTTGGGCAATGCAGGTCCCCAATATTTAGTTGGAGTTGTGATCTTTCTTAAACGCTATCAAAGATAAGGTATTTTGTTTAGTTTATAAGCAATACACTTTAGACATTACCATACCGTGTGGATGGGATTAATGTTTTATGTAGTGCTTGAATACATTAAATGATGTTTGACTTGTTTTTCATTGATAACTAATCTGTACATGAATCTTTTAAGGAACTGGAATGTTATCAAGTATTGATTTATTGTAGCTAGATATAAGCATTTGCAATTGTAGTGTTGTCTTCATAATGTCTTGTACAAATGCAATATATTATTATTGACACATTATTGATTCATAGTGGTGTAGTGTTTTATAATCTGATGTATTAGTGTATCACTTTGTTTTGTTTTTTTTAAAGCAATGTCATGTCATTAGCTGATATTCAAAGCCATTATTATGTCATTAACTGATCTCAAAAAGCGAAAATGTGTCATTACCGGATATTCACTGGCAATATTACGCCATTAAATTATATTCAAAAACAAATGTTTTAAATGATATTCAAAGGCAATGTTATGTCATAAAGTGATATTCAAAGGCAATGTTTTGTCATAAAGTGATATTCAAAGGCAATGTTATGTCATTATCTGATATAAAGAGGCAATATTATGTATGCCATTAAATGATATTCAAAGGCAATCACTGAATATTATGTCCCTTGCAAAAACGTTCTACTACCTCTGAGAATGATCCATCTTCTTGACAAAATAATATTATGGGGACAACCACAACCGCGACAACCACTGTGAGTGTCATCAACCACCCCAGAGTATTGGCCCAGACAGGATATGTGTACTTGAAGTCTGTGTAAGGCTTGTAGTCTACCCAGGAAAATATCATGATGAACTGCAAATATCAACATATACACACTTAACCAAGCAAGATTTGTGTTTTTATATTGTGACTTTGGTTAGAACATTTGGAAAGGAAGAAAACATAGAAATACTAGTTAAAGGTATGGCACTGTCATAGAGAAAGATGGTGCTGGAAACGTTGCTTAGTTTACTTAAGCTCTCATCTGTAATGTTCTGAGGCAAGTATTTATTTAAGCTCTCATATGTATTGTTCTCAAGCAAGTATTAGCCATGGCTCATAACATTAAAAGACTGTTGAAACCTAAATACATGCCTTTATAACATCTATACTCGATTGCCCCTAATTTCTGGAACAATTTCCCCGTCTGTCAATTATAAACAGCTTTGGATCGGATGATCCATATGTATATAAATTTGTATACTTTACTTGACCTTAAAGTATGAGTATATCTGTTTTGCACTGTCCAATCTTAAATTTCAATGTTGTTTCAAAACTTACCCTCACCTTACCTTGATTAATATTTCTGCCCAAATCTATGAACACTTGTAAGAAAATCAGAAAGAACTTATTCTTATCATTTTATCGCTCAAGATGTAAAATACTGACCATTCCATTTTAACAGACTTCTTGTCAGTTCCAGTTTTAATATCTATTGTTGATACAACAAATCCTACCCTCCAAGATTGATTGACCAACTTTGTAAAGTGTTTTTGTGTTTGTCAAATTTTGCTTTCTCATTTTCACCTAGTTTAACTTTTAACCAAATAAATGTGTTACTTTTGCTAGATGCCTTACCAGGATTCCAAATGGGGTAAGGAATGCCCAGTTAATCAGCCACCAGGGGAAGCATATGTTCCATGAAAAGCAACCACATCCGGTTTTGCCAATCATACAAGAAATATCCTCCTTGAACCGGAAAGCTCCTATGCAAGTAAATATTTTATCATCATGTAATTTGAACATAAATTGGTTATATAAATAACAATGAAACAACTGGATATGAGGTAATATAAAGGTACCTAACAACTTCATGTAAGCAGATACAGAAATCGCAAACGTTTTGCGTTGTAAATATTGATACCTTAGGTTTACAGTTTAAAGATATTGGACCACTGAAATGTTTTCTCGAAAATGTTAATGACCATTAGCCAATCTTTAACAACATATGGATTTACCAGCTTACATTATGAAAATAGATTGTGTTTGTGTTGAAGACACTACTATTAGTCACACTTAATCAGTGGTCAATCATCTCATGTAGACACTTTTCTTTGTATCAAGCTCGTTCAAGCTGAGATTCAATGGGTTTGTTTCCCTTTGTGATATGATCATTGAGTTAATAGGTAATCAGTTGATTTATGATTTATTTGGGCAATATCATTTTGTTATGTCAATTGTTTAATATATGTTTAGGTTTCAAATCAGTGGAAAATTTGATATGAATTGGCAAAATGAGATTTCTGAAGCATTTTGCTTCCTGTTAAAAATATTAGATTATTAGATTTCAATATAAAATTGATAGACAGAAATATGTAAATCATACTTGTACACATAAGTTATAAATGTATTACCTTTCTTTTTTAAGGACTTGCATACAAACAGCAAGTAATTGCGATAATCATTACAAAAGACATGGATATAATTGCATATTAGTGATACAAAGAAAAGAATGACAAAATCATTTTATACTATGTTAAATTACAAAGTTGTTTTGTCAAGTAAAAAATCTGAGAATTAACTATGATTCGCAGAGTTAATTGCTTAAACCTAAATAGTGTCTACCAAGTTAAGGTGACTCATGGCTATAAATATTATTTGCAATTAAAATAAAACAAAGAAAGGATTGGTTTGGAAAATTTAAAGTAGTACAGGCAAGTGTATGTGGAGGATATTTTGTGTAGATATTTCATTACATGTGTGACAATTTTCAATCAACTTTCAGCCATCTCGGTTCCAGTGCTTTTACAGTTTGGTTACCATTATCATAAATTATTTAACCACTAAAACAATACCTATAAATGCACTCGCGATTCAACACTATTCAACTTTTAAATATCCCACGCATGTTCCCCACTCCAGGGTTTCAACCCAAGAATCTCTTTTGAAAAATGTTTGAAACACAATCTTGTAGAATGTAAGAAATATCTAGTCTCACCTAAGTTTCATAGTTCCAAGGAATAGTGTCAATGGTGTCTACCAGTGAATAGTTAAAGCGGTTCTGTAGTTCTAAATAGTCTTGCCTTGCCCTATAAGAATGATGAAACAAATAGTGCTATAATCTCACCATAGACATAGGTTACACAGATGCACTGCAGCAGGCCGATCAGCAGCATATTCCATCCTCCTGCATAGTTATCCACCAGTGATAAGATCCAGGAACCACCCTGTCAAAATAGGCAGATACACATTAATGCATGAAGGTAGATTGTTTCAGAGTTCTCAGAAACGTATATTTATCCTTATAAAGACATGAGAGCATGATTGACAGTCATAATAATGAGTATGATTGATACTCATTAGACAGTGATTGAGTCAAAAGATTCATATCGGTATTAATGACAGACAAAAGAGTGTGAACAACGTCCAGTCATGGGTATGAATGACAGTCATAAGAGACTTACAGACAATTATAAGAGTATGAATGACATAGAAGTATATAAATCACAGTCATGAGGGTATGAACAAATGTTATAAATGAATGCCAGTCGTAAAGGTATGGAAGACAGTCAGAAGAGAACGAGTGACAGTCATAACAATATGTATAAATAGTTGATAGAAATGTATCGTGATTATGACAAATATGAGTGACAGTCATAACAATATGTATAAATAGATGATAGAAATGTATCGTGATTATGACAAATATGAGTGACAGTCAGATGATTATTGCTGAAAAAGTCATTTGATTCTAACATGCAATAAAATGGCAAATGCGCAATTGCTGTAATGTTGATTGTATAATTGTTTGGATGGTAATAATTTAGATAATACTGGCCGAAATAGCTCAATTGGTAGAGTATCTGGCCAGTAACTATCAACCGCTATGAGCAGACATTGTCTGGAATCAGCGGTATATAAATGTCCGCTTTACTTACTTTACTTATAATGATTGGGTAATTATTAGCATGGAAAATGGATATTTATTTTATGTTGATTGGGTAAATGTGGTTAATGGTCAGTAATTGTGTGGATGTTGATTTGGTAATTATTGGGAAGGTGAATTGGTAATCATTGGGCTGGTGTTTTGGTAAGGATGGTGATTTGGTAATCATTGGGATGGTGTTTTGGTAATTATTGGGATGGTGATTTGGTAATTTTTGGGATGGAGACTGGAGATTTGGTAATCATTGAGGTGGTGTTTTGGTAATTATTGGAACAGTGATTTGGTAATTATTGGGATGGAGATTTGGTAATCATTGGGATTGTGATTTGATAATTATTGGATGGTGATTTTATAATCATTGTGATGGTAATTTGGTAAGTGTCATCAAAAATTAGTTCGTGGTTGGGATGGTGTTTTGCTCATTTTCAAATGTACAAAATTAAATATCATGACACAGGTTATTGAAATTATGATATAAAAAGTAATAAATCAGTTGCATTAAACAATGCAGATGTGTAGTATGTGTTTGTGTTTGTTAGCAATAGTGTATGTCAATATTCATGTTTATACACAAACATAATGAAAAGGTATAACGGGTATCTTTGATGATTCATTAATGATCCTGAAATGGTGAAACAACTCACATTGGTGCATAAGATGAGGCCGAGCATGAAGAATACCAGAGATGCCGTGCCGATGAGCAGGGTCTTGTGCCTCCTCAGCCTGGGGAAAAAGTCACTTAAAGCAGTAGTCACAGTCTCCACTGTACCAAACTGTAGGATACAATTAACAATATCATGTTTAAATATTACTTTTACTGGTGGCATATTATGTTATTATTGAGGAAAGGTCTTTGTCTTATTACCTGGGTGTCAAGTCCCAGTGTGATAAGCATAAGGAAGAAGAGGATGGCCCAAAGAGTAGACAATGGCATCCGGCTGACAGCTTCTGGGTAGACGATAAAGGCAAGACCAACCCCTACAAATATATACATATATAGCTTATGATGTATGACCAAATCCACTCCTATAAATATATACACACCATCCCCTACAAATATATACATATCTATATAGCTTATGATGTATGACCAAATCCACACCTATAAATATACTTTACCAACCCCTACAAATATATACATATATATATATGTAGCTTATGATGTATGACCAAACCCACTCCTATAAATATAGGCATACCATACCGACTCCTACAAATATATACATACAAACAAGAGGGCTGTTAAAATTGATGTTTTTTATAATCATGCGCAAACCTACCACTGTCGGCCACATCCTGCACCGATTGTTTATATTCATTGGCCAAGAAACCCAAATACGAAAAAATGACAAAACCAGCGAACACACTTGTCAGACAATTGCCAATGCTAATGATAAAGGTATCACGAAGTACGTTATTGTGGAAACGGTTGTAACTGGACAAAGTTACGAGTCCTCCCCAGGATGTGCCCAGAGAAAAAAATATCTGAACCGCAGCATCCTTCCAAACCTGGAATACATGATGATTAGATAAGTTTCATTATGATAATGATTTTGAATTGTTTGTTTGTTTGGGGTTTTACAACATTTTCAACATTGTTTCCGTCATTATGTGATGAGACCCACATGTTATAATAATAATAAATTATTTATATAGCGCTATATCAGACCAGGTCTGCTCATAGCGCTCTATTGTAGTAGTAGTAGTAGTAGTAGTAGTAGTAGTAGTAGTAGTAGTAGTAGTAGTAGTAGTAGTAGTAGTAGTAGTAGTAGTAGTAGTAACAATAACAATAGCAATAATAATAATAATAATAATAATAATAATAATAACAATAACAATAACAATAATAATAATAATAATAATAATAATAATAATAATAATAACAATAATAATGATAATAATAATAATAATAATAATAATAGGAATGATAGAGTCATTAATTAACTCATACGCAGCATCCGCTCCACCAATCAGCTTGATCTTGGGCTCATTTGAAATAAAAAGTTGAGATATTAAGAAAAGCGGAAGGGACATAGCATACATTCCTTTTATTATTAGTCAAAATAGCCAAAAACTGGTATTTCAAGCAGTACAGAGGGAGGAGCTTACAAAAAGGTAACAGCAGTACTCTTCATGATCATATTAACATAATTTATGATGTTACCATGACGCCACTATGATGACACTTTCCTGTCTGATGTCACTATGACAACACATTCTTGTCTGACGTCACTATGATGACACTTTCCTGTATGACGTCACCATGTTTATCTTGCTAGCAAATGTCAATACAGTTTTAGAGCATGGAAAATCATCTGTCTGCTCCAATTATTGACGAAACTGTGGTCATTTGTATACAGTGACCGGCAGACAAATCCGGACACTTTCATGTTTTTCACTCCTGATTTTCACAAAATCTTTCAAAACTGGGTAAAAACTGTTCACATCGATAGAAGATCGTTTACATGTACTTTATAAGCCTGTGGAGTAAAAATGATAGCTGTTCAATATGTACAGAATTATCGGGAAATTCACGCATTCAGCAAACCTGCAAATTGTCCGAGTTTCCATTGAGTTATACGGTGAAGTTGGTTAAGTCACCACTTCTGACGTCATTTGACAGTGACAACATCACTCGTGCCGTGAAAACAAATAAACACTTCTAGCGTTTTGAAAGGTACAGGAATTGCAAGGTGACGTGTGAGACCTGACATTCAGCTCAATTGCAATTAGTACAGGCAAGGTTTGCTTGATGTTTGACTGTGTTAAAAATGTCCGAGTTTCATCTGCCGGTTTCGGACAGTTGTCGGTCACTGTATACGATATTCAGTGGAAAGAAATGTGCATCTCGGAGCCTCACGCAACTGTGTTAGCTTATTGCATTCGGCACGTTGCGCGTTTGATAAATGGCACGTTCAACACAGAGTGACTTGTATCAGTGTGACGTCACAGAAGGACAGTGTGTGAAAGGCATCAGTGGCATGTCCAGGGTTTTACATTTGTTAAAATGGGGTACACTACAGTATCTTTTCTGTACAAGTATTTATTATTTTTTTGGCATATTCGTGTTCACAAATATCATACAAAGTCCTATAAGAAGAAGAAATGCCAAATGATATAAATTGTGAAATTTGTTAAATTGAACACCCCCTTCAATATCCATTTCTGGACACACCAATATACAAAAGCTGATTCCCGCCAAATTCAGTGAAGTGTCATTTTTAAAACTTGCAAATGGTTGGGTTTTATGATTTAAATCCAAGTTTGATGTTATCTAGTATGTACATACAAACATTTCTATTCAAACATTTTGATCCCAAAAGCCCCCAAAAATACCAATACTCATAACTGACACAACGAGCATAAACACGCATAAACGCGCACTACCCGCCGAATGCAATAAGCCACTGTGTTCACCTTGTTCGCAGCGTCAAGACGTCTTCACTCCAGGTTAAATCATCTTTCTACTCAAATTATTGACGAAACTGTAGTTATTTGCATTTATCTCATACTTGGTGCTTCAAGAGAGTGTTCTGCACCTATGAGATATTCTTTTGCAGATCACCCCTCTGCCAAACTACTTTCGCAGATCACCCCTCTGCCGAACTACTTTCGCAGATCACCCATGTGCCGAACTACTTTTGCAAATCATCCTTGGTCCAATTGACGAGTGAGATACTTCCACCAGAATCAACAAAAGAGATCTGTCAGACTGAACACTGCATGAACCCATGCTCTTGACTTTATCTCATATTTATCTACCACAGAGGCCGCGGGCCGTGGCGCAGTTGGTTTGGGCGCCAGCTTATTAGCACCAGTTCCTCTGTGGTGATCCAAAGGTCGTGGGTTCGAACCCCGGCCGTGCCATTGTTTATGTTGTTTGACACACACAACATAGCTGCAATATTTTCCACACAGTTTTGCTTTAAACAGATTGGACATCAAACCAAAACGTTATCTCATACCTATCTGCAGGAGTTAAGTATGAGATGAAGTCAAGAACATAGGTTTGTGCAGTGTTCAGGCTGACAGATCTATCACGTTGGTTCTGGTGGAAGGATCTCACAATATAGAGTGGCACTATGCCCACCTCTCAATGGCGTCATAACATAATAAATTATATGTTGTAATGATGTCATTCAGTGTGACGTCATACAAAGGAGGCGTGGCATTGTTTATGTTGTTTGACACACACAACTTAGGTTCACACATGCTGCAATGTTTTCCTCTCTGTTTTGCTTTAAATAGATTGGACAGCAACCCAAAACCTTTATCTGATACCTATCTGTAGGAGTTAAGTATGAGATAAAGTCAAGAACATAGGTTCGTGCACTCGTCCTTCGGACTCTTGAGATCCTTCCACCAGAACCAACTTGAGAGATCTGCCAGCCTGAACACTGCACTCACATGTTCTCATCAGCGAGAATGAGCGACATAGCGCATGTAACGGGTTTATAGCAGTGGGAGTTGCGGACGTCCAGAAAGCACCCTGCAGAGCACTTTCAGTGACATTTAATATTGGCCGATTTCTACTTCCATTGACCAAATCAACCACAAAGAATGCCATTTTTTCAGAAATTATCAAAATGTTATAACCCAATTGATTCTACATTCAATATATTTTTTATTATATTTTTTTAATCATTTCTATTCATTACTAATTTTCTCATATTTTTCAGGGAATATTTCTTCTTTTTTAGGTATTATTATGATAAGAGCAACTTATTGCTGATTATTTTCTGAAATTAGATTAATATTTAATTTATCTAATATCTCAAAAATAAATGTGAGGTCAAATTAAAGTCCGTCAATTTGTCACTTTTCTAACCCTACCGATTTAAGCTATTTTTAATAATTTTAGCTTCATAATAAATCTTGAAATTGATGGACTTTTTTTCAAGTTCTTTTTAGTATTTATGTGTTTTTCTGTGCAATATTCTATATGTTTTCATAAACTAACCCCCAATAAGCTGGCATTTTTATATTATTTAAAAAAACTTAGTATTATAGTATTTTCCTCTGTTTTTCCTAATAGATTGACCCCAAAACTATAAATTGCTCTCAAATTGTTAATTATGAACAGATTTTGATGAATAAGGACTCTACGAGCTCGTATTTGAAAGATGTAGATGATAGGACAATAAAACATGTAGATAATGTCTTGGAAATAGGCTTTCTATTTTCAAGGTCATTGAAAGGTCACTTCAAGGTCACTTGCAATATTTGATCAAAATATCCTAAGAAGGTTGACATTCGATCACATATCATTTGTAGATGTATTCTGAGTTGTAAAAAAATTATATCCCTATGTCTGCCATTTTTAGTGATGTTGCCTTAATGCGATATTCAGTGGAAAGAAATATGCATTTCGGAGCCTCACACAACTGTGTTCACCTTGCTCGCAGCGTCAAGACGTCTTCATTGCAGGTTAAATTATTGACGAAACTTTGGTCTTTTTGCATGTGTAATATTCAGTTGAATGAAATGTGTAGACCTATCTTGTAGCCTCACGCAATTGTGTTTACCTTGCTCGCAGCGTCAAGAAATCTTCATTGCAGGTTAAATCATCTTTCTATTCCAATTATTGACGAAACTGTGGTCTTTTGTATGTGTAATATTCAGTTGAAAGAATTGTGCATCTCGTAGCCTCACGCAACTATGTTTACCTTGCTCGCAACGTCAAGACGTTTTCAGTGCAGGTTAAATCATCTTTCTATACCAATTATTCATTGACGAAACTGTGGTCTTTTGATATATATGGTCTTTTGTATGTGTAATATTCAGTGGAAAGAATTGTGCATCTCGTAGCCTCACGCAACTGTGTTTACCTTGCCGTTTCAGAGGAGGCTAAATCATCTTTTTACTACAACAAGTGCCTTTGGCTGGGAAGTGATGCTGTCCCTCACTGTTGTAGCTATCCCTCACTTGTGCAGCTGTCTCTCAATTGTGCAGCTATCTCTCACCTATGCAGCCATCCCTCACCTATACAGTTATCTCTCACATGCGCAGCTGTCTCTCACTTGTGCCACTACCACGTGTGCAGCTGTCATTCAGTTGTGCAGTTGTCTCTCACTGTTGTAACTATCTCTCACCATGTGCAGCTATGTCTCACCATGTGCAGCTATCTCTCCCCATGTGCAGTTATCTCTCACCATGTGCAGCTATCTCTCACTGACATGTGCAGCTGTCTCTCACTTGTGCAACTACCACGTGTGCAGCTGTCATTCAGTTGTACAGTTGTCTCTCACTGTTGTAACTATCTCACCATGTGCAGCTATCTCTCACCATGTGCAGCTATCTCTCCCCATGTGCAGCTATCTCTCCCCATGTGCAGCTATCCCATCCTATGTGCAGCTATCTCTCAACCTGAGCAGCTATTTCTCCCCATGTGCAGCTATCTCTCCCCATGTGCAGCTATCTCTCCCCATGTGCAGCAATCTCTCCCCACGTGCAGCTATCTCTCCCCACGTGCAGCTATCTCTCACCATGTGCATCTGTCTCTCAACCTGTGCAGGTACAGGTATTTCTCAATGTGTGCAGCTGATAGTGTTGTTCACATTTGACCCATGTTGGCCCCTTTGTACAAAACCTCACAGGGCCTCCATTGATTCAATAACTAGGTCAAGAATTAGGTCAAATTCCCGATGGTTAAAAACAAAGCTCTAATACAGAAATAAGGGCAATTTGTGGGTAAAATTTCATATGTGACATGATTCTGACAAAAAATAACTAAAATCTACTCTATTCCAAATATACATATTAGGCAAAACATCGCATAAACTTACAAAATAAAACTGAAGTGGAGACTTGTCTAGCGTCCACCAGAGGGCAACGTAAAAACGCAACATCGAGATCACACGCTCTTATCGGTGGCGAATTTTACTGCAGCCAATACTTCACACAGCCACTTTTTTTTTTTTTTTCAAATCTCGCCACACTTCCTCTCTGATCACGTTCATGCTTTTTTAGTATACAGGGCCTTAGGCCAAGAATGAAGTCTATATTATAAGAAAGGCTCTGTTCTGAGAGACCTAGTATACTATAAGTGAACGGAGGCAACGAGGAACAATGTGTAAATCGTCACACAGCCCACATGTGTAGCCAGTGGGGTAGATACAGGGTTAAGGTTTGGGAAGTAGGTCACACATGTCTCTCAAACTCCACCACAGGCAGCCAGGGCGATATCACTTACTTTTATATAGGTTAATACTAAGCATGCTAAGAGAGTGGTTGGGACTTTCTCTTGTGCATGAAAACAAATAAACACATTTAACATTTTGAAAGACAGTGGAATTACAAGATGACATGTGAGACACAACATTCAGCTCAATTGCAATTAGTGGTGGGTATTATAACACATAATTTTGGAGCTATATGTTCTTCTGAGGGGCCTGCAGATCTCAGACCTGGCTGTCAGTGTCACAGACCAGACTGGCGGACATCTCAACTGCATAAATAAACATAGAATTGAAATTTTTCAAACGTAGAATATATTCCAGTCAGTGTAGTCTACATTTACGACAACTTCTACTTCCATCACTACTTTTATATTAATAGTTAATATATAAGACTGAGACAGAGAGGGGCTGGGGACTTTCACTCTCTGGCAACCTGTGATATTAACTACCTTAGTCATCATGGCTTCCGGCACATCACTTGTGCAGTGAAAACAAATAAACACTTTTAACATTTTGAAAGACAGTGGAATTACAAGATAACATGTGAGACACAACATTCAGCTCAATTGCAATTAGTGGTGGGTATTATAACACAGAATTTTGGAGCGATATGTACTTCTGAGAGGCCTGCAGATCACAAACCTGCCTGTCAGTGTCACAGACTGGCGGACACCTCAACTGCATAAATAAACATAAAATTTTAATATTTTTTGGCAAATGTAGAATATATGAAAATTAATAACTTTATGCACAAAAGAAAAGTATGCTATATGTTTGACTGTGTTAAAAATGTCCGAGTTTCAACTGCCAGTTTCAGACAGTTGCCAGTCACTGTACTCTACATTTACGGCAACTTCAAAATGATGAGAAAATATAAATATCATTTTCAAAAAGGAAACTGTAAACACATTCTTTTTTTTAAAAAAGACTTTCTTGTTTAATATATATATGTAATTATTGACGAAACTGTGGTCATTTGAATATATGATATTCAGTGGAAAGAAATGTGCATCTCGTAGCCTCACGGAAGTCTGTCAGTCCGTCCGTCTCTACTCCAATTATTGATGAAACTATGATTTATATTCATTTGCACCTGCCATTTCAAATTATTGTTGGTTCACTTGTGATAATAATAATAATAATAATAATAATAATAATAATAATAATAATAATAATAATAATAATAATAATAATAATAATAATGATAATAATAATAATAATAATAATAATAATAATAAATTTATATAGCGCTGATACCAGACAAGTCTGTTCATACCAGACAATTCTGTTCATAGCTACTAGTAGTAGTAGTAGTAGCAGTAGCAGTAGCAGTAACAGTAGTAGTAGCAGTAGCAGTAGCAGTAGTAGTTATTTTTCCATCTGATATTTAATATGTTTGGTATGAAGCTTGCCAGCTAACTAATAATCTATTTATGTTTAAAAGATAACAAAAAAGACAATTTAAAGAAACCAGTATTTCCATTCTGATCCTGGAGATACTCACCTGGGCATCAAAAAGTTTGCTTAGATCTGGTTCCAGGATATAGAATTTGATGCCGTCATAATAACCATCAAGTGTGAGACCTCTAATCAACAGGACTACCAAAACTGCATATGGAAATAATGCAGTAAAGTACACCACCTAAAATGATTAGTGGTGAATGATTAGCTGATAGAATGGATGTATTTTATTTGTAATTGTAATATACAGGGATATAAATTAATCATATTCCCAGAAATCGACAAAAGGTGATGGATATATAAAAGGATGCTGTACTTTTCCTGATGATTTAACACCCTTTATGAGACTGAAAAAAACAATGATAGTAGCCAGGAGGAGACAGAGAACCAGTTGCCATCGCAACCCGCCCAGATCATCTACACCATCAGCTTCATGGGTACCCCACACATACCGCCTTAAACATTATTCAAGACTTCCATTGAAGAATCCATTTCGCTACTTACTTAAAGGAGACAATACTTGAAATTTATTTGGCAGTACATTTGATCATAAATTTCAATCAACATTTACGAGATGTTTACTATATTTATGCAATACGCCATTACAAACATATTAAATCCATAACATCTCATAAAATCTAAACACTTTCAGTAGAATGAGTAAAGGAAGGTCTCACTTGAGATACTCCTCAGAGGGCACCACTGCAGACTTGTTGTTAGCTGCAGCCAGTGTGGTATTGAATATTGCAGCAGGGAGACCGGATGTTATGTTATAGCAGACGCCATCAGCGTCTGGTCGCAGACCAATCATCTCACAGGTATCCGGGTCCTGAATGGTTGTGTTTATATTCAAGGCACACCCTACATATCGAATGACACCAGAGTTTAGTGGGCAATATTACTCGTTAATATTCCTTTCGATTTGGTAATAATGGCTTCATCAGAAATGGGAGAAGTTCAACATGAAATAAGTAGCAAAGGACTTCCTATTGCACAAATAACAGTCTGAGATGGGACATTAAAGGAGCTCGCAGGTCTCCAGATGTTTTGATATTTTTAAACACCCTTCTTATTGTTCCCTTTTTTTCATAAATTGCCTTGTTTTTATGTGCAAATAAAGATATTATATAATAACAAGATCAATATTTTGAGTTTAGCATGTTTAGCATGTTAAATTGTATAATATATCTGATTATGCATATTCTTTCTTACATTCGGTGTTCCATTCTCGGTCACAGTACTGCCATGGAAGGTCACTGGTAAAAGAGGCAAACAAATAGAAGATGGCCCAGGCAATAATCATGTTGTAGTAACTGGCCACCATTATTGAAACACAAAGCATGCCCACTCCAATGCCTGAAAGATATATAAACGATAATCAGGCGAGGATAATCAATATTTTTTCTCAAATGATGTTAAAAGATTAGTTAAACACTTATGTTTTAACAAAGTTCTCATAATATGGCATTATATATATTAGTCCAAATAAAATATCTTGATAACTGATAACTAGATACTTCCTACAATAAGGCTGATTAGATTATTGCAAATTGTCTTAGCATGTGAAAAATCTTTATTTTTCAATGCCTACATTTGTTAACTAATATCATAGAGCTTTCCCAATCTCCCTGATACTAAACTATGAGTGTATATTGAACTAAAACTTTCATTATGAGATTATGAGAGGTCCTCGAATGGCAGTTCATTATCAAATGAAATCTAAAGGTAATTTTCGGGTAAAATGCTGCTTTTTTCCAATATATATCTGCTTATTTTTCAATAATTGCACTTAAGTATTATTTTGTAAAAAGTGTAGGTTAATATATGTCTTGAAATAATTATAGTTTAGTACCTGAAAAGAATTTTGCCATATTCCAGCAATTCAAAGGCCCACGACTGGTATACTGGCCAATAGCTAGTTCCATAAAAAATAAAGGCATTCCCACAAAGGTCAACATAATGACATAGGGAATCAGGAACACAGCTGAAAAATAATAGGTACAATAAGAAAAAAACAATATCCAATTCAACAGTTTATTTCATTTCACTGGATTTTTGCAAACATATATAAAAATGTAGGCCAATGGCTTTGGAGCTTTGTCGATCATTGCTTTTTTGCAATGTTTGTGAAAATATTCTTGATTTGCCTGCAAACTGCTTCATAAATGATCATTTAAATATATCCTTTCCAAGAGCAGACCTGATTCACAATCATCGGTAATTTGTCCTATTTATTAAACCATGGGTGTAATACAGACATCAAACAACTACATGAGTGTGAAACTTCTGTACAAGTTATCCACAATCAGTTTGAAGCATCTGGAGAGAACTTCGTGTGGTCTCGTATATTTACGTAACTGCCTGGCACACATGGCGGACAAACTTGTTTGCATGAGATTTTTGATCGATATTTGGTGATATATCTTATTTTGAAAATGACACAGTACGATTCACAATGTCACAATGTCAAAAGGTTTTATATAATGTAGCGACCAAAATATATTTATTGATATCAAGAATATCAATAAATATCATAGCACAATCATAGATATAAGACAAAAAGAATATTATGTCTTAAGAAAATGGCATATCTGAAATGGCATATCTGAAAATAGCTTTTGTGGACATTTTATCGAGAAAAAAAGTTAGTTATTCACACACCAAATTCAAAAGAAACAAGGTTTTGGAAAAGTCGGGCTTTTGCAGGATTTGCAAATTGATGACAGGAAACCATATATAATGCTATGCTTTTGGTTATTACATACATACCTCCACCATTCTTGTAACATAGGTATGGGAATCTCCATACATTGCCAAGCCCAACTGCATAGCCCAGGCAGGAGAGCATGAAATCCAATCTGCCTGACCAGTTACCCCGTTCTTCATTCTCATCCTTGCTGAAGTCCGGTGTGAAATTATCCACAGCTTCGGATTGATCATTCTCAGGCTGCAAATGTTTATAGTGATATCACACAAATACTTGGATTCACATTAATCAAAGACTTATGTCATGATATCACACAGATGCACATGCTAAAACGTTAATTCTTGCAATCCATATCGATTTACATATGGCTCGGTTAGTTCCGTGGAAACCTATTTCTTGCAACCTTTGTATTTAATGAACGATAAAGATGTTTTAATTAAAAACAAAAATGATTGATGTATTTTAACTTTTAAAAAGCTATCGAGATGGTTCCATGGTGTTATCCTTTATAAGGATTTTATCTATAGGGTACCTAGTACCTTCATGATATCTTTCACTAGTTGAGCAAGTGTTATAAAGAGGTGAGCAAAGTGGTCAAATAGTACGAAATAAATATCCTCTGACAGTATTTACTCAAAATTTGAAGAGATTTGAAAAATCGCGTCTGATATTAGGATTAGTAAAACAAAGTCAAATGTATGAAAAAAATCGAAAAATGAAAATGGTAACTGCTAATTAGGGGCGGACTATTAATAATTCAGGGGGGTTGGAGGAAAATAATTTCTACTATACAAGACACAAGTTTTCACTGTTCCTTCTTTGATTGCTATCTACATCACTTCTCTCTTGCGCAATGACAGTTATTTTTGACAAAACAGGTGAAGATGATATATCATACATCCTATGACATGCTTCGCCTCTGGTGATAGCAGGTGGGAGGGTGAATCAGACAACACATTCAGCAGATAATAGTGTACCATGTATTTTTCTGCACTTAGCAGGGTTCCACAGACTTTCTGATTCCACAGACTTTCTGAAGTTATTATGTATAAAATTAAGTTGGTTTCTTTCTTTATTTTTTTTATTTGTTGAAATTTTGCAGAATAATTATCAGATTTTTGGAAATTGTTTGACCTATTGTGTTACCTATTTTGGTGGAATTTGTAATTAATTGGTCAATACTATTTTAAATTAGATGTTTGATCCTTGCTCCACCTCCCTACCCAGTAATTTTATGCACCTTATCCTAGCATTTTTTTATTGATGTACATGTATTTAATTTGAAAACATAATCTTTCCAAAATTTTATTTTTCTTCTTTCAATAATATAATGGGCTTTAGATCTTTTTATTTGAAACTGGTGCAAATTGTATGGAGTTGGGTGTCGATGAAATTTTTTAAAAGAATTCTTTCGCTTTGATTTAGGAATACACCCATCAGCAATATCATACAATGTATCCATAAATCCCTGTTCTTTATTTATTTTATTAAAACAGTAAGTTTGAAATTTTGCCCAATTGGCTTTATGAAATCTCCACTTGCTCATCTGATGGAGGAAACTGATTATTTAAGATAATGGGGTAATGACTACTACACACCGATCTTCCTCTACTTACCAGAAATAGTCCAAAAACAAATTGGAGTGCACATGGAGATATTTATTGATGTTAAAGAGCCTGTAGAAGGATGTAAATATGTTGGAAAATTATCATTTAAAAGGCATAAACTATTGTTATTTAAAAAATCTTCTATTATACGTCCTTTGGCATCAGTATTGTTTCTGCCACCCCAAATATAGTTGTGAGCATTAAAGTCACCAGCTAATATTATATGGCTAATATATTTAGCAGCTGGGTTATCAAATTATCTAAATCTGTAAAATTGATTGTATAATTAAAAAGAATTAATGAGAATAAATATAGGATTTAACAGAATCATTTGTTAAGTTTACAATCATGCTTTTAGTGAACAGGTATAAAATGTATATGGGAATGATCACCTGTGTCCATCCTTTCTTAGGATTTAGTTCTACTTATTTTACTTTGATCTTTGATTTCCTTTTTGTCTGTTTAATTAACTGGTCTATTGCTCTTTACGTTTCTATTACTGGATGATGTCGAGGGAGTCTGTGAAGAGGTTTTAGCGGATGGGACTGTTGTTAGAGTGGTGGATGCAGTAGTCTGAGTGGTTGCTCCTGAATATTTTGGGATATTTGTAAAAAAGGAATACTATTTTTCATTGATTGGCCACATCATTTCAGTCTGAATTGCAATTGATTTTGTTCCTTTAATTTTTACAATGCTAGCATATATTTTGTTTTATTAAAACTTTCTACACGTTTACGTGCCTCTGGAAAAGAAATGTTTTCAGTATGAAAGGGTGATTCTGCGAATATGATGGCTAATTGCCTTGAGAATTCACACATTTTATGATTTCTGAAGAACACTCTTCTCCACTATGCTGCGCAGTACATTTCGGGCATGTTACATTCCCCTTACATTGATCAGATCCATGTCCATACCTCTGACACTTGAAGCAGCGCAGAAGGGTTTGGAATAAAATCATCAACTCTGGCATTTAGATATCCAACTTTAAGAGATGTTGGAAGTTGCATTACTTCAAATGTCAGAATAAACACATTAATTGGAACTTTTGCATTGAAGAACATCCTGGTCTTTTAGCTCATCCACTATATCCTCTTCAGAAACTCCTAAAAACTCCAAATCTGAGCAGGTTTTGTGAGCTGTAATAATAATAACTGAAACTGTGGCTAACATTCTGCATCGTAGAAGATTGTCTGCATGGCTTTTCCGCTCAACCTCAATGTTATAAAATTCACAATAATTAATCCTAAATATCATACATTGTATTTTTTATCAACAAAATGTATAGCCTGAATAGAAGGAGAAATACTACAAGCCACTTAAATCAGACCTGGGCCTAATCTGATCTGCCCGTCTGGTAAACATCTAGATCCAAGACAGGCTACCAGAACATTATTCCTGCCAAACCAGCCCAGTGCTGAACTTCTCAGGATTCCATATCCTCCATCCACCCCCACGAGTTGAATCCCACATCAAATAGGATGCCCCTGTAGTTGCCTTTTACGACATGCTGTATGGCTATTCTTTAATCCACGCACCCACAGGGGAACTGGGGTCTGTAGGCACTCATAGTATGAAATAAAAAAATACCATTGAAGTGGTCTCCTTTCTTATGCACATACTTAAATCCCCAGCCCAGGATCATCTCTTGAGAAATTTGCAGTCATTTAATTTACAGAGGCAAAGCATGTGCTGTCCTGAAATTAATTGATAATGCCAAGATTAACTCTAAGGGCATTTGCAGCAATAAGTGGTGCTAAATCACTAAAGTCCTGATTGTACCTTTTATGATTTAGTTTGTCCTTCAGACCTTTCACAATACACGCCTTAATGGAGGGTGTAAGAAAATGTGAGTAACTGTCTGTATTTTGGACAATTTCTGTAATGAACAGGGGTTTAATTTCACCATAGTCAATATGGGGCTGCTGGGCTTTCTGGCTATTTCATGAACTTCAAAGGGAATATAGGAGACAATGATCATCACCTTTTGATTAGTTGACAACCCAGGCCCTGTTCGCCAAGAATCTTGATATATTCATGGTTTCTGAACTAGTGCATGCTTTGCCTCTGTATATTGTGTTGTTGGTGCTACTACACACAATATATTCAGTCACAGGTATATAACTTTCAGGTGGTGGGGACATTCCTCTTTAGTCACAATCAGTGAACTTGAATATGCTGATACATACACCGTTCACTTTCACATCTCACTGACAACATTTTGTTAAGCATCTTAAAACACATATTATCATCACCAATATATCATGTGATTTATACAGGATATAATAGGTACCTGTTGCTGCAATTGAGTGGCCAGATAATCGCTGAACTGTTGTGATAATCTGTTGACTGTAGTAGAGAGATTATCTATCTTTTGGTCCATGCGTCGGATGGCATTGCTATCGTCTGCCATGGTTGTGTATTGAGAACACCACATCGCACATATGCTGAGTCCTTTATGTTTTATCACACACCATTAATTCCAAATAGGACATACAAAAGATTTTGTGGGGGTATATAATGTGATTCTTAAGGGAATCCAAGACTGTAAAGGAGACAATGATCATCACCTTTTGATTGGTTGACAACCCAGGCCCTGTTAGCCAAGAATCTTGATATATTCTCAGTTTCTGAACTAGTGCATGCTTTGCCTCTGTACATTGTGTTGTTACACACAATATATTCAGTCAAAGGTATATAACTTTCAGGTGGTGGGGACATTCCTCTCTAGTCACAGTCAGTGAACACAACTATGCTGATACATACACCGTTCACTTTCACATCTCACTGACAACATTTTTTAAGCATCTTAAAACACATATTATCATCACCAATATATTATGTGATTTATACAGGATATAATAGGTACCTGTTGCTGCAATTGAGTGGCCAGATAATCGCTAAACTGTTGTGATAATCTGTTGACTGTAGTAGAGAGATTATCTATCTTTTGGTCCATGCGTTGGATGGCATTGCTATCGTCTGCCATGGTTGTGTACTGAGAACACCACATAGCACATATGCTGAGTCCTTTATGTATGTTTTATCACACACCATTAATTCCCAGTAGGACAACCAAAGGTTTTTGTGGGGGTATGTTACGAGATTCTTAAGGGAACCCAAGTCTGTTTGGAGATGTCTGAACTGTCTTCCAAAAATGAACTCATTTCAAGCTATTTGTTTTTAACACTTTGATATTGATCGAAACTAACACTTTTTATCATACTGGTTTCAGCATTCTTGAACAACTCTCCACCAATTCATTTTCATCTCCAATTCTTTGACTGCTTTTCCTGCTATCAGGCTTTATTCCAGTAATTGGCAAATAATCATTAAAGTTACATGACGACAATATTCTCCTGAGTTGTATTTTCCTTCTGGACATCTATTATTTTTTTAGTTTATCTGATATTTTTCATAACGTACATTTTTAACCATTTGTGATGTACAAGTCTCTAACTACATGGCCTTTTTAAATGAAAAATATATTTTCCCGGTCAAAATTACATTACAAAATTACATATCCCCCAAACTTCAGAGCAGGTGAATGTGTTGCCAAGGAGAAAATAAGACATGACCTTGAGGTAGGAACTTCCGGGCAATCATCTAACAATAAATGCAAATGCTCAGTCATTCGTATTCAGTTAAGAATTTTCGCATCAATATCCTTGGGAATATAAATAGATATGACTGATGTATGTTATAAAAACGGATGACATTTGGGCACATCTAGTTTGAATGATATTTGGGTATATCCTGAGTGGAGATAAGGGAGTACTGTATTGTTCTTTGGGTTTGGTCATAAGGAAAGGATGTGAGGTGAACGGGGTGTTAAAATCTTTAGTTTTTCTTGTTTTTTTTTCAGGAGATGAAGATAGTTATATTTTGTTCCAGTTATTAGCAGCCACTAATTTTCATTGTGATTTGTAGGTTTTCAGATACTGGTGGTTGGAGGGAAAATATTGCTGATGTATAGGATGTAGTGAAGTGGGGGGATCAGGTTGATAAGAAATACTGATCTGACATAGAAAAGTGACAGGAGGTAATGTAGGTATGAAGGGAGGACAGCTCAATAGGTCTTCACATCGGGGATGTATAATTCTATAGTTGTGAGTTTGGTGTGATGGGGGATATTGGAAACCCCTAGGTTGACAGGGATGTTGGAATTCCCTTTAGTGCGCTGGGGACAGTAGGCCTCAAGGAAGGAGGAATGTGAAGGTTATATAATTTTCAGTACAGTGGGATGAAGTGAGATAGGATAGTCGCTCATGGGTGTAGTGGCCTGCATCGGGTGATCAGTAGAGTATAAGACACAGATTGGAGATCTGCATATTATTGGGACTCCCTTCTGGCTGTGTAGCCATAATGCATAGACTCTGTCATGTCACGCGTCCTTGACATGACCCGGTCACCGGTCACAGATCTCCAAGCACAACAGGTTAACCCTTTTGGCACGGGCCTCAGTTCATATGTGAAATTGGTCGAATATGCCATGGTCGAACAGTTAAAAATGTCAACAACCCTTCAATAAAGACATAAATAAAGTCCTTGAAAATGGACACTAGAAACACAAGAGAGTTTGCCTTTTCCCTATGAAAAGTTTATGCTCCCCTGAGGGTGATATATATGGTGATTTGGACCCTTCCAATGTTTTTTAGATATGTTTGTCAATTTCTTTTAGTCAGTGCATTGGTCAACCTCAATATTGTTATAATAGTGATTTTGTGTCATATTGTTAAATCCAAAATAACTTCTTCAGTTATTTATACATAAATAAATTTAATAGATCTTAAAAGACACATGAGAATAGAATTTACTAGTCGATCTGAGAAACACACATACAGGTGACATGTGACTTGTTGATTTCCATCATGACTGATATTCAAATATTGACAACTCCACATTTTTAAGATCTTGAATTGTTTTGAAATATTAGTATACCAATCTGATGGAATATACGCAAGAATGCAAGTATGTGTAAAGGATTGATACATTGTCATAACACCTGTGACGTGTGCAGTCCATATTTGTACTGAAATGTGGATTCAGGCAAATGTGAAATGAGTAATCTTGCCATGAGTAAAGGTAAATAGATATAATCAGACCTGTGAGACCTTGCTTAAACATTTGGAACCATCAGTAGAAATGACAGTCATATATGCATATAACGTTTTTTCTGTGTGGGACACATCTACAAAAGATAAATGACTGACTCTGGAGCTTTGTGGACGTTTTATAGAATTTCGAATATTGCCAATGACCTTGAAGCATCACCATAAATTTAGGACATAGGCGTTAGAATGGGTAGGGGTCCAAATTCATGTATAGTGGGTGTCAGTGTGATGTTTTGCACCATTTTACACACTTAAATTTAAATTTCTCTTAAATTAACTAGTTAATGAAATATTTATTTATTGAAAAATACCCACAAGAAGTTTGACTATATTTCCCATAAAATGGTGCCTATATATACATTTGAATAGCGTTTCCAAGGGGTAATTTTGCTAAAATTCACTGTAGTTTATGGTAATTTTTCAAATAATGAAATCATAATGATGAAAAGTGTCCCATATTATGCTGGAAATATAACTCTGGTAGCATGCAAAGCAAAAGGAATTTAATAGTTGGTTTGGTAGATTTTCTGCCTTTTGGATTTGAAAGATATACATAATTTTCCCGATTTTCACATTGAAATCCATAAAAATCATATTTTTGTAAAAGGCAGAACATTTTACAATGGCATTTGTACCAATAATGGCTTAAAGAGTGGGCTATACACCCCCCTAACATATCCACATGAGACACATTTCAAATTGATGGCCAATTTTTCACAAAGTGAAAATTTCAATTTTTCCCCATTGAAATAAATGGAAAATACCTGTGACCTTGGGTTGAAAATTCAACGGCCCATAAAATCTGTTCTATTATAGCTACAGACTTGATCTTGGGCTTGTTAGTTTTGTTTTGGAGAGATCTTTCATAATATGACTTAAACAATGAGAGTTTTAGTGTGCAACAGCATTTTCATATCTTAAGGTCATGTCAAGGTCACCCCAAGGTCACAGGATTTATTATTTTTTAAATCTTATTTTCAATTGTCAAACATCTCTATCAGTAATTTTTTGGGGCTAAATTTTATATTGTTTGTATAAATAGCCTATGTCCTTCATTTATGGCGATGGTGACATTTGAATGACTTGGAAAATGAAACCCCTATTGCCATGGATTTTACTATGAATCTCAATATCCAAATAACCTGGTACATCTTTCAAAAACGAGCTCATACAATATTTATTCTATAAAATCAAAATTAACAATATTAGAGCAATTTTTAATTTCGGACCAATCTATAATGTGAATTTGAGGAAATTGTAATATGCTGAGCTATTTTGAAGCTATGTCTATGATAATTAATGATTGAAGGTTAATTTATGAAAGTACATGTACATTATGTAACATATCATACTGCATTGAAATAAATGTTGATGCTGAAAATAAATTGAAAATAAAGTCCGTCAATTTTGAGATTTATCAACAAGCTCCGAACAATATTTGTGAACAAAATGTCACTGCACCAAAGCAAATTGATGCAGGGGTAAAAAAAACATAATAGTGCACATCTACTTCCTTTGATAGATTATGTGTGTCAAGTATCATGAAATTGTCATCTGTTTACATACATATAAAAAAAAAGCATGAACGTGATCAGAGAGGAAGGGTGACGAGATTTGAAAAAAAAAAAGTTGCTATATGAGGTATTGGCCGCGATAAAAGTCGCCACTGATATGAGTGTGTGATCTCGCTGTTCCGTCACCACGTTGCCTGCCCTCTGGTGGAAGTGACGCTAAACTAATCTCCACTTCACTTTTGTTTTGCAAGTTTATGTGAAGGGTTGCTCTTTTAGCATATTATGAATGGCACAATTATCACTTATTTTTTGTCAGAATCATGTTAGATGTGAAATTTTACCCACAAATTGCCTATATTTCTGTATTAGAGCTTTGTTTTCAACCATCGGTAAATTGACCTATTTATTGATCTACTTATTGAGGCCCTGCAAGGTTTTGTACAAAGGGGTCTATATGGGTGAAATGCAGATATTTTTATAAGAGATAGCTGCATAACTGAGAGATAGCTGCATAACCGAGAGATAGCTGCACAAATAAGAGATAGCTGCATAAATAAGAGATAGCTGCATAAATAAGAGATAACTGCATAAATAAGAGATAACTGCATAAATAAGAGATAGCTGCATAAATAAGATATAGTTGTATAAATAAGAGATAGCTGCATGAATAAGAGATAGCTGCATAATTGAGAGATAGCAAGTGATAGACAGCTACAACAGCAAGAGATAGCTGCATAAATAAGAGATAGCTGCATAAATAAGAGATAGCTGCATAAATAAGTGATAGCTGCATAAATAAAAGATAGCTGCATAAATAAGAGATAGCTGCATAAATAAGAGATAGTTGCATAAATAAGATATAGCTGCATGAATAAGAGATAGCTGTATTGAGACATGAAAAGGTGAGAGATAGTTACAACAAGTGAGAAATGGTTACAATAGTTGCAATATTGAGAGATAGCTGCAATAGTGAGACAGTTACAACAGGGAGAGATAGCTGCATAAATGAGAGACAGCTACATAAGTGAGATGACTGCAAAGTGATAGTTACAGCAGTGAGAGATAGTTACAGCAGTAAGAGATAGCTGCACAAATGAGAGAGTTACATAAGTGAGATAGCTGCACATGAAAGAGACAGCTGCATCAGTGAGATAGCTGTGCAAGGGAGAGACAGCTGCATAAGTGAGAGATAATAACAACAGCGAGAGACAGTTACAGCAGAGATAGATAGCTGCCCAATGAGGGACAGTTGTATAAGTGAGAGATAGCTGCATATATGTGAGACAGCTGCATCCGTGAGAGATAATAACAACAGCGAGAGACAGTTACAGCAGAGATAGATAGCTGCACAAGTGAGGGACAGCTGTATAAGTGAGAGATAGCTGCATATATGTGAGACAGCTGCATCAGTGAGAGATAGTTGTACAAGGGAGAGACAGCTGCATAGGTGAGAGATAGTTACAAAAGTGAGACAGTTATAACACAGATAGATAACTGAACAAGTGAGAGACAGCTGTATAAGTGAGATAACTGCAAAGTGAGAGATAGCTGCACAAGCGAGGGTTAGTTACAGCAGAGATAGATAGCTGCACATGTAAGAGACAGCTGCATCAGTGAGATAGCTGTACAAGGGAGAGACAGCTGCATAAGTGAGAGATAATTACAACAGCGAGAGACAGTTACAGCAGAGATAGATAGCTGCACAAGTGAGAGACAGCTGCATAAGTGAGAGACAGCTGTATCAGTGAGAGATAGTTGTACAAGGGAGAGACAGCTGCATAGGTGAGAGATAGTTACAAAAGTGAGACAGTTATAACACAGATAGATAACTGAACAAGTGAGAGACAGCTGCATAAGTGAGATAACTGCAAAGTGAGAGATAGTTACAACAGTGAGAAATAGCTGCACAAGTGAGGGGTAGTTACAGCAGAGATAGATAGCTGCACAAGTGAGAAACAGCTGCACAAATGAGAGAGTTACATAAGTGAGATAGCTGCACATGTAAGAGACAGATGGGTGTGCAAGGGAGAGACAGCTGCATAAGTGAGAGATAATTACAACAGTGAGAGACAGTTATAGCAGTGAGAGACAGCTGCATAAGTGAGAGACAGTATCCTTTCCCAGCCGAAGGCACTTGTTACTCTAGAATTATTGAGATGATCGTCCTGTGACCTTGAAAAGCAGATGAAGGTCACTGTCCATCAATCTCATCTGGGATCTTCACCAGATGCTTATGACACAAGTTATGTGTGTCAACTCTCATGAAGCTGCCATCATTTGTTCCTGAGTTATTGCAATGACGTGGATAATAAATAAATAAACATTTATATTATATCAGGAAAAAAGTGTTTGAAAATCTGATTGCATGAAAGTTTGCAGGGCTTCTTTTCCAATCTCTCCCACGTAGAACTCGTAACGAAATTGGATTGTCATGGAGAATTTTCAGATTTACAAACTCTGGTGTGTTTTCTCTCTCAGAGCAGACCATAACTTTTCCCTCGTTAGACTTACCAGTACAAGGCGCCATCTGGCGAGGTAAACTTAAATAACGAGAAGACTATCAACATGGCTGCACTTGGACGAATGGTTTCGTCCTTGGCGAAAAATGTTTCCAAATTAACAAATTCTCCGATCAAACAGGTAATTATCTGCGTGTCCGTAATTATTACAGAGAGAGGTGAAAATAAGTGGATGTAGATGAAAGCAGCAATCCATATAACTATACCCAAAGTCAGCGTCAAAATAGACTTGAAATTGACAATTTGAATTGAAAATGAAATCCACTGTCTCCGGAAACACCACGCATTGACCATCCAGTTTAACTCTATACCCAAAGCCATCGGTAAAATAGACTTGAAATCCACTGTTTCTATACACATAGGGTGCACACAATTGTTCCGCCCAAATCCGCCAGATATCGCCGGTTACACCCGATTGGGCGGCGGTTTTGCAAACCAGGTGGCAGGTGGACTCGCCACTTACACACGATTGGTCTGGTGGAAAGAGCCACTTTGCACACGATTGTGTACAGGCGGGCGGGTCGGCGGATTTCGCCGCCTTCCGCCGGCAGGTTTCAATCGTGTGTACCCATAGTTAGCATCAATATAGAATTGAAATCCACTGTTTCCAGAAACAACCAGATGTTTCCAGTGAATACCAGTGAAGTTGGCCCCCAAGGAAGTCGGCCCCGCTGTGGGTAGGTGTACTCGGCCCCCAAGAGAAGCCGGCCCCAGTCACTCTGTACCGGCTCAAAACTCATGAAATCTCCTTCGAGAAGGCTATTTGACCCTTAGGACATTAACTAGCCCTAGGGACCCTCGGTAGCCGTTAATTTTCTTCCGGTAACTTGATAATCTAGTCACCTAAATGTGGGGGCCGACTTCTCCTAGAGGCTGACTTCTCTCGGGGGCCGACTTCACTCAGGCGCCAACTTCACTTGTTACCTTTCCAATGATGTGTGACCGGAATTCCGGGCACAGCATACAGGTTTTATTACTAGTGTCTAATTTAACTCACGACCCAACAAAGATGTCAGTCCTGTCTGAAAATAATTCTTTGTTTTTTCAAGAGCACAGCTTCTTTTCGCCATTGTTTACGAGTTTGTGCAATGAAGAGGGTACCTGGTCAAGATAACTGCGATAGGAAGTGGACCATGCTACTGAACCCCCATATTAGACCGCGGTCAAACTGCTGTATTTTATTCTTTTATCAATGTATATTCCACAGGTGTAAATTGTTCACAAGTTGAAGAAAATATAAGTTTAACAATGCTTAGAAATGCATATTATTTACATTTTGGAAGACTTAAAATGGCTGCCAAACTTGAATGTGCAGTTCTGTCAGGGTCTGAACGAAAAGTGAGAATTTTCACAGAAATATATGTCAGATATTAGGTATAATTATGGCAGAAAGTAGCTGATTAAGATTAATATCAAATGGCAGCTATCTTCAGGTTTTAGATAAGAGTAGGGAAAATATAGAGCTAGAGCTCTACCAAGTAAAATATACAGGCACTTGGTGCCGTGGTTCACTTTATCACATGGTTATTTTGACCATAATTCATGAAAAGTACACACTGGAACTGGATAATTTTACCGGAAGCAGAACTGTACAAATCCTCTATATTTATTCATTGACGATAGTGAGTGGCAGGGGGCCTGTGTAATACCATAAGAAATGATTCATCTGTCATTTTGTCGATGAATAGTAGAGGAATGTGCACTTCAGTCTATGTGGCTCAACCTGCTCACCATATCACTGGAATAATTACGAGTTCCACAATTGAATGCCAGTGCAGTCTGTTTACTCCAAAAAATACAAATATAATCAGGATTTCTGCACTCGTGTAGAAACGTTGCAATGCTTCTAGTGCTAATTATAGAAGATAAACTAGTAGTACATGACATGGTCACAGTTCATACATCATGTCCAGTATCTCCTACTAGCTTTGGTTGAAAGGTCCTGAGTTCTCAGCATTTTCTTCTGCTTTCAGTTATATGGGTTTTGTAACCCAGGCTTGTTGGGTGGAGCGTCGGTTTTGGAGCAGACACAAGTTAGGACACGGTATGTGGACTGGCGCATGCTAAAAGATGTGAAGCGTCGACGCATGGTGAAAGAGTACGCTCCCCAAAGGCTCAGGCTCGACTCTCTCTCACAGAATACTCTACTGCCTCGAGAATTACAGGTAAATATTCAATACACAGATTTATCCCCTTGTTGTGCTTCTGCCTGGAAATTTGGCACAAAAAGTATTTAAGCTTTAAAGAAGAAAAATTTATGTTTTTTGCCTAAGTTTTTTTAATATTACTGGTATCAGTGTTCAACTCAAGTTCCTCTTGCATGTTCATATTCAGATATTTAAATTGATTTCTCATAATGATTTAAAGACATGTAATAACCAGTTATTTCTATAGCAGCATATTTGGCCCTTACTTCAAAGTCTACTTGTCTCAGAACCTTTAGTCATTATCTATTAGTGAGGGTAGCAAGTGGTAAATTGCATATCATAAAGAGAACTAGTTTTGGAGAGATGTTTTCCAGTGGGTCTTTAATAATGACCCACAAGCCTTTGAGGTGAAAATCAGGCCATACCAAATTTATATATTAACATATTTTATTGTTTTATCTTGCAGGAGTTGGCTGTTCAAGAACTGGGTGCTCTTCCTTTAAACTCCAACCGCATTCGAGTAGTGAATCGCTGTGTTGTCACATCACGACCACGTGGCAAGTTACGAAGATGGAGGATGAGCCGTATAGTGTGGCGCCACCTAGCAGATTATAATCAATTATCAGGTGTTACCAGAGCACATTGGTGACACAGTTTGAATTACTCCAATGCATATAAACATGAAAGACATTATAATGGACAAATCAGCCGGTGCATGGATGATAAGGAATTAATTGAATATGGAATAAATGAAAAGCTTGGAATATAAATGTAAACCCCAACAGTTTTAGAACAAATTGGATTTAGAAGATATCTACAAACAATGTGAAAATTAAAAGTTGATTTATTCCACAGAATATGCTTTTTTATTGGTATAAGGCAGACATTTTGTGGCAGGTCATATGCAAAGAGTCATTTGCATTGCCACATATTTTTTGGGATACATGTATTTGAACTATGTATCTAACTTTATGATTTCCTTTCATTTTGATTTAATCGGTGATTCATGCATACATCAATGTAATATATAAATCTAATTTGATCTAAAAAGTTGAAGGTCTTGTTGTTCAATCCCATTTCTATGTTTGAACATTTTATGGAAAATAATTTTAACATAATATGCTAATCATAATTTTCCCTGGGAGATCCATATTTCCTCATTGATTTTCTTGTAACCGATAAAAAGTTTTATCTGGTAAACATGTTTGAGAGCAAGTTCTCTTGCTTTAACTGTTGAAGGCTAATTTTTTTACCACCCTGGTATACCATGAATACCTACATTAGGGGAACCACAGGCCATGGCACAGTTGGCAGAGCACAAGCTGATTACCACCTCTGTGGTGATCCAAAGGTTGTTGGTTTTATCCCCAGCCATGCCAAGATTGAATTCATGATACAATGTCACACATAAGCTAAGGCCCATGCCTAAAGGGTTGACTTGTTGTCCTTATAAATCTGTGAATGGATGAGTTGTCATGCCAAAGACCTGCGACAAGATAATTCAGTGAGAGCTTCAAGTAGGTTTCATCATGAAATGACTGGAATAATGTTGAAAGTGAAGTAAAACCCCAAACAAACAAAACCTACATTAGGGTCACCTCAACCTGACTTTTACCTGTTTTTTGAGGTCACAAGCTTCAATATTTGCAAAACAAAATATTTTGCTTCTATGGATTTGAGCTTTGCATGTGTGTGTTTGTGAACAAAAACATTTTATATTATAAACCAATTTCATTTGCAGCAAACATCTATCTCTTAAAGGTTGACATTTTATACTCTTGATAAAAATTTTGACATCTTTTAAAATGTAGCCCAAACCTGTAACATTTTATGATATTTCTCTGTTTTGACAAGCAAACTGACAGGATTGTCTGGAGCCAGTCAATTGCCTTGTTTTGTCTCAATATTATGTGTTTTAGATATATTTATTTTCACTTAACATGCCCAGCTTTTCCCTTTAAACCCTTAACTCCTGAATCATTAATTGTTTATCCCTTTAGATAAATTTTGAGAATACTATTCCTTGCATAATTTGAAGAATTTGTGCTGAAATTAATTTACTTGTTTAACAAAGATGCACCAAAACTTCCATCCTCCATATTAGCAGGGACTTATAATAAAAAATGCCTATTTTTAGCAAAAATTGATCTGTTCAGCTGCTGGAGACTAGAATAAATAGACTCGTATACATGAATGTTAATTTTTTTGTATTAATGAACATGCAGAGAAAGTGAGTCATGACCCTCCCTGGAGGAGAATTTAAAATTTTACAAAAAAATCAGGGTTACCCTCAGGCTGAGGGTATTGCAGTGCTCCTGATGTATGTGTGTCTGTGTGTGTGTGTGTGTGTGGAAACCACCCTTGTCATCGTGATAACTCGAGAACAAATGGTGGCAGCTTCATGAGACTTGAGAGACATAAGCATCTGGTGAAGACTGGTTTGATGGACCAAGACCTTCACCTACTTTTAAAGATCACAGGGACAATTATGTCAAATTCCCTGCCATTGCAATAACTTTAGAACAAATGATGACAGCTTCATGAGACTTGACACATATAAGCATCTGGTAAAGACCTCATACTTGTTTGACTGGTTTGATAGACCATGACCTTCAACTTTTCAGGGGCACAGGGACAATTATGTCAAATCCTTTTCGCAATAATTCATACATAAGCATCTGATGAAGACCTCAGACTGGTTTGATGGACCATGGCCTCCAACTTTTCAAGGTCAAAGGGACATTTATGTCAGATCCCCATCATCGCTGTAATTCATGAACAAATAACAACTCTTGACACACATAAGCATCTGGTGAAGATCGCAGACCTTTTTGACATATTTGACAATTCTTAGGATAAAGAATCAATTACATGTTTTATATATATATATATATATATATATATATATATATATATATATATATATATATATATATATATATATATATATATATATATATATATATATATATATATATTTGACAATAACTCTGAATGTTGTGCACAGTATGGTACTGATTCAAATTACATAATTGACATTCCTCCATAATAGAAATACTAATTACTTTTCACATAGACAGTTTTGCATAAAATAAACTTTTATATATCAATATATACTTTTCATTCACTAAAGTAAAGATACTTTCATACTAAAAATATTCCATACCAAGAAAGCAAGCACTATTTCTTCACTTCCGAACATCTGTTAAAAATAACTAACAAACTTAAATTAAATATTTTGTGCAAAATATGTGTATTATACTTTATACTTGTGTGTGTGTGTGAAGTGTATATTTAAGTTTTTTTTGTTTAAGTTTTTTCTTTTGTGTATAGGCTGATTGCCGATCTCCATGTTTTTTTTCCTCATTGAAAAGTACACACCGGAACTGTACAACTTTACTGGAACCAGAACTGTACAACTCCACTTTATTTAATCATTGGTCGGAGAGATTGGCAGGTTTTGTTTGTTTTTATTTTTTGTTTATTTTTATTTCATGCTGTTCCTTGTTTTTTTTTTCATTTGTTTGACTGAATCTTTGTTTTCTTTCTTTATCTTCTGTTTGGTTGTCCTGAATTTTATTACATTCTGTATTGCGGGTGGGGGTTCCACTTTTTCTTATTTGTCCCCCTCCCCCCTCCCCCCCCCCCCCCCCCCAAAAGTGATAAATGGGAGGTTCTTCATTTCCGTGAACGGAAGCATAATCAAAAGAAGACAAAACGAACAGTTGCTATCATCTTCGGACAAGGCAGAAAGTTGGCGAAAACTTTTGACTTAAAATTCTGTGGTAGACAATGGTTGTTTGTAAATTCTACCAGCAAGGGTACTGCAGATATGGCGATCGATGCCGATTTGAACATCCCCAACAACAACAGGGCTCAGGTTCGTTTCTGACGGTCCAGCAGTCGAAAACTGGTTTCTTTTTTGCCTTGAAAGTCGAGTTGTGCAGATGTCTTAAAACACTTCTGTACCGTAGTAGTTTCCAACACAAAATGTAACATTTTCTGTTTTATCCTGAGAAAGAATAACGTTTTTCCCTTGAAAATATAACAAGAATATTTCAGTAGCTTGTTTATCAACATGTAAATATTCATATAAAACTGACAGAGGCAGGAGGCTTTTTACCAGTGATGTTTTCAGGTGGTGTTGTTAATTATGTGTGAGAAGTAGTTTCTGAGAATGCTAGACGATCCGCCTCACGCTACCAGCGACTCATTACCTGTCCGCCTCATGACCTGTCCGCCTCACTACTCGTGCGCCTCACTGGCCCATAGATTCATAAGTCCACAATCACCTCTCTTGAATATTTACAGCTACGTCAATCATATATTTATATTCCTTGTAAAATGTAGATGTGTTTAAAAAAAAAGTAAGTTCAAATACGTCAATTCTATATTTTGTTCCGCCGAATTCGCCTAGGGTATTCACCACCAGCACCCGCCGGCTCAATCGAGGAGAAACGGGATAACCCGGGCTAACTTGTCAGACCCAATCGTGTACAGCCTTTGACAGATCACTCACGATATACGAATGACGATGTTTTACTAACCTCTTCTTGAGAATACAGCTTTATATGACAAGGATTCGTATTCTTTGTGAAATGTAGATGTCTTTCAAAAAAAAGAGAGTCAAATTCGGTCTATTAGTATTACAAGCAATGTGAGGCGGACAGGTAGTGAGGCGGACAGGTCGTGAGGCGGAACGCCGTGAGTCGGAACGCCATGAGTCGGAACGTCCAGCACCCATTTCTGACATACCGTCTTATCACACCTTGGTGAAAAAATAAATTAGAATTTTTGATAAATTACATTATCTCTGTTTCTTCAAGATCATATTTGGCATTTCTACTACAAAACGGAAACTACTGCCTGTCGGAAACTGCTCCATTGCCTGTACCTGATTGCGTCAATGAAGGGGTTTAATTACTCTACATTACATAGGTTGTATTCAATTACTACATGTGCAGTTATTGCCTTGTTTTTGATCTCATTCAAAGTTTGGAAATCCCTGAGTCATAAATACTTGCCTTGCTCACAAAAAAAATCATCAAATCCGCATTGACCACCATTACAATCGTGTCACCGTTTAACACACCGGAAGGTATACAAGTTTGCTTGCACACGGGCATGCGTTTCACATGGGCATGCATTTCACACTGAAGGTGGCATGTGGCCAGATATCAAATGCATGGGCAGGGGAGCAGGGGAATGCATACCCTAAAGGTTTCACATTAATAAATTTGGAAATAATACACTTACAGAAATGATTGATTTATGTCTGGAATCTAGAGAACAAAAGGAAGACAGCTATATAGATTTGATAGATTTTACTACGTTTTGGCTCTGAAAATGACTCCCATATTTGCGAACGATATAACAAGTGTTAATTATAGTTTTGAAGATTTCACATTAATATCTGGGCTATTAATAAAATTTCAGAAAAAAATTAAATATTTATGACATCGTGAGAACAAGAAGAATACAATAGTCTGTATTACAAATGCATGCACATGTACGTTTGCATGCGTTTTCACATGCGTTCATGTACATGTTCTCGTGCGTGCAGGAAGCAAAAGTTCCCCAACCAAGCCTGCAAGTGGCCTGTTATACAATAGAGTTTGTGTTAGAAGGATTTGGAATAGGACTGAACTTGATGGCAAAATTTCCCAAAATGCCCATACTTCCATGGCAGTAACTGAAATCACATGTAAACTGTTGTACTAAAGATGTTTTCTTCTTCCTTTTCAGGATATGGCCAATTCAACCAATACCGTGGGGGCAATCAGCAGTTTGGGGGTGGGGGAGGGATGTATCAGAACAGGTTTGCTGCCCTCGGGAACCAGCAAGGCGGTGGGGGTGGAGGTGGCGGCGGTGGAGGTGGGGGTCGAAGTGGAGGACAGAGTGGGGGCGCCACCCGCACCACAGCTGATCTATCACCGGCAGAGGCTGTGTAAGTTACAGCCAACATTTTTGGGGGGGCCAAGGGGTGTGGATAAGAGTAGAGGCTGCTACTTTGACAACAGATTTGCTCCCCAGCATAATAATTAAAATATTACCTGGAGTACAACACCTTTTTCTCTAAACCAAAAAATCAATGATTACAAATGTATTTTTCTCCCAACTGTACTGTGGTAATTACACTTAAAAAGTAAAGCCATGAGTCATGTCAGATATTATTTTTCCTGCAGGGAGGCGATTAAGGAAGAGATGAAGATCTGGGAAAGCAGCGGCATGTGGCCATTCTCCTGCTACTCGTATGCCAAGGAAACATCCTGCATCTCTGGTATGTAATATGCAATGTAAGGTGCAAATATTGGCCAAAGGAAAATGCATACAGTACACAGTGAAAATTGCAGCAACAAACTGCTTTCAAGTTCAGACCTAAGAGATGTGAATGTGCAGAAATGTTCTTTGAATTCTATGAACTGCTCTCATTAAATAACTTTGGCCAGAATTTGCCTCAAATTTCTTAACTTTGTACAGGCACCCCTAAAATTAGGATTTTTTGAAGCACATTTTCTTGATTAAATTTTCAGAATATCAATTGATAAACTTATCAATTTTGGGTTTCAGGTTTTGAAGATATATCTCCGGAAGAAATGAGACTGGAAGCCTACAAGGCAGAGAAGGGAGGCACATTTCAGACTTATATCCAGAGCTGGAACCAATTAAAAGCAGACTACAGCAGCAAGAAACAGACCCTCAAATTTCCTAACAATGAACTGAAACAGAGACTGGTAAGTTACCTAAGGATTAGCTGAAACAAAGACTGGTAAAATACCCAAGGATTATCTAGAACAGAGACTGGTAAGTTATCTGAGGATTAGCTGAAACAAAGACTGGTAAAACACCCAAGGATTATCTAGAACAGAGACAGGTAAGTTACAGGAGGATTAGCTGAAACAAAGACTGGTAAAATACCCAAGGATTATCTAGAATAGAGACTGGTAAGTTACCTAAGGATTAGCTGAAACAAAGACTGGTAAAATACCCAAACCAAGAGTGTTATGGTACCTACCAGTGACCCCAAATCAAGAGTGTTAATTTTTCTAACAGTGACCCCATTCATGAGGGGTAAGTTTCCTACCAGTGACCCCAAACCAGGAGTGGTAAGTTTTCTAACAGTAACACCTAGCCAAGAGTGATAAATCAGCTAAGAAAGCCTGTCAGAGATGAGATGAGTTTGACAATTTTGGAATTAAACAAAGAATACCACATATTATGATAATGAACTCAAAGGGGAGAGTTGACTCTTGCTACAGTAGTTGGGTGAGGTGAAGTGGAGAACATAACTTAACCTTCATTGTATTATAGAAGTAGAATATTTAAAGCTGTGTAGTTTTAATGATGAAACTGAAACTGTTTTTCATTACAGATGCAGGAAATTTTAAATATGAAGCAAGGGTTCTCATCCAGGTAAGCTATGAGAGCATTAGTAAACTAATTAATTTTCTTGACTACATTTGAAAATGGAGATCAAGGTCTTTCTGAATACACACAAAGTCTTGTGTATTTTCAGCCATTCACTTGATATACCAGGCTGCAGTTTATTTGATACACAATTCCTCCATTTACCAGAGAATCCATTCTTCCTTATGTTTTGATATTCCATCCACCTCAGTTTATAATATTGCAAACATGTGATAATCCTATAATCTGCATATCTTAAATACTTAAAATCTTGATATTCACACTATTTTTATTTTCACATCTCGATTCTTTTGGGGGTTTTCAGCAGTGCTGGTAGTTCAAGTTCAACATCTACAGGTTTGTTCCAGTCCTCCACTGCAGCAGCATCCAGTTCAGGTAAACTTTTTTTTAAAACATTAGTCATTTGTCACAAGTTATCTAGATTATGCAATGAAAGAAACTATATTCTGTCCAAAATCTTGAGAAAAATATTCTCAGAGACCGAAAATTATTGTTTGTTTCATTGATCCGAGTGGTATATCAGAGGCCCTGATAGGTTGTAATGTAACTTTGAGGTCCTTGTGGGTTTAACATAACATTTGAGGCTCTGATAGGCTTTGCACACATTTTCAGAGAATTTTGTAAATATGATCTTAAAGAATTATTTGAGTCTGAAGTGCATATGCTAGGTCATTTAAAGGCTGTCATAGTTTAAGATATGCTTCATTTTTGACAGGCATATTTGGGAATGCAAGTAGTCCACCTCCCAACCAGAACCCATTTCTCTCAGCGGGGTCCGGTGCAACTCAGATGCCTGCAACTTCTTCAAATAACCTGTTCGGTCAGGGAGCCACATCTCAGCCGGGAGGATTCTTCACAGGTGGCGGCACCAGCACTGGGACGGCAGCGGCAGGGTTTGGGGGCAGCACAAGTACTGTGCCATCAACAAATGTATTTGGGAATGCAGGTGCCAGCACTGCAGGGTTTACTAGTGGCAATTTGTTTGGTATCAAACCAGATAAAAACGCTTCTGTGTTCGGAGGAACAACACAAAGCATGCTGGGAAATACGGGTGCCCAGACTACAGCAACAGCAACAGTGTTTGGTTCTAATCAACAAACTTTTGGTTCTCAGCAACCGCAGACATTTGGAACTCAGTCCACTCAGGCATTAAACTCTCAAACACAAACAACAACACAAACTGCTCTAGGGAACCAACAACAAACAAAGACTACTTTGTACACAGCTCTCGACCAGCTGACTGCTGAAGAGCGAACACAATTCGAGGCTCCAAAGTTTACGCTAGGAAATATTCCGATGAAGCCACCAGCAGTGGAATTGATATGAGATTGACACCTGTATAATGGATATGTATATAGACATAAACATTTTATATTTTTGGTCATTTCTTCTTTTTGAATGATAATCTAGATGATGTGATCTTATTTACCTTGTGATGTAAAAAATAAGATACTAATTTCCAAAATTTACAAGCATGAATTATATCTCTTAATTAATTTATTCATAATAAATAAATTGAAACAAATATTGGTAAAATGTATTGGAGTATGCGCTATACAAATGATTATTATTATTATTTGTTCAGAATTGTTCATTGCTGGTGGATAACTCCTTGTTTACTTGTTCATATTGAAAAAGTATAGTTCAAAATGGGACACAGAAATTTTCCCTTATAGAAATGATGACGGATGTTTCTGCATCTTTTTGGAGGATTAGCCTCAAATACTCAAACAAAATGTACCTGCCTCTTACATGCTTTTAAATATGGCATTTAAAGTTATATTTTTTTCAAAGTTCTTAAATCTCAGTAATGATGTATTCCACAGGTCAAATCAAATAAGCCATTTCTGGGAAATGTTAAAATGGAATCAAAGTAAGTGTTTGAAAGCACAGGATAGTTTATTAGAAACTCTGACATCTGTGTACAAAAGATCCACATTTATGAAATATATATTGTGGTGTAAATAAACTGGCAAGAAGAAAATCCCATTGAAGTATACAAACTATGACAATGTTTGAATAAACCCACAACAACAAAATATTTTATATTTATATCACAAAAATAGATATAAAAATTCTACCTCAGAAACCCTGTTAGAACATCAGACATTGGTTAAATATCTAGATATTTTTTTCAATAGGTTCCCAGGTAACAGTTGATTACACAAAATGCTTTCAAACATGCCACCTCTTTGTCATTGCAGTCATCGAGGACTGTAAGGTTGTATAGTACAGCAATACCCTGTGTCTAAAACAAATAAAAACATGCCATTACTTACGCAACATAAAGAATAGAAATTTATTTTGATGGTTTACTTATTTATCACTATAACAGACCCATAAATTTCACAAATGATTTTTATTTTAATCCTGTGTTTTCTGTTTTCGTGTTGACAACAACTTTTCATCAATGCCATTATTTACAGCCAAAGTATATTAATGAAATATGTTCAAAAACACAGACAGCACTTTATAAATCAAAATTTTGCACACTTGAACAATGACGATTTTCATCCACATCATATGACAATTACCGGTACCAAGCTTTTGATTAAGCATGCTCTATTTTACTATTGTATGAACAGCTAAAGAAATTAGTGACCTTGATTTTATTCTTCCTGGTATTACCTTTCACAAAATTATCAAGTAATAAATTTCTTTTTAAGTCCAAAGCAAATGTCATAAACATAGTCCAATGGTCTTAGAGCTGTGCTGATCATTGCTTTTTGTGATGCTTTCTCGAAATACCTGCAAATTGCTTCATAAATGATCATTTGAATCCTTTTCAAGAACAGACTTGGACTAATGATGATTTCAGCCAATCAAAAAGCATGCTACATATTTAATTGTTATCTTGATTCTCATTGGCTAATGTTTGTCATGTTACTCAATATACTGAGCAGCCTTCTTGACAACTTAGTGACAGCTATTCGACTCTTTAAAAACAGAAAATTCTGAGCCAAACAGAAAATAGACAGAATTGGTCCCATGAAAATACAACATCTTACCTAATAATAGCTAATAACTCTGACCAGTAGCTTCCTGGGAAAAGATCAAAGTTGAAGGACAGACAGAATAACAGAAAACTGATTACCTTCACTGCAGAAGCTGTGTATTAAAACATTGCTTTATCCCACTCTATTCAACATTGCATAAGAGACTTCTACCATACATCTTTTTCTTCATTATATCCTTTTTAAAGCAGATATTTATGTTTGGCCAAGTGCTCGACAATACTTGTATTAATTTAAAATTTGGTTTCCCATTTAAGTTCTTTCCTGTTTACATATTTGTACCAACTTTCCATGCACAAATCCTTTCACCAATTACAATATTTACCCCAAATCATAATTATAATCATCACTTAAAACCAACCAGCATCCTTGTGATCAATGATACTTTTTCACATTTTAAATGTCAAATTACAAAACCTTGCGTACTTAACCCAACAAGTGAAATATATGTGTTGTGGTAGATTAAAACCCAGATCACACCATTCATTGAACAGTTTCTGATTTATAAAACATATATGATAATTTTAACATATATATTCAAGGCAATAGCTCTATCCACATCATGCTTATTTTAGTTTAAGCATATACGTTTTGACACTGATATCTATTAAAAAATTCTTATGTATTTACTTCAGAGATTAACACCTTTGCACCATGTTTATCATAAAATATGAAAAGCATTACAAGTGTCCTTCATGGAAGACTGTTATCACCCCGTAACATATGACATGTTTCATTCTGCATGGCTCATCACTGATGTGATGTCATTATTCCATGTGTTACTGTGACATCAGTCATCATCACGACTGTAGGAATAGTATAACTTGGGAAAAGAGAGTATATGATGTCATATGTCTCTCCATTGTGACATAGGCCAGCTCATTGTGATGGGCTCATCTTCAGCTTGTGTTTTATTGATTACATTTTGCATTAAAAGTAGGAAATTTGTCCGAGTCTGGGCAACCCTTTTCAAATTTTATGACATGTGCTTCCCTTGTAACAACACTTTGCGAGTGCTCACTCCAGTATGATAGGTGATTGTACTTTTAGGCATTGAGGAAGTGCAGGTTATTGATTTGCCCAGCATGGCAATGCACCTACAACTAGTTTATATAACTTGAAAACAAGTCATTTCATTGATATGTGGTAATAATCAGTTGAGACAAAACATTTATTTGTTACCCAAAAGTCTTTGCTTCTTGAAACATGACAGGTCCTCACCATATTTATGTATGCAAGTGGGCCTGTTATTGGTCAGTGAGACACAGCCCCAAAGTTTGATGTAAACTCAAGTCTGATTGGTTAGTTTGTGCCACATGACAAGTTGCAATTAGAGCTTATATCCTGCTGCCACTGATTGGATGATTCTGGCTTTTGATCCTCTTTTGAGGTTTATTTGAAAGATGGGTATGAGCAAAGGGAACGTCACAATGTTTCCCTGCATGAATTTATGAATAACTCAATATATATTTGGCCCCAACTGATAACCGAAAGATTGAAATGTTGGTGAAAGGAGTTGATTTCCCTGAGAAAGGAAGGCTCGCTTGGAAAGCTTGAGTGATAAAAAATTGTTTGAAAAGAACTGTACGATTTACAACATCAAATAATTTTTTAAAATGTTTTTATATTCTCTTAGAAAAACAATTATTGCTGTAAAATACACATTTTCTTTTCACACAAATGTGGTTTTCAATCAAAAATATCCCCACTTGTATTTTTTAACTAAACTAAGACACTATCATTGTTATCAGAATACAAGTAACAAGAAAAAACATTAACTTTGGTTTTGTATTGAAGACTGACTCACATTCCACAAACATAATGACAAACTTATTACATTAACAATAAAATATAGTAGTTATCTAGTTAATCAATTGTACCTTGGTAACAATAACCAAACAAAGACTGTTCAAAACTTTATACAAAAGTCTGACCCAACCCTATCAATGTCTTCATTAAATAATAACAGAAAATTAATCTTTCAATTAACAAATAAAGCAGTGATAAAATAAAAGCAGTGATACCATTAAGTCAATGCTATCAATGCTATATGATAGGAAGCAGTGATATCATAAAAAAAACTGTGATATCATAGGAAACAGTGATGTCATAAAAAATGTTACAATTTGAAGGACTGATATAAAAGCAATGATATCAGAAGCAGTGATATCATAAAGCAGCGATATCATAGAAACCAGTGATATCATAAAAACAGTGATACCACAGGAAGCAGTGATATCATAGGAAGCAGTGATATCATAGGAAGCAGTGATATAAAAACAGTGATACCACAGGAAGCAGTGATATCATAGGGAGCAGTGATACCACAGGAAGCAGTGATACCACAGGAAGCAGTGATATCATAGGAAGCAGTGATACCATAGGAAGCAGTGATATCATAGAAACCAGTGATATCATAAAAACAGTGATACCACAGGAAGCAGTGATATCATAGGAAGCAGTGATATCATAGAAACCAGTGATATCATAAAAACAGTGATACCACAGGAAGCAGTGATATCATAGGAAGCAGTGATATCATAGAAACCAGTGATATCATAAAAACAGTGATACCACAGGAAGCAGTGATATCATAGGAAGCAGTGATACCACAGGAAGCAGTGATATCATAAAGCAGTGATATCATAAAGCAGTGATATCATAAAGCAGTGATATCACAGGAAGCAGTGATATCATAAAGCAATGATATCATAGGAAGCAGTGATATCATAGGAAGCAGTGATATCACAGGAAGCAGTGATATCATAAAGCAGTGATATCATAAAGCAGTGATATCATAGGAAGCAGTGATATCATAAAGCAGTGATATCACAGGAAGCAGTGATATCATAAAGCAATGATATCATAACGCAGTGATATCATAGGAAGCAGTGATATCACAGGAAGTAGTGATATCATAAATCAGTGATATCACAGGAAGCAGTGATATCATAAGCAATGATATCATAAAAACAGTGATACCACAGGAAGCAGTGATATAATAGGAAGCAGTGATATCATAAAGCAGTGATATCATAGGAAGAAGTGATATCATAAAGCAGCGATATCATAAAGCAGTGATATCATAGGAAGCAGTGATATCATAGGAAGCAGTGATACCACAGGAAGCAGTGATATCATAGGAAGCAGTGATATCATAGGAAGCAGTGATATCATAAGAAGCAGTGATACCACAGGAAGCAGTGATATCACAGGAAGCAGTGATATCATAGGAAGCAGTGATATCATAGGAAGCAGTGATATCATAAAGCAGTGATATCATAAAAACAGTGATACCACAGGAAGTAGTGATATCATATGAAGCAGTGATATCATAGGGAGCAGTGATCACAAGAAGCAGTGCTTGTGACATGGTTGAATTAATTCCATTTTGACCATAATCACTGTATAATCATTCAAATTGTGGACTCACTGCACAGTGTGATTCACTCGGGAACATTTTCCCATATTCAGCAAGAAATAAAATGAAGAAGAATTTTTCACATTACAATCAGGTAATGACAGAAAATGCCCTAAGTTAAGTACATTAAAATGAGTATTACAATATATAACCAGTCAAATTAGCAATCGAAATGCCCTCAGTGAACCAAAATATCAAAATGAACTATACAACAATATAAAAACGAAGATAATGATATTGCCTTGATTGTATAAAGCCTGGTGCAAATAATTTAGGCATTAAATTCAACCCCATAACCAGTCTTACTCAAAAGTGCTCATTTTACTCACAGAAGTCATATTTACTCAACGTGATCATGCTTACTCAATGGCCTAGTTCATACTCTGTGACCATGCTCACTGGACCAATGAGAACAAGGTTACTTGAATATTTTTATTTGATTTGAACTAATATTATAATCTAATCTTTTACATATGTCCTTTAGAATGTACATTCAAATGTGTAAAGCAGATAGGTATTTCTCAAATATTGAAATGCGTATAAAGTAACATTGTACCATGAAAAAACATATTTCTTTTCCTTCATTTAATAGATATATTGAAATTAATATCAATTTTGATTACATTAAGTATAAATAAGATACTGAGTATATCATAGTGACAAAATATAACTTATTACATATATGTATATTAAAAACACTTGTGCTCAGGAACAATTGGTAGCACCAGGTGGCACTAACTACACCTCAGTCATAGACGTTTCCTTTCATCAATGAATTCTTCAATATCAAAGGTTCAAGTTTGGGACTAAAATTATATTTGAAATAAAGTGCAGTATTTTGTAGGCTGCAAAATGATTTAGTTTAAAAAAATAAGATAATAAAAAAATACTTTTATCTTAAAGAAGTGAAACTTAGATACAAGCGATAAAAAAAAAAATAATTGACAGACCGGGAGACTGTCTTTAATGCCTTTTGTAATGCATATAGTACAGAATATGAAAAAAATTAATAAAATAAATATAAAAATTGTTTAAAGATCACAAGAATGTGAATGACATGTTAAAATGTAATGCAACATCAGTCATCAAATCACCAATGTGTGTACATAAAAAGATGCCCATACCTTCTTAAAATGGATACAATGTGTAAATTTAAATAGTATTTAAAAGAAAAAAAAATAAAACATCTTGATCAAAAGGAATCTAGAGAGCCTTGGGAAGCATGTGTAGACATTGGAAGATGAAATGACATGGAATTCCAGATGTACAGATAAAGAGAAACTCCAGATGGCTTGTTGTTGAAGAAAAAGTAGAATTCCAAATACTGGAATTAAGGCTTAAATTCCATATTGCTTCTTGGAATAAAGTGGAATTCCAAAGGTGACAGTGAGATTACGACAGTAGCATTCCAGAGGGATGAAGAAATTGGAATTCCAGATGTTAAGCAGACACACTGATTGTGAAATATTTTGGATAAGGAAAATGTCACTGTATATATTGCAAGGGTAGTCCTTCATATCTGGGTATTGGTTGTTTTTTTTTCTTATATTTCTTTGATATGGACATACAGTAGATCTTCATAACCAATTGGTTTTATCTCATCTATCCAGATTCATCTCTCACAACAAGATTCAGGACATCTCAAGAAAGGTCAAGATTTTTTTTGACATTTTGATTTTCCTTCCATTTTTTATCTTTTAAAGTCACATCAGCATGACAATTCTGGTGTACTGTGTGGTTTTCATCATATATTGAAAGCTCTCTGCATCAATCTCAAAACATCATCTCTCTCTGGAGAAATTTTGGATGAAAAAGTTAAACCAAATCCTTTAAATTCATCATCCAGTTCCATTAGATGGTGGTAACTCTGAAATATTGCACATTTGGGCAGTAGACATTAATGTGTTAGATTCAGATCTCCTGATGACTCAGAAAGTGGCACCATTATTGGCCACCAACAGGGGGCACTGCTAAAGGTAGATGACTAGAATTTGTGATGCTCAGATATTTCAACTTGGACCGCACCATGGTCTGCAGGAGGTGGTGTCTTCACTCTGAAATAAGAAATTGAACAAAAACATAAAACAAATTATTGCAGTGAAACACTTCTTCAAATTATTTGTTACAAACACTTGTGACCTTGACCTTGAATTAATATCAGTTGAAGGTTATGATGGAAATTAAATTAAAGTTGCAAGGCAATCAAATATTTACTGTTAATTTTCCATGATCACATCCCATTTATAAGACAGTTGATGTTTCGATTATTGGGTATATCTGTATTTTCAGCCATTATAGAATTGTCATGTGTAGGTCAGTTCTGAACATGACCAAAGAGCTTTGATAATTTTCCCAGCTTACTTATGATTCAATTGATATTAAATCTGCCACCTTTTAAAGTTTTATATTGTGCAAATATTGATCTGCAACATGAGATTATTGAAAAACTTACTCTGAAGGTGGCGCTGATGGTTGTGGCTCAGTGGATGAGACTTGAGTGTAGACTGGTGATGTGGAGGGTTGCTGGGGATAGGGTGCCATTCCATGGTTGTGTAATGGTGGTTTAAACTGTTAACACACAATGGCTCTTATCAATGATATTTGTATCAAAATATATTTTTATATCACAGAAGAAAAAAGTTAAGAATAAAAAATTAAATATTAGTTTGCTGAAACTTTCAGATATCATCATTGTAATCACTGGTTCATTTTCTGCATTGGAGTATTCAATATTGTTGATGTATCATTTGTTTTTTTACCAATTAAAATTTAGAAAGTTCAAATTAATTCATAAAAAAACTTCTACTGAATAAGTGGGCATCTTTATTTTTAATAAATGTAGACCAACCTGAGCCTTGGCAAAATCTCCTCTATTGAGCCTCTTCCATATGATGTAGAGGGCGACACAGAAGGTTATTCCGACAGCGACCATGATCACACCCAATAACACAAACACCACACCTGTATAGGCCAATCCCCTTGAAAGATAACACAGTTTTACATAATATATTGTCAATAAATATTTTTCTCTCCGGTCATCAGTTGAATGTTTACTACATTTTAACTTAAAACTTCATAAACAAGATATCTTATTACAAACTTGCCAACTGAGATGCTGTTATAGACCAGTCAGTTAATAAGAGCCTGTGGTGTCAACAATACAGCAGACACTGTTGCAGCCAACATAGTACTGTAACTGCTATATTTAGATGTTTAGGCACATGCCTGTTAAGTGCATTTGCACTCTGCTGTCTGAGCAAATTTATGCACACAATTGCCTTTTATACAGAACCTACTGGTCTTATTCTGAGAACTCGATCAGGCCTTACCCCCTGAGAACTTGATCAGTCCTTATCCCCTGAGACCTCGATCAGTCCTTACCCCCTGAGAACTCAACCAATCCTTATACCCCTGAGAACTCAACCAGTCCTTACCACCTGAGAACTCAACCAGTCCTTACCCCCTGAGAACTCATTCAGTCCTTATCCCCCGACAACTCACCCGTATCCTTACCCCCTGAGAACTCACCCTGTCCTTACCCCCTGAGAACTCACCCAGTCCTTGTCATCCGACAACTCACCCAGTCCTTACCCCCTGAGAACTCACCCTGTCCTTACCCCCTGAGAACTCACCCTGTCCTTACCCCCTGAGAACTCAACCAGTCCTTACCCCCTGAGAACTCAACCAGTCCTTACCCCCTGAGAACTCAACCAGTCCTTACCCCCTGAGAACTCATTCAGTCCTTATCCCCCGACAACTCACCCGTATCCTTACCCCCTGAGAACTCACCCGTATCCTTACCCCCTGAGAACTCACCCTGTCCTTACCCCCTGAGAACTCTCCTTGTCACGCGACAACTCACCCAGTCCTTATCCCCTGAGACCCAGTCCTTACCCCCAGAGAACTCACACAGTCCTTCTCCCCTGACAACTCACCCAGTCCTTACCCCCTGACAACTCAATCAGTCCTTACCCCCTGACAACTCACCTCTTCCATTCTGTATTGTCTCCCCAGTATTTGGAGAAGGCAACGAGCAGAGCGATTCCCACGATGAAGACAACGAGTCCGAGCAGGAACCAGGACGTGCCGCAGCAGCACACCTTCTTCACCCGCTTCTTGGTCTTAGTTATCTGATCAGAGATCACCTGCACAATAGCACCATAATAATATTACAAACAATATCTCAAAATCTAATTTTGTTAAATATGCTGACTTCTAAGAAATATTCAAGAAATATGATATTAAAATCTGTGCTAACATGACATTATAATCAGAGTACAAATAGTGATATAAAAATATAATAATAAATATATCCAAACAAATAAACTCATTCATTCACCCCCTAGTACAGTGCCACCCCCACACTCACTCACCCCCACACTCACTCACCCCCACACTCACTCACCCCCACACTCACTCACCCCCACACTCACTCACCCCCACACTCACTCACCCCCACACTCACTCACCCCCACACTCACTCACCCCCACACTCACTCACCCCCACACTCACTCACCCCCACACTCACTCACCCCCACACTCACTCACCCCCACACCCCCACACTCACTCACTCACTCACTCACTCACTCACCATACAGCATCCAGCTAGCCAAGCACTTATAAACACACACACAAACACATGTGCACACGTACACACACACACACACGCACCCACATCATCATCATCATCATCATCATCATCATCATCATCATCATCATCATCATCATCATCATCTTCATCATCATCATCTAATACCTTACATACCAACACTCTATCTCATAACATTGATACAGACAGGTTTCACAGTTAAAACATACCTTTTCTGGAGATTTGTCTTTGCCCATTGTAGTATGATACGGTTGTGTTACGAATATTGCATAGAATGTACAATATACTCAGATATAATGCCCACCTGATCCTGAAATATGAAATCCAATCTTACATGAGGTCAGCACAAAATAAACTGTTTGAAAAAGAAAGTGACTTGTTTCAGTATTAATTTGCTGTTATATGAGTTAAAGCGATTTAATATAGAAAGTATCTCTTTCAATTAATTTCAGTGGCCTGAGAGATGTGCTGATCATTGATTTTTTGATAATGTTTATGAACATTTCTGGAAATGCCTGCATATTGTTTTATAAATGATCATTTAAATCCCTTCCGAGAGCAGATTTCAGCAATTTCGACCAATCAAAATGCATGTTACATAACTTATTACCGCAATTCTCAAAGGTTGATATTTGTCATGTTGTTCAAAATGGCACCCTTAAAGAAAAAACTAAAATAAAATTGGGCCTCTGGAAGTGCAAAATCTTACCTACTAATTACTAAGAACTCCAACCAGTAGTTTCAGAGGAGAAGATCAAATATGAAGGGTGGACAGAATGACAGAAAACTATGCAAAGCTAACCAGCACTCATTAAAATGCTTCTCTATCAAAATAAAAATTGAAAATTCTTTTGACCCAATGTTAACAAAACATTTACTTCTGAGTATAAAAATAACTGCATTATAATCTATTTACTCACTGAATTCATCCATGTGTTCCAAAATATTCTACTAATAGGAAATATTGATGCTTTCATTGTGTGCCTTGAAGACACACCTACATTTTGCTCAATGTTATTCTGCAGGTAAAAACATTTGAGATAAAGTCCGTGCTCAGCACGCCCACAACAGTCGCCAGCTGCTAAGCCATTTTTCCCAATTAAATGTCAATGTAAGGGTTCAGTTGTCTTGTAGCAGCTGAGCTAATGCAAAAACTGTGGTTTGTGCGCGGGAGTCAACTATCCGGGCCTTGGCATGTAAATACTCACGTGTCTTCCTGCTTAGCATCGACAGGAGAAGCACACTGGTACCTTGACATATGTTTCATCCAAAACCATCATTGTCTTGTTCTCAGAATACATAGAATAGCTCAATAACAAGAACTAACAAATATCCATAAAGAACTCGTCTATGTATGATAGAAAATACACATAAAAGCCATGATTCAAAGAAAACGTCAAGGAAACATCCCTCATCAGCATCAGTGAACTTGTGGGGGGAAAAGGTGTTTATTTCTTTGAAGAGGATGGTGGCCATTATATATTAATGAAAACAAGGCAACTGACGGCCTCTGATGCTCTGGACAGTTGCTTGTCAAAAAGGTGATATACTGGTACAGTGAAATGCCAATGTTATTGCCCAAATTATGAAGAAATATATAAAAAATGTTATTACGAATATAAGATGTACACCTTAAGGAGACACTTGTCAAATTTGTTGCTGTAACTGAAAAAATATTACTAATGTTTTATTTGACTGACAAATCAACACATACACAGAGCCTAAATCCATATTTTATGTGCCACTAGGACTTTGGGAACTTATGAATGAAACCTAAAATTGAATTTCTTTATTTAGGATCATTACTTCCTTAAAAACAAGTTTACTCATTTCAGAATGCTTGCATTGTGTCTTCACAATGAACACAACTAATCTTCTCAACAAGCAGCAATTTATCACGCCGGCTTTTTTTCGCTGTGGCTATTTTTAGCATACTTGATTTTAATGTAGGTCAGTAGGCCAATGTTTTACAAAGTACACAGCCCATCTTCCAAAACCAACAGCAGTTGATCACATGATCCTGCATAGTTAGTAGTTATCTTTAGCATTAAAGTTACAGAAGCAGGTTAGTAGGTCAGTCATCTGTTATTTGGAGGGTTACAGTACATCTGTAACTAAAACAAGTTTTAAGATATTGTAAAACAATGTTTTTGATGTATGTGACCTTGTAAACAAAGGTCAAGGTCATGTTTGGGACTATCAAAGTGGGCATGAGGCAAATGTATAGTAGAAATATTGAGTCTGGAACTAAAATAAGTGAAAACATTGACCAGGAATTGTTGGTAAAAATATGAAGGTGGTGACCTTGAAAATCAAGTCAAGGTCATGATTGAGGTCATCTTAATGTAGGCCTTTATGGGTTGCACATGTGATGAAAATGTTGAACCTGTATTTGAAATAGTTGGTAAGGTGCTGAAAAATGTTGAAGTTTTTTGTTAATAGATATATTAAAATGTTGAAGTTTTTGTTTATAGACACACACACACACGTGGACTGACCCCGATACCATAACTTCCATGCCACTTTGGCAGTGGGAGCTAAACACTTGTGACTGAATTGGTAACAAATATCAATCTGGTGAATTATACTACATTGTGACCACATAGGATGATAACTCGGAGATGATTTAAGTGTAATGTTACATCATCAATATTTTAGCTGTGTTTTGCTATCAAAACATTATTCTCTTCAACAATATAAGCAATGCCACGGCCCCTTTTTAATGACTTCACTCTCACTTCTCATTACATAATATACCAAGGTATTCAATGTTATTTTGGGCCCTAAATATTGTGCAATTGAGGTGTCTTGCTTGGAGCCTTACAATTTATCCGCACCCTTTGGTAAAAGGTCATGTGTTACATGTTCATAAGCTTTAGCAAATTATGGCCACAACACACAAGCTTCATTTCAATTGAAAAGATTTCCTTCAAAGTGAGTGTTCTTTGATCCTCAATGTAATGGTAGTTTTACACTCTTGATAATGATGTGAAGTGAAATGCTATATTTCAATAACACAGTACATACAGAATGTCATTTTTTACAGTGGTGTCAATATCATTGCTAGCACTGATTTTTTTAACCACAAAGAAGTAAAATATTAAAAAAGAAAAGAAAAAAGAAATGGTTAGTTTGCATGTACTTGCCTGATGTATATTTAAGAGAGAAATGGTTAGTCCATTGATTCTTGTCTAATTTAATCAAAAACAAAAATAGCTGGCCTGCTACAATACTTGCCCAATGTAAATTAAAGAGAGAATTGGGTAGCTCTCTGGTACTGATGTAAATTACTTCTGGAAACAGAGTCTCTGCTACTTGAAGTTTGGTGAAGAATTAAGAGGTGTTGCCAACAAAAAATAAAATTGGGTTTAACTTATTATTCAGAATTTGATATAATGTAAAGAGAAGAATGGCTAGATCTAGTAAATGGCATATAGAAACTAAAAACAGGTGGCTAGTTAAATGGTACTACAAACCTAAGTGTGAAGACTTAGGCTAGCTAAATGGCTGGCACTTACCTGATGAGAGAATTAAGGCAGATGCAGTGGATAGCTATCTATGTGGTGCCTCGTTCTTCTGGTGTATGCGAGAGATGCTAAACTCCCCGGCTGACAAGAGTCCCCCACTCTCCTTCCTACACGGAGAAACGTGGCCATACCTGTCCCCCCCACTCCCTATCTCATTATTACAATCCCACCTACCTCATCCCATTCACACCACACTTAAATCTCTGCAACAAGCCCACTCGCTGACTTCAGCTGAGATTATATGCCTACTTTCTGCCTGTTTGTATCTGCTGGATTTGTCTTTCAATGGCCTGGCTACATGTCTACATATGAGCATCAGGGAAGACAAGAGCTGGCATGTAAATCTAATGTATATTTACACATGTGTGTGTGTGTGTGTGTGTGTGTGTGTGTGTGTGTGCATACATACATACGTACATACGTACGTACGTACGTACGTACGTACGTACATACATACATACATACATACATACATACATACATACATACATACATACATACATACATACATACATACATACATACATACATACATACAGACACACACAACACACACACACACAAACATACATATATATTATATGTATATTGATATTTTATGCAATTCTCACTACTTTTTAATAAAAAATTCTTTTTTCCACATAACTTCACATAAAATCTGAACACAACATAATCCACCTCTAAACTCACTATGGGTAGGTCCCCCTTTGACAATGCCTGGTTAAATTGTCCCCCAGCAAGGTTATTGCTCGCCTGCTCGGATTGGGCGTAAAACGTCGTGGTCCCGTGTATCTGACCCTATCCCAGAGCATGTTAAAAAACCTTTCAGTTAACCAACTCACAACAACAATAGTCCATTTTTCAATAGCAATAATCAATGACCAAATTTAGCAAGACATGATTGCAATTCACAGCAATCACACTGCAGGGTCGTCTCTCCAGGCTACGGCCCTCTTGCAATTTAATATTGCATAGATTTCATTCATTCGATATTTTAACACAATTTATTTTATCATATGGATAAGGTCTAGTCTGGCCGAAATAGCTCAACAGGTAGAGTATTTGCCTTGAAATCTAGGGATTTCCGGTTCGAATCCTGGCAAGCTACTCTCAACTGCTATGAGCAGACATTGTCTGGAATCAGCAGTTTATAAATGTCAGCTTTACTTTACTTTAATGAATTGTGTGGCTTGATTCAGTCGTTCAATATGTCATCAGATAATTACAAAGCATTTTTTTCCTGTTAGTTTAATGAACAGAAGACATTTATAAGAGATTAGCTCCCACTGTGCAGCTCGTCATTCACTGTCATGCTTAAAATACTCTTCTTTGTCTGCCATCAACATGACATTGGATTGTTATATGCATTATTTGACTACCCAAGCTTTCATGTTTCAGGGGTGGTAGAGCTTGGATGGGTGCTGGACTGAAAATCTGATCTCATCTGTAAAAGTCATGCTTTTCTGTACTCTAACAACAATGCTTATGCATAATCACATCAATTCTGGATGCTCACAAGTTAGCAAGACACTTAATGGCAGCCATTCCAGAGGAATTCTGAACAGTGCTGTAAGGTAAACGATGATTATATCTAATAGTTTTCCTCTTTTATGAGGATATCAACTATCAAATCCAAGGTCTCCAAAAATCTACCCCAAAAATTTACACCCTCATTTTCCACACTATTAGACTCAACTATAACAATAATTGTTAAATCTTGTGCTGATTTTGATGAGATTATGTGATATTTGAGAGAAGTCATCATGAAACAGTATCACTCAGATTCATTCAAAATTGGTGTACAGATCAGTTCAATGGTATCACATGACATGATATCACTCGGCTAGGCTGAGATTCCCATCCTGTACCGTTTCAAGCTCTCCCACCCCTGATGTTCAATACACATCTCCTGCAGGGCTTTGTTCATATTACACTCAGCAAACAAACAAACCCACATTTGAATGCAAAAATCATAATTTACAAAGATATTTATTTAATTAAAACTGATTTTTGCCATGTTCACTTCCTTGAAGCCTGAATGGGTAATTTGACCATGCCATATATATGCAAAGAAAAAATAACCGTCATAAGACAAATAAATGTTGGTTGAATGCCTTTATATACCTCTGTGAGGAAAATGGCTGGTGTAAGTCATACTTATCAAGGCCAGTCTTTTCATTATCTGGTGTATTTTTGTTCCGATATAACTGTCGTACCACCCCCGTCTGGCGGGACTCCTGTAGGAGTCGTGACATTTCAAATACAGGTGTCATATCACAGCCAGTGGAAACTCAAAGACGCTGATTAACTAACCAACCACAGGCGACATCTTAAAGACAGTGATCCCTCAACACAAGTGATATATCTCAGGGGCCATGCAAATGTCACTATTGGCTACAACATCTCAGATACAGTAATCCCTCAACACGAGCGATATATCTCAGGGGCTGTGACACCTCAGAGACAGTAATCCCTCAACACGAGCGATATATCCCAGGGACGGTGACATATCAGAGACAGTAATCCCTCAACACGAGCGATATATCCCAGGGACGGTGACATATCAGAGACAGTAATCCCTCAACATGAGCGATATATCTCAGGGGCTGTGACATCTCAGAGACAGTAATCCCTCAACATGAGCGATATATCTCATGGGCTGTGACACCTCAGAGACAATAATCCCTCAACACGAGCGATATATCCCAGGGGCTGTGACACCTCAGAGACAGTAATCCCTCAACACGATTGATATATCTCAGGGGCTGTGACACCTCAGAGACAGTAATCCCTCAACACGAGTGATATATCTCAGGGGCTGTGACATATCAGAGACAGTAATCCCTCAACATGAGCGATATATCTCAGGGGCTGTGACATATCAGAGACAGTAATCCCTCAAAATGAGCGATATATCTCATGGGCTGTGACACTTCAGAGACAGTAATCCCTCAACACAAGCGATATATCTCAGGGACGGTGACATATCAGAGACAGTAATCCCTCAACACGAGCGATATATCTCAGGGATGGTGACATATCAGAGACAGTAATCCCTCAACACGAGCGATATATCTCAGGGATGGTGACATATCAGAGACAGTAATCCCTCAACATGAGCGATATATCTCAGGGATGGTGACATATCAGAGACAGTAATCCCTCAACATGAGCGATATATCTCAGGGATGGTGACATATCAGAGACAGTAATCCCTCAACATGAGCGATATATCCCAGGGGCTGTGACACCTCAGAGACAGTAACCCCTCAACATGAGCGATATATCTCAGGGGCTGTGACATATCAGAGACAGAAATCCCTCAACACGAGTGATATATCCCAGGGGCTGTGAAATCTCAGAGACAGTAATCCCTCAACACGAGCGATATATTTCAGGGGCTGTGACACCTCAGAGACAGTAATCCCTCAACACGAGCGATATATCTCAGGGGCTGTGACATATCAGAGACAGTAGTCCCTCAACATGAGCGATATATCTCAGGGGCTGTGACATCTCAGAGACAGTAATCCCTCAACATGAGCGATATATCTCAGGGATGGTGACATATCAGAGACTGTAATCCCTCAACAGACTGTAATGTTTTAGCAGGGGATTTTAACACTTATAAGGAAAACTATTTGAAAAGTACTTTCAAGCTCAAGCAGGTTGTGACTGAACCAACAAGAAAAGATGCAATCCTGGATAAAGTGTATACCAACATCCCAAACTACTATACACATGTAAATGTTATCCCCCAGGTTGGATCATCAGATCACAGAGTGGTCCTGTGTTTGCCAATGCTCGCTGACAGTCACAAGGCACCAACAAAGACAGTCAGACTCTCAAGAAGTACAGGAGCCAATGAGAAGGCTATGTTTGCCTATGGGCTGCAACAGGCAACCTGGGAGCCATTATACGCAATGACGAACACTACTGATCAGCTTGAATACCTTCAGACAGTTTTGACTAATTTACTTGATGCCAACATGCCATGGAAATATAGTGTTAGAAACAGCAATGACAAACCTTGGATCACAGACCATTACATTAATCTCATAGATCAAAGACAAGCTGCTTTTCACTCAAAGGACACAGTGCTCTTTAACAAATTGAGAAATAAAGTAAACAGGATGACCCCCACACTAAGGACACGTTTCTATCAGGATACAGTGAGCAGTGAAAGCAACTCAAGGAAATTCTGGGGACATATAGGAACTATTACTGGAATATCAAAGAAATCATCCCTCGAGTGTCTAGCAAACACATTGTATGATGGAAATGTACAACAGCTGGCAGGAGAAATAAACATATTTCTCCAGTCTGTAAGTGAAGACCTGACCCCATTAGACATCCATCACAGCTATGAGAGCATTGACATCCCCAGTGAGTACATAGTCAGTAGAGAGAAAGTAGAATGGGCGATGGGCCACCTGAATATTCATAAAGCTGTTGGACCAGATAACATACCAAACTGGATCCTACGGGATTTCTGCACTATTCTATCGGGTCCAGTTGCAGCAATCATAAACTCATCCCTCCGTCAAAGGCATGTTCCAATGCTATGGAAGTCAGCTGATGTTTGCTCAATCCCAAAAGTCAGCCCACCCAAGTCCATACAAACTGACCTACGCCCCATCAGCCTGACCCCAAATCTTTCAAAGCTAGCTGAGGGCTTTGTATGCAAGTGGGTGATTGACATTGTGAAGCCTCAGTTATACTGGAACCAGTTTGGAGCCCTTCCAGGATCTTCTACTGTAGATGCGCTAGTTTATTTAATGCACAAAGCTTATACTGCCACTGATGAATTAGGAGCCTATGTCAGAATTGTTTTGATTGACTTTCGCAAAGCCTTCGACCTAATAAACCACAACATTGTTATAAGAAAGCTTAAAGATCTAGGAGTACCAACCTTCCTTTGTGAATGGATTTCATCTTTCTTGTACCGTCGGCAACAGAGAGTAAAGATAGGTGATATACTGTCAGAATGGGTCACAATAAATGGCGGAGTACCCCAAGGGACCAAACTAGGACCGCTCTTGTTCCTAGTAATGATTAACGACCTTCAATTCAACCAACCATGCGAAGGTATTAAATTTGTGGACGATACAACAGTAGTAGAAATAGGCAATAAATCTATAGAGACAGGAAGCAAAATGCAGGTAGCAATGAACAGCCTTGAAGGTTGGACAGATACAAATGATGGTCAGATCAATCCCACAAAGACCAAGGAAAGTGTTATCTGTTTCTCAACCATACCCCCAGTTTTGGAACCATTACAACTTGGAAACGAGACAATAGCACGCGTAGACACTGCAAAGCTGCTTGGAATCATAGTATCCAATGATCTCAAATGGGACAGCCATGTAAGCCTTATCACCAAAAAGGCAAGCCAGCGCTTACATTTTCTGACAGTCCTCCGTAGATGTAAGGCCCCACCAGAGCACCTCAGGATGGTGTACATATGTCATATTCGATCAGTGCTGGAATATGCCTGTCAGGTCTGGCACCCTGGACTCACCCAAGGCCTAACAGATGACATAGAATTGATACAGAAGCGTGCCATGAAAATTATTTATCCCAGACTGGAATATGTAGATGCCCTACTTGAAGGGAACCTGGAAAGTTTGTGTGAACGAAGGCAAAACTTGTGCAAATCATACTTTAGAAAGATGATGAACCCTGATCACAAACTTAACCACCTGCTTCCAAATAAAGTGCCACCATGCTATGAACTCAGATCTCAATATCCATATGAACTACCAAAGACAAGAGTTAACCGCACACAAGGAAGCTTTGTAATATATGCCCTCAACAACCTACAAGAAAAGATTGATTATGATGATCCTGATAATGTGTATATAATGTAATCTCACCACTATCTAGTTACCATTATTTTGTATCACACTATAACCTTGTAACATTTTTTTTTTTATTATTACCAAACTTATTGTAAATTAGCTGTAGCACATTTTATTGTAATTCTTCAATCTTTAGATTGCAAATAAATACACTTCTTATTCTTTTTCTTATTCTTACTCAACACGAGTGATATATCTCAGGGGCTGTGACATATCAGAGACAGTAATCCCTCAACACGAGTGATATATCTCAGGGACGGTAACATATCAGAGACAGTAATCCCTCAACACAAGTGATATATCTCAGGGGCTGTGACATATCAGAGACAGTAATCCCTCAACATGAGCGATATATCTCAGGGACGGTGACATATCAGAGACAGTAATCCCTCAACACGAGTGATATATCTCAGGGGTTGTGACACCTCAGAGACAGTAATCCTTCAACACGAGCGATATATCCCAGGGGCTGTGACATCTCAGAGACAGTAATCCCTCAACACGAGCGATATATATCCCAGGGGCTGTAACACCTCAGAGACAATAATCCCTCAACACGAGCGATATATCTCAGGGACGGTGACATATCAGAGATAGAAATCCCTCAACACGAGCGATATATATCATAAGGGCTATGCAAATTTAACTACTGGCCGCTTCAACTTAGAGACTGTAATCCCACTAAAGGTGATATATGACAGAGATGGTAACAATAAAAAAACACATCAGGGAGAGAAATGTTAAATCTAACGGTGACATATACATCTGGAATGCTGATAATATGACAACATATGATATATTAGAAATGGTAATATGAGTTATACAGTTAATATTCAATTTAACTTTATATCTTGGAGATTTTTTAATGTAAAATATAGAGATTATGGAGGCAGAGATGAAGATCACATGACAAGAGAGTATATAGATGGTAGTCACATCATCTGCATGTGCCAATACAGAGATACAAATCACATGACCTGTATAATTGAGTACACAGATTCTTATCTCACTGACATGATTTCTGCAGGTACTACCCGAATACACCAGTGCTAGCACAGGGCTGGTAATCACATGAACATGATGACCATAGGTGCTAGTACAGGGCTGGTAATCACATGAACATGATGAATACGGGCGCCAGTGTAAACACGTAATCACATAAACATAACACCCAAAATTTGTTAGTCTAAAGATATTAATCGCATGACCACCACGACTAAAAATATGGCACCAGAAAACCGAGGTGTGACAATATGGAATCTGGCAGTGAAGCTGATAGCATTTCACAAGGGCATCTGTCTGCAGCATTGTGCAGGCTACAAGGAGCAGCTGACCTGCAGCGAGGACACACAGACAGAATGTGAATCATCGGAAGTATCACATGACATTATGGTATGTGCTCAGGCCATTAAGAGACACAGATGAAGATCACATTTCTCTATGCCACGACATTCGCAGTCATTTGTCTGAGCTCTGACCAGAAATAGTCCATAGTTTTAGTGGTAGGTGCTTTGGATCTTAAGTTCATTCTATATATCTATATCTATATTATTATCATTATTAAATTATATCATTATATATTATAAATGGTTAATTATCGTATATTATTGAATGTTTTATCATAATGATAATACCTTATTTTGAGAAGATATAGGTCATGTCAATACAAAAAACATGTAGGTGAAGGTTTCCTTTTTTACCTGGAAACACTGCAGGAAACTTGCTATCATTTGTCCTGAGAGTAATGCATCAAGCAGAAAATGTCAAACACAAATGTTGTTTGATGGTGTGGGCATATCTTATTCTTAAAGAACATATAAAAGCTGTAAACGCAGGGAGATGAGGAGATGTGGTTATTGTTGGAGGGGGAGTAATGGCGGGTGGTTGAGATTTATGGGGGAATAGTAAGAGGATGTGGCAGTTGAAAAAGGGGGAGTTAGGAGTGTAGAAAGTAGAGGAGGGGCAATTAAGGGGGTGTGGTAAGTAAAGGAGTCTACGGGGATGGGATAAGTGGAGGAAATGGGATAAGTGGAGGAAAGGAGTAAGGGGATGGGGTAAATGAATGAGGGGGGTATGGGATTGGGGTAAATGGGGATGGGGTAGATAAATGAGGGGGGTATGGGGATATGATAAGTGGAGGAAGGGAGTAAGGGGATGGGGGTACATGAATGAGGGGGGTATGGGGATGTGGTTAGTGTAGGAAGGGGATGTGGTTAGTGTAGGGAGGGGATGTGGTTAGTGTAGGGAGGGGATGTGGTTAGTGTAGGGAGGGGATGTGGTTAGTGTAGGAAGGGGATGTGGTTAGTGTAGGAAGGGGATGTGGTTAGTGTAGGAAGGGGATGTGGTTAGTATAGGGAGGGGATGTGGTTAGTGTAGGGAGGGGATGTGGTTAGTATAGGAAGGGGATGTGGTTAGTGTAGGGAGGGGATGGTGTTAGAATAGGAAGGGGATGTGGTTAGTGTAGGGAGGGGATGTGGTTAATGTAGGGAGGGGATGGTGTTAGGATAGGAAGGGGATGTGGTTAGTGTAGGGAGGGGATGTGGTTAATGTAGGGAGGGGATGTGGTTAGTGTAGGGAGGGGATGTGGTTTGTATAGGAAGGGGATGGTGTTAATGGAGGAGGGGACTAAGAATTCAAAACTTTATTTATTTGACTCTTTGATTGATCTTACAATGTTATTTCAGGTATATTTTCTACATTTAGTTGTTACAATGAGCCAGGGAGACTGCTACTAAGACAAAGCAATATCACTAGCATAGCAGCCACCTGTTTGAGATGGTACATCCTGTCCCAATAATTGATTTACTGTTGGTCTCTTAACTATTAAAAAGAAAAAAATGTTGTGTCGGTTTGTAAGTTAATAGAAGTAGGCAAAAAAGCATGTATATAAATGTAAATGTTATGTTATTTGGAACTTTGGCAATTTTATCTCTATATGTTTATAATTGATAGAATGATATGTGGCTTCACTGGTGACATACACATTATAACTGTATAATCATATAGACATGTAGTTCCATTTCCATACCTAAGGAGGTGTGACAGGTGTAGGAGGGGTCTACAGGGGTGTGGCAAGTGTAGGAGGGGTCTATGGGGTGTGGTAAGTGTATGAGGGGTTTAAGGGGGTGTAGTAAGTATATGAGGGGTTTATGGGGGTGTAGTAAGTATATGAGGGGTTTATGGGGGTGTAGTAAGTAAATGAGGGGTTTGAGGGGGTGTAGTAAGTGTATGAGGGGTCTAAGGGGGTGTAGTAAGTGTATGAGGGGTCTAAAGGGGTGTAGTTAGTGTAGAAGGGGCCTAATAGTAAGGGGGTGTAGTAAGAGAAGGGGGCCTAATATGGGGGGTGTTTTCAGTGGAGGAAGGGGGTAAGCAGATGTAGTAAGTGTAGGGGATGTGGTAAGTAAATGAGGGGGGGATATGGTAAGTGGTGGAGGGGGGGTAAAGGGATGTGGTAATTGGAAGAAGGGGATGGATTGAGTGTAAGGGGTCTAATGGGATGTGACAAGTGTGAGGGGGATCTGAGAGGATGGAGTAAGTGGCACAGGGGGAGCAAAGGGATGTGGTAAGTGGTAGAGGGGGAGTAAGGAGATATAGTGAGTGGTAGAGGGGGGGGGCAAGGGGATGTGGTAAGTGGTAGAGGGGGTGCAAGGGGATGTGGTGTGTATAGGAAGGGGAGTAAAGGGATGGTGTGAGTATAGGAGTGGATTCAGTGGAGGTTAGGGGATAATTCTTATGAAAGATCTTCAAATGTCTCAGTGTTTTTCTTTTTTGTAAACAGAAATTTTGATATATCAATAGCTGGTAAAACAATATATTCTAAAATTTCCACATAATATTGAGAAGCAGACATTAATTTTACACTTCCTACTTGATGTATGGTGAAGAAACTTTTAAAATGACTCTAATGGGATGGTCCTTGGCACATGAATAATCATCTCAAATGGTCTATGGCTGAAAACATAATTTTCAGAACAACATATTTTTATTTTCATTTATCTTTTTTTTCACAATACAAAGTGACCAAAAGCACCCAAATTTTCTGTTAACCATAAACATTTTGACATGCTTTTACTGATATACCGGTAATATTTTGCACTGACTATGAGAGTGGGTAGTAGCCAGGTTATGATACTTTATTCAAACATTATTTGTGACCACTATTGTCATTACTGAGAGAATTAAGAATGATCAGTATGTCATAGAGCTGGCAGTGTCACACATTAAGAACGATCAGTATGTCACAAAGCTGGCAGTGTCACACATTAAGAACGATCAGTATGTCACAAAGCTGGCAGTGTCACACATTAAGAACAATCAAAATCATTTATCATGCATCACAAAGGTATGAGAATGCCTATCCAGAATTTTAAATAACTGTTAAATATGGAAAGCCAAACAGGAAACTGAAGGCATCTACATCTATATGTAATTGGCATCCACCTCTGTGGTCGTTCAGGGCTGTCTCAGGCGAAGGTATGTCATGACCGATACAAAATTGCAAAATTAGAAGAAAACAATTCTAGCAATGTCTGGTAAGTCATGTAACAAGAATCATTACTCTCTTGGCTGCAATATCATACAAGAATGATGTAATCTTGTCTCTTGAGTAAACTATCAATTTATATATGTTGTCCCACCCCATGGCCATGGGCATGACTGTCATTCTTCACTGACTGACTCATCAAAGACTAATAGTAATATAATCAAATGTTCTGTGAACTACATTACAATAAAGTTTACAATGAACAGGCACGAGAACATGAAATACAGTCTCATGAAGAAACTGAGTTGGTCAAAATCTAGCAAACGTATATCATAATCTGCAGATATTGATTAGCTGAAATGAGCCTGTGAGAGCAATCTATTTATGGACGGATCACGTTTGTTTACTTTTACAACGCTACAGCCGAAACTGTCCTGATCCTTGGGCAACACACTGTGGTATTTCACTGTTTTCTCCCTGTTCGCTTCACAATCGGACTCACACAGCGGTCATAATAGGCACAAGTGCTCACTCACCAATCCTAACAAGCGCTGTTTATGGTTTCATCATGGAGATGGGATCAATTACATCTGAAAATTGGCGCCACTCTAAGGTTTCCTCTCTCTCTGCCTCAAGCTCGGTCACGCCTGCATCGCAGAAATTAGGTCACGGAATCATACTGACATCTGGCGGATGACATGTGCAAACAGATCACCATGACACTACTTTTCCTTCTCCTTTGATATATCACATATTTGCCATTATATTTAAGTTTAATTTTCGACATGACATAAACTTAAACTGAAGCCCAGGGTGCCACACACCTCATAAAGTGATCTTCACATTTGATGTTACTCAACTCAAGTTTTGTTTTGAACAAATTAAACATTCTGGATATTAATCACTGACAGGACACTGTACACAAAAATAGGTCATTATTGTGACATGCAGGTTGTTATTATAGTGTGACATATGACAGGTTATTATAGTGTGATATATGATAGACCATTATTGTGTGACATGACAGGTCATCATTGTGACATATGGAAGGCCATGATTGTGACATGCAGGTTGTCATTATTGTGCGACATATGGTAGGCCATTATTGTGTGGCATATGGTAGGCCATTATTGTGACATATGGTAGGCCATTATTGTGTGACATATGGTAGGCCATTATTGTGCGACATATGGTAGGCCATTATTGTGTGACATATGGGAGGCCATTATTGTGTGACATATGGTAGGCCATTATTGTGTGACATATGGTAGGCCATTATTGTGCGACATATGGTAGGCCATTATTGTGTGACATATGGGAGGCCATTATTGTGTGACATATAGTAGGCCATTATTGTGTGACATATGGGAGGCCATTATTGTGACATATGGTAGGCCATTATTGTGTGACATATGGGAGGCCATTATTGTGTGTAAACCTTACAGGTAACCAATATAAAATAGTTTTGTCTTATTTTAAAATCCTTATAACAATCTTACCAACTTTTCTTTACCAAAATAATTGAACTTAGGCATTTTAAGCGAGACCTGAGGCCTATAAATCAGGCAAAATATGAAATAACAATAATTATTGTTTTATTTTATGAGTAAACAAATGGTGAAATATTCTGGCTAGTTTCTTTGGATGTGATTGAATCATAATGTGTTTGCCCTAAAGTTATAGCTTTGCCATCATGACTATTATCAACAAATGATAACAAACATGCTATATAATGTAAAAAAATGTCTTTATTGCACAACCAATAATTGTAATCTACATTTTTACAATGGTCATCAGCTGTTTTATAGATATAGTATGAGTATTTATAATACTATTTTCATTTTAACCCACCATCCTAACAAGCACACTCATGGTACTATAACATGTTAACAATTCATACAACAGTTCTTTTCACAATATCTTGGAATTTGCATTCAGTTTATATATATTTATACATATACATGATCAATAAATTATATATGAGTCTCCCAAATAGGAAAGATTAAGATAAAAATTGTGTATAAAAATAATTAAAGGATAGAAATAGAATTTAAGTACTGGAAGTCTCTCTTGGAAGGTCATAACTCCAGAAGGTCTTATGCTCTGTGGAGAGAAATTGTCCTTTTAGCAGTTAGGTTAAATAATGACTCACTACGCAATATGCTCACAGCCTAATGGCTAACATTTCTACCCATTATTTATCATATTAAATCTAAATACATAAAGATGAAATTAAGACTACCAAAATGACAAAATATCTCTCTCTGCAAACAGGACACTGTTTCAAAATATAATTTTTTTTTTAAACCTATCTGTCCATATTCGAAACATTTGGAGAGAAACAATTCCATAAAAGTTTTAACACATCACTGGCAAGTAATTGACAAGCAAATGATTATATTCCCAAAGTTTAAAGCATGTTAGTGTCTGATAAGACTGCGGGAGCCATGTTCACACCAGGTGAATGTTATGCTTCTGACCACATTCATTTTGGAATAGTGCCATCTGGTGGAAGGAACAAATGACCTCCTCAGATGGAATAAAATTGGAAAATAGTCATCTTCAAAACAGTGAAAATGGTAAATATCAACAGCACAGTCATAACCAAGATTTTTCTTTGCCATGTTTAAAATACCTTTTTTTGAATACTTGTCTTAGATGCATCAGTAAATCCTTGACTCAAATGTAAATAGCAGAATACTTTATTGACGTCATATACCGTAAAAGGTGACCATGGGTCATGTTACTTTTTGTCCAAAAAATTGGAATTTATTTTTGATTTTAAATCATCGATGTGAAATTCAATCTGCCAAACTGTGTAGCAACGGCAGTGAAAGGATAGAAAAAGGACAATAATTATGACCATAATACTAAAGAAAAATGAGATTTTCCAAGATAATATACCCAATAGTATATATGAGTAAAAGTTACAATTACTTGTATCTTTAAATGACAAATTAACTGCAAGTTCATGATTTCAAGCTCCTTTTCCTGTCAAAATAATTTGTTGTCGAGATACATCTGGTATGATCAAGATATATCTATTATGATACGACATGAGTTTAGTGTTGAGAAATCACCATGACATCACCATGACATCATGACATTGGTCCTTCAAGCAACACATCACCATGACATCATGACATTGGTCCTTCTAGCACCATGACATCACGATGCCATCATGACATTGGTCCTTCAAGCACCATGACATCACTATGACATCATGACATTGGTCCTTCAAGCACCATGACATCACTATGACATCATGACATTGGTTCTTCAAGCACCATGACATCACTATGACATTGGTCCTTCTAGCACCATGACATCACTATGACATCATGACATTGGTCCTTCAAGCACCATGACATCCTTGTAACATTTGTTATGCAAACACCTCACAGCTTTTGTAACAACATTATAACTACAACCAAACATTTTTTTAACTTGTTAAGTTGAATTATTAGTCAAGATATATAACTAATCAAGTTAAATAACAATCAAGTTTAATGACTGACCAAATTAAATAACTGATCAAGTTAAATGACTGATCAAGTTTAATGACTGATCAAGTTAAATAACTGATCAAGGTAAATGACTGACCAAGTTAAATAAATGATCAAGTTTATTGATTGACCAAGTTAAATGACTGATATTTCCTAATAACCACATTTTATATATATATTTCTCTATGATTAAAAATATAGGAAATTTGAAAAATACAATCAAAGAAATAGATCCTTCCACATATTCACCAGTTTGATGATAACTTCAATGAGGTATGATTCAGAAGCACCTCTTTTTGATTGGATGCTTCTTTTGCCAGTGATATTGAAATAAATAAGATGTGACAACTCTGGGTGCAGGGCAACATGTGCATATCACATTATGGATGGCCAAGTGTTCTACAGGTATAAAATGGCTATTACCCTTATCCTTGCATTCTGTAATCATATAAAGCCTATTTGCTCTAATCTTCTCTGCATATATATATAAAAATACAGTGATATAAAATTGCACAATTTGTTTTAATTATTTGAGCATAGTGTTGGATGTCATTAATAAAAATTGTATTAACATACTTTCTTGTTGATAGTATATTAGTATTTATATCTCCTTCCATCTAACACGTTTCATTAACTTAAATATGAAAACCTTTGATGGAGAAGTTTGCGTATTTTATAAAATTTCATTTAGTTTCTCGTAACAGTTCAATCCACAAGAAAATAATTTTACATTTGCATAAAGTAAACCATTTAAGGCAAACTCTTGGATATATAGATAACATAACCTTGATAATTATTACTGATATAATAATTCTCTTGATAAATTCATAACAAGTGTAAACTCTCTTCACCAATGCAACACAAAGCTGTCTATATATAATTTTGGATATATTGATAATAAACACTTCTTGGTTTGCCTGGACACCAACATAGGCATACATTTCCAACACTAAGTGAGAATACAAGATACGTGATAGTCCTCTGCCATTCCTTAACATTCCGGTAGAAGGCTGGGACTTGCACATATATTCCATAGTGAGCATCATAACATTCTCTCAGAGACATTTAACACAGAGATTGGAAACAAGCTTAAGTTCTGCATTATCGCTCAGGCGAACCGATCTCGCCGCCGCCAGGTAAATACTATATGTAGACCCATAACACAGACCTAGATCTGGATTCACAGACCCGAGGACTTGTATAAATATGTCTTTTTTGTAAGAAATTATTACAAGAACTACTTACTTTTCACATATCTATGTTATTCATACATCAGTGACATCAAGAATGGAAGAAATTGTGTAATAAATGCAAAACTGTTTATCGCTGATCAACAACAGTTGCACATATGAGTTGCATGGTGCACTGTGCTGACACCTAGTGGCAAACCTGCTGTTTCCAATCTCTGTTTAAATATCTCTGATTCTGTTCCACGTTTGGTCTCTATTTCTTGCTATAATTTTCTAGGCCTGAAGCAAATACTAATCAGCAATCAGAGATTGCTAGATGTCCCACCCTGTGAAAATTTGAGGCACAAAATACCTTGTTCATTAAACAGAAATTCAGTGTCATTGACACTAATGATTTACATTGAGTTAGCTGCCTCAATGATATCATATTAAAGATATGTTTGCCTTGAGAAGACAGAAGAATAAAACACATGCACGTTGGAAGCCTGTAAATGAAAAAATGTCAAATTCTGTTTGGCTAATAACTGATCAAGGCAAGCAGAATAAATGCATAGGAATTTGGAATGGTGAGGCATTGTTTTTTAGGTGGAATATCTTCCATGAAAGTGATACAAAACATGAAATGCATGGGAATTCTGAAACAGTGATAGGATGGCATAAGATTACTTTTTTCAGATGCAATATTATCATTATTTATATAAAGTACATTATTGGAAGTAGTACAAAATACATCTTTGAACTGCATAGAATACAGTGGATGTGAGAATAATGTTCATTCTGGATGGAATGATACAATATATTGTGAATTAAGAAAGTCTTAACACCACGTCCCCACTTCTTTGATTGTATGTTAAGAGTAACACAGAACATTCTTGGTAAACAATAAAACATCTCACCTTCCGGTGGGACATAAATTTCTTTTGAGTATATCTCAGCAAATTTGGGTATTTTTTTCCAGTCAATTTATAGGTTTCCGATTCATAAATAAATCTGCATAGCAAGGCTGATCAAAATTGCACAGTCATTATTAGTTTATCCTGGGTATCACACGTGCATCACACAAACTCGCTTAAAGCTACCTCTAATCATTCTCTTGTTACATTGTATCATTCTCTATGTTACATTGTATCATTATATATGTTACATTGTATCATTATTTATGTTACATTTTATCTTTATCTATATTACATTTTATCTTTATCTATGTTACAGTTCACCTTAATCTATTCTCCTATTTCAACCATTATCCATCTTTTTTATTTAAAAAGGAAAAAAAATGAAGTATAAAAAAAGATTTTTTCGCAAACTGAAATCTGGACACTATAAATGGGGCCACCATTTTCTAGCATGATACACCACCTTTGTCATTTTCACTTAAGTTGGCCCCAAAAAATCACCACAAAATACTTTGAAAAATCAGACCCTGCCTTTCATTTTATTCCATGACTCCTATGCATCAATAACGGAAACAAACATGACCACAGAGGAATAGCAATGGTTACCATGGGCACAGAACTTTCATTAATAATCTGGACAAGTATATTTGATTGACAGCTTCAAAGACCCTCGAGATAATTTAAATTGAGCCTTCATAAAGGTAAATCCCCATCCAGCCTGGCCAAGAAATGAGAAATGTTATTGCAATTAAATTGTTTGAAATAGAAAGTTGACAGCTTTATTTCACAGATTTTCTTTTTGAGTTTTAAAACATCTATTTTTACTCTTATAGTAACTGGTCCCAAAATTCTATGAATATGACCTGCCAAACAAATAAAATATATATGGCATTATTAAAAAAAAAGAAAAAAAAGAGTAATTGAATTACTTTTAAGGTTATGTTTACTGCAACGTAAACGAATCGAAAGGTTAAAAAACATTAGCATTATAAACTTGTATTTTAAATGTATAATAGCATTTGTTATCCTTTATAATAAGAGTAAAACAAAGTTCCAATGTGTAAAAACAAAGAGTGTAAAAAGTAATAAAAAAATGTAAAATTTTACCCACAAATTTTCAGCTAAAAAGCATTGACATGGTCATTTAACTATGCATAAATGTTTTTTTTAAAATCTTATATCCCAATATGTCATTATAATACTTCTATTTTATTGAAAAGTCTATACAGCCCTAAAATCAATTTGACAGTTGTTTTTTTATCGAAATATGTTAGTAGTAATGAAAAGTTTTTGCTGGTGTCAGATAGCAAGTGTCTCAAACATGACCACTATCATTTGGCATGAGATAATGGCCTGGGGATGATGATTAATACAAAGAATGGCGAGTGTCAGAGGGACAAGTGTCCCTGTTGTCCAATGATAAAGTGCCCCATGGTGGGCAATGAAAAGTGCCCCCTATTGTTCAATAAGTGCCCCCTAGTGCATGATAATAAGTGCACCCTAATGCATGATAAGTGCCCCCTTTTGGCTAATGAAAAGTCCCCCCTGTTGTTCAATAAGTGACCCCTAATGCATTATAATAAGTGCCCCCTGGTGGGCAATGAACCAGGGGTCAATGAAAAGCCCCCCTGTTGTTCAATGATAAGTGCCCCCTAGTGCATGATAATAAGTGCCCCCTGGTTTGCAATTATAATTGCAACTGGATGATTATCTCCCAATATCAAAATGATTATAAAGTGTCTTCCTGTATCACAAAATAGCCCTCTTTCTGTGTGTTGGCAGGTGGCACCACCTGCCTTATATAGGTGAAAGCGATGCTTTCTGCCGGGCAGTGAGTTCAGGATGCCAGATGTCGATGATGAGGACGAGTCTGAAGGATTCCCCTTCATGCCACACTTCATGCTCAAACGAGTCGTCAAATATGATGAACTTCCCTTCTTCCCAAGTTCTGAAAGCACAGGTCAATTTTTAAAAACCAAAACAGAAACGTGGATCTATCCATCTCATCTTACCTCATCATATTTACAATTATGTGTTTATATTATATATATATGCAGCACCCTATTCAGGCATAACAATATTTGTCACACAAGAGTGAAGGAATTACATTGCAGTTCCCATCCTTATTGACCAAAAAATTATCAAGAGCTCAAATAAATTCCTTTCCTGAATTGAGCTCGCCACCCCAATGGTTGTGTCAATATGTATCTCCATATAAAAAGGTGCTTAATATAATAAATATATAGAAACTGCATGAGGTAAATCATTGGTGAAATACAGTTCATTTTTTAACAAAGCAATTTATCAACAACAAATTACTTTTTGCTCTGAATACTTACTTGATGTCATCAGCAACACGTATCTTGGGTCCAGGTGGGACGACCAGTCCAAGGTGAGACCTGATGCGGCAGTTTGTGGGACCAGTATGTGGCCAGACATGCACTCCTGGTTGCATTACGGAGAACTTCACCTGCATTCAGCAAGTTGATGCTTTTAGTTAGAAGATTACATTGCATGGAATACGAGCAGTCAAATGGCCTAATTCATGGGATACGACCAGTCAAAAATAGCTTTACATGTGGAATACTAGCAGTCAAATGGCCTAATTCATGGGATACGACCAGTCAAAAATAGCTTTACATGTGGAATACTAGCAGTCAAATGGCCTAATACATGAGATATGACCAGTCAAAAACAGCTTTACATATGTAATACTAGCAGTCAAATGGCCTAATACATGAGATACGACCAGTTAGATAGCCTAATATATGAGATATTACCAGCCAAATAGCCAAACACATAGAGCACTTCCAGCCAAATAGCTTTACACATGAATAAAGGCCTTATATTTTGTGCCCACAAATTCTGACAAAAAAATTGGATCTTGAAAATCCCCAGCTGAAACTATGTACATGTAGTATTTAATATCAAATTAGGAAAAACTAGGGCTCATTTGAAACTGTCCCCAGTCTATAAATGACATTCATTCATCAAAGTGTCATTATTGAGCAAAAACTGATTTCATTTAGCTTTGAACAGTGGAGTCAGAAAGTCTTAGAGTGCAAACATATAATGGAATATACAAACCTGTCCTCGCTTACACCCCGCAGCATCTGGGAACTTATCAATGAGGGAACAGGTAAAAGGAACCTTGGCACATGATGATTCGTGCTTCCTGCCTGCAACAATACCATCTGATTATCAAGAGATTTTATGAAAAGATTTTAGACTGTTTCCAGCTTACTCTAACATGCATTAAACACAAACCCTTGATTGTCTCCTTTTCCACTGTTACAACCTGATTATGAAGAAATTTTATGAAGAAAATTTATGAGTAGGTTTTTTGATCCCCAGACTGTTTCTAGTTTTCCCCTAACATGCATTATACACAAGCCCTTTCTTGTTTCCTTTCCCCTTATTAGTGTTTTTCCCCATTCCTGTATTTCAGCTTGGAAAGTTTTCACATCAATAAATAGTAGAGCTCATTTACAAATAATGCCCAGCTACATTTATCATATAATTGGGAGAGTTTTCAGCACTACTGATAACTGATTATTTCAGTTTTTTCAGTACTATTGATTACTAGTTATTTCAGATCTTTCAGCACTGTTGATTACTACTTATTACCTCTACTGTAGAGTGTGAACTGTTTCCAGTCCCCCTTCTCCCTCAGCTTCTCCTTACCTCTGCTATAGAGTGTGAACTGTTTCCAGTCCCCCTTCTCCCTCAAGTTCTCCTTACCTCTACTATAGAGTGTGAACTGTTTCCAGTCCCCCTTCTCCCTCAAGTTCTCCTTACCTCTGCTATAGAGTTTGAACTGTTTCCAGTCCCCCTTCTCCCTCAGCTTCTCCTTACCTCTACTATAGAGTGTGAACTGTTTCCAGTCCCCCTTCTCCCTCAACTTCTCCATACCTCTACAATAGTGAACTGTTTCCAGTCCCCCTTCTCCCTCAGCTTCTCCATACCTCTACAATAGTGAACTGTTTCCAGTCCCCCTTCTCCCTCAACTTCTCCATACCTCTACAATAGTGAACTGTTTCCAGTCCCCCTTCTCCCTCAGCTTCTCCATACCTCTACAATAGTGAACTGTTTCCAGTCCCCCTTCTCCCTCAACTTCTCCATACCTCTACAATAGTGAACTGTTTCCAGTCCCCCTTCTCCCTCAACTTCTCCATACCTCTACAATAGTGAACTGTTTCCAGTCCCCCTTCTCCCTCAAGTTCTCCTTACCTCTACTATAGAGTGTGAACTGTTTCCAGTCCCCCTTCTCCCTCAGCTTCTCCATACCTCTGCTATAGAGTGTAAACTGTTTCCAGTCCCCCTTCTCCCTCAGCTTCTCCTTACCTCTACTATAGAGTGTGAACTGTTTCCAGTCCCCCTTCTCCCTCAAGTTCTCCTTACCTCTACTATAGAGTGTGAACTGTTTCCAGTCCCCCTTCTCCCTCAGCTTCTCCTTACCTCTACTATAGAGTGTGAACTGTTTCCAGTCCCCCTTCTCCCTCAGCTTTTCCTTACCTCTACTATAGAGTGTGAACTGTTTCCAGTCCCCCTTCTCCCTCAGCTTCTCCTTACCTCTGCTGTAGAGTGTGAACTGTTTCCAGTCCCCCTTCTCCCTCAGCTTCTCCTTACCTCTACTATAGAGTGTGAACTGTTTCCAGTCCCCCTTCTCCCTCAAGTTCTCCTCCTCAGGTTCAAACAAGCCAGATTTGGTGTTGAGTTGTGCTACGGCTTCATCCCTGATTTTTTTCCAGTTGCTCTCCAGCATCTGTTAAATGCATAAATAAAATGGTATTTAATCTACGTCCTAGCCTTGTCGAAGGACCTACATACTACTAGGGCTGGCAGTAAATATTTTCCAGTTCTCTCTGTATTGTCCAAATGGAGGTCGCCATTTTGTTATCTTATTTGTAAATTCTAGTTTGCAAAAGTGCTCAATTATTGCCCAATGATGTCAGTACCATGATCTGCTGGCTCTGAAGACATGCAGATCGCTCAAATATCTCTCTAAAAATGAAAATTTCATCTTTCTTTTGTTATGAAGTTGTTAAATTTTATATTTTCAACACTTGCAAAAATCACGTCATTTCTATGTGTTTATTGGTGTTTTGAGGAGTCCAGCGGGAAAGGTGATGTTTTTTTGGACAGGGCGTAAATCATTGTTTCAATGCCTATGTTTTCACAATACAATCCCTCACCAACAGCATATCATGCCCTTTAAAATAAACAGCAAAGTTCATGCCACTTCCCTTCACTTTCAACCCCTTGGCTTGTCCTGATTGAAAATAGTCTTAAATTCTGCTACAGTTTCTTTCTGAACCATTATTCCACATATCTAAGATGGCTTGTTCTATTTGCAAGCAACTTTTACCTTGAGCATCTTGGCATGTCCTGTCTGTTGCTTGGACCACCAGGGTCGTCCAGTCAGACCATCTACATTGTACAGCGACCTTTGGTTTTTAGACAGGAACAATCCACGGTCAGCACCTAATTGGTACACAGCTTTTGACTGAAATATGAAATATAAAAGAATTTATTATCATTTCTCCAAGTTTCATAGTCTGGTGGATTAAGACATGCCTTGCATGGGAGAAATCAATATATAACTTTAAACTTCTACAAGGTAAAGCATTATGAACACATTTTTGTCAAAATTACTGGATCTGCTCAGAGCAATCCTGATCAAATAACAACTGCTTGGAGTTAATCTGATAAAAATAAAAGATTGCCCAGAAAAAGTCTGCTCAGTGTAAAAAACTACTCAGAACTAGGTCAGTCAAAACTAGGTCACTCAGAGCTAGGTTGCTCAGAATTAGGCTGTTCAGAGTAAAATTCAATTTATATAATACAAAGACAAATATTATATTAAATCTAATGCAAGGAGATTATCCTTTCGGAGTATATATATACATTTGCTGGGAACTCACCTCGTTAACCCGTCCTACTCGGTTGTAGGCATCTCCAAGGTGGAAGTAGAACTTTCCCTCTAGTGTGCCCTCTGCCAGAGAGTCTATGCCCTTCTGCAGCAAGGGGATGGCCTCCAGAGGATTGTTGTCTGAGGTCTTGTGGATGAAGCCAAGGTGAACCAGAGCAAAGCCGTTGTCTGGCTCACGATTCAGTACCTGTAATTATATACACCAGATGTCATGGAGCAGCAAACTTGAAGCAGTTAACAATGAGGTATAATAGATCTAAAACAGAGACTGTTCCCACTAGCTCTGTTATTTCCAAGACCAGTTTGTATCAACAAGTTCTGCAAAAGAGACTGTTCTCACTGGCTCTGTTATTTACAAGACCAGTTTATATCAACAAGTTCTGCAAAAGAGACTGTTCCCACTAGCTCTGTTATTTCCAAGACCAGTTTATATCAACAAGTTCTGCAAAAGAGACTGATCTCACTGGCTCTGGTATCTACAAGACATTTTTTTCACTTCTTTGAATATCTAATTTACCTTTTTCTCAGTTCTTTGAATGCCTAATTTACCTTTTTCTCCCTTCTCAGAATATCTAGTGTACTTTTTTTCTCACTTCTCTGAATGCCTTATTTACCTTTTTCTCCCTTCTCAGAATATCTAGTGTACTTTTCTTCTCACTTCTCTGAATGCCTAATTTACTTTTTTCTCACTTATCTAAATCCCTAATTTACTTTTTTCTCACTTATCTAAATCCCTAATTTACTTTTTTCTGCCTTATCAAAATCCCTATTTTACTGATAACCATCTTTCTTTCTTCTCTGATTGTCTGATTTGAATGTTGCATACCTTTCTAAATGCCTCCTTTGCATCGTCGGTTCGTCCCTGGATGAGATACTGGACGCCCAGATCATTATAGAATACATATTCCTCTGGATACAGAGTCAACAGCTTCTTTATGGTCTTGATTCCCTGTGCAGTCCATCCTAGTTAATATAATATAAAAATCAATAAACATGCCTCTATCCATACCATAAAAATGGTTCTATTTGCTCATGACATATTAACAAAACGTGTTAGCGTGTGATCAACACTGTGCCATGCTGGAGATATGAATGACAAAATATTCATGCAACAGCTTGCTGTGACCAAATCAGATCCTTTATCTGATCAGAATATTTCAAAAGAACAAATTATTCAAATTTTGTGCAATTGGCTAATTAATTTTCAGAAATATCAGAAAATGCAGAAAATACAAGTTTGATCATAAGTTTGTGAAAAAGTCCTTGGAGATTTTATGAAATAAAATGGTAACTTTTAATGACAATGATACAGTCATTCTTATTTCACTGAAGCATTTTTAGCTGAGGCCACAATTATATGAATGTTTCATAAGAGTAAATACCCAGTATTAGGCAAGGCCAGGAAAAAGTATTGTTTCTCGTCTTAATAAAATCTAATTTAGCTCCAGCAGGTAATTCCAACTTATTTTCGAAAGAAATAAAAATAAAATAAACATTCCATTGGCTAGTTTGACATTGAACTGGATAAATGCCTTTTTCTTTTTTAATCAAAGAGTACTGTCCTGCGAATATATACGGTGGCTCATCGTACCTCTGAACTGCATTCTTTCCGTGCCTCGCTTAGCCGCCTTGAGTGCGAGATCTTTGGGAACGTTTGGGAGCTCCAGGACTTTCTTGTACTCGTGTATGGCCTGTTCTAGCAGAGGGTTGCTCTGCCGCTGCTCTGATAGCACGTCCAGGGACTGTGCTTTCCCGAACGTTGCGCGAGCGCTATCAGGGTATCGTGACAGGATGGAGTCAAACTTTCTCAGTGCTTCATCTGCTTGCTTCTAAAACATATACCCGAAAACAAGGCAAAATGAAATAAATGTGTAAGCTGATCCACAAAAAACCTGATTGTTCAAAATCAATAATACACTGCAAATGAAAAGAAAAAGAAAATCGCCAAAAAATATGTGAGGTGTCATGTTGTTACTACTTATATCCCTGACAACAGATTTTGGTTTAAGGTTTGGGAACTGGCAGCCTGATCCTACATTCGTTTATAGCTTTGGGCTTTCAGTAATGTTATAAATAGTTATAAATATATAAGAAATGTCATAATGGCCCCAAAATATAGCTTCATGAAGTGCCTAGATATGACGTCACAACTGTATCAAAATTGGGGCAAAAAACCAAGCAATAACAATTGTTATCACCCGCGTTTTAAATCAAGGCTCCAATGCATTTTCAATGGGCAAGTATCAGACAGTATCTTAAGTAGTCACTATGTGATAATAACCATTATTCTGAAAATCTCTCTTGTGGGACAAAAATATTTACCTTGCATCTGTCATCCGTTATTATCTGTCACAAGACCATATGCTTGTCTATGGCAGGGGTATCTAGCAGTATTAGAATATAACTAACTTATCAGATGGGAGTAACACTTATCAGTAGCATTCAAAGGCTTCTTTGAGATATTCTCTAAACCTTGTCATAGAGTCCTGGTCCACCAATATGGGGGCTTACAAGCATGGTAACATTCTTGCATATCTTATTCTCTGTGAGGAGATGTCGTTGAAATTATTTTGTGTCGCGTCTCACAGTGCTCACAAGACACAAGACACAAGAGTTGGAAATCTCTAAAAAGGAGAATTTTCTCAATCAGTGACCATTCATAGCAACGTGATCATGCCATTGATGTGTGAATAAATAAATATATATATATAAATATATAAATATATATCTTTCCGGTGTCTGTGACTATAACTGGGAGTCATACCCCTGAACCGAAGTCTTTCAAGAAGTCTTTTGCTTGCTTCCATCACCAGTGTCTTTGGGATGAGAGGAACATCCAGAAGTCTTATATATGCCTTAATGCTTGCCTCCAAGTACTGGTTGCTTTTTTTCATTTCTGCTAGGGCATCTAGAGTTTGGGCCAGCCCAAGGAAGGCCCCTGGGCTATCAGGGTGTGTCAATGTGAGACTCTGATACATGTCCAATGCTTCCAGAAACCAGCCCTGTTATATATCAAATTATATATTTAGTGAGAGGAAGAGAAGAAAAAAAACACATTTCAACCACCTTCAGCACATGTTGACTGAAAAATATCTAACAGCCCAGGTAAAACAGCCCGTATAAACACATGAAAGCTCCAGGCAGGATTCATACACTCATGATAATTAAACTAAATGTATAAGGGGAAAATGATGCATACTGTTCATTTAAATGACACAAAATAAATGTCAGTCAGCAAAAGTATCATTAACCCAGTGAATACATGTCATTTTAAGTTTCACTCTTGCATTAAAAGTTTCAAAATAATTATTGATTTATTCCTAGCAATGAAAATTCCAAATGAAGCATATTCAGTCAATGGATTGTCATTATCAAAACTTTGACATGATTATGTTTTATGAATACAAACCAAGTTTGTAGATGCAAGTCATATTTACCATAATAAGCCAAACAAAATACAAAGTGTCAGATATCTCTCAAACTGGCAGCACAACACATCACGCAATGTCGACAACAAGACGATATCACTGGTCATGTTAGATTACCATATTTACTCGAATATAAGTTTTATATTAGTTAATGTTTGGGGGGGGGGGGTTGTCTAGGGTGTTTCATTTTTCGGACTTTTTTCCGATCAAGCTGCTCATTAAAAGAAATGTTCTCTGATATGAAGTAAACCCACAGAAAAAATTTAAGACCAATCGATCAACTTTTAGACCCCCCCTACCACCTTGTATGTATGACCTCGGAAATCAGTGCTTGGTGGCCATTTTCTGGTTAAAATTCAAGTCTAATTGCCTCATAATTTCATTTTATTCAACTCAGATAGTGTCTGTGTCACACAAATGTAGTTTTAAGGGTTACTTACTATTTCAAGATCATTCCCATTTAATTTGGGCCAAAATTATTCAAATTCAAGACATTAATTCGGAAAAATATACATTTTCAATTCATTTTTACACTCATATTGGATACATATGTTCACATCATGTCCACATTTACTTCAAATTGAGAATTATATTATAGTATGAAAGTTCACAGATTTGTTTCCGTTTAATTTTTAGCTCTGCTGAAACTCACAGAGCTTTAGGAGTGGGGAAAATGTCTGTCTGTCCGTCTGTCAAAATTTCTTTGAAAGTCTTCTTCTCTCATTTTTCAGCACCTTTGACAAATGCCACAACTTTTACAATAGCTGCCATTTGTCTGTATTCCTCATCATCCTGCCAGTGCTCTGGTAGTAAATGGAGCCATCTTCCATCCATTCCTAGGAGTTCAAACAGGAGCTATGACTGTGACCCAATCTGGGAGTAGTGAGACATTTCCCTGTTAAAGCATGTTTCTTTGAGAAGAATGGTTTCCTGGAATGAATAGAGAGGGCTAGACATAGCTAGAAGTTGTGTGATAATTCCAGTCTTCATCCCATCATTCATTGATCTGTCAAACAAGACAAATACTACTCAGTCAGATACCACAAATGACTTAGCATTGAGTTCTTGACTGCAATAGCTATAGATGATGCATCAACTGCCTAAATTGTATAACATAACATGGTGTAAGAGAATTTGGGAGAACAATTTATGCTTAATGTTAAAATGGATATGTGAAAGATAAATTTCAAACTGAGAATTAATAGCCTCAGAATCATATCACATCTCATAGTCAAACACATCCTCCCACAGCCACAGATTAAAATGTGGACCTGAAGCAGCCGAGCACGCCTAAAGAAACCAAGGTCCATGGAACAGGGAAATGTTCTGGCCCATCCTATCAAAGTCAGCCAGTATTGCGGGTGTAATGAGACCTTTTGTTGAACAAGATCAAGGCATAGACAAATTTGCCATGTGAGCTCCACATTCTCTTCATCATGCCTGATTTCTTGCCTCAGCATTGTATATCATAAATATGGCAAAACTGGCTGATGAAACATGACCAGATCTCATCACACCTGAAATACTGGTTGGCAATGATAGTTTAGACCAGCACATTGCCCTGTTTCATGGGCCTTAGTTTCTTCAGGTACACTTGGTTGCTCCAGCTCCGAATTTAAATCTCCAGCTGTGGGAGGATATGTGTGACTATGAGATGTGATATATTTCTGAGGCCATTAATTCACAGATTGAAATTTATCTTTTGCATATCCATTTTAACATTAGATATCTATAGCTGTCGTGGTCAAGAACTCTATGCTAAGTCATTTCTGGCATCTGACCGAGTCTCTGGTGGTATTTGTCTTGTTTGACAGATCATTGAATGATGGTATGAAGACTGTCATTGCCACACAACTTCAAGCTATGCCTAGTCCTGCTCTTTTCATTCACGAAAAACCTGTCTTCCCAAGGAAATGTCTCACTACTCTCCAGTTGGGTCACAGTCATGGCTCCTGTTTGAACTCCTAGGAATGGATGGAAGATGGCTCCATTTACCACCAGAGCACTGGCAAGATGATGAAGAATACAGACAAATGGCAGCTATTGTAAAAGTTGTGGCATTTGTCAAAGATGCATCAGAAATGAGAGTGAAGGACATCCAGGATTAAGCTAACTCTGCAAAGAAGGGAGCTCACCGAGGTCTCATTGTCCATGTCTCTTCTTCACACAGACTTAAAATTCCATAATTCCTTAAAAACGAGATGGAGACAAATCTGTGAACTTTCACACTAAAATATAATTCTCAATTTGAAGTTAATGTTGAAATAATGTGAACAAATGTATCCGATATGAGTGTGAAATTGATTTGAAAATGTATATTTTTCCGAATTAATGACTTGAATTTCAATAATCTTGGCCCAAAATGTTGTCAAGGAGAAATACTAGCCAATGAGAATTGAGATAACAAGTTGGGGCCAAATTTGATATGTGACATCTTCATCTTCTGCTCAAGTCTGCTCTTGAATTGGTTTTAAATGATCAGTTAGGAAGAAATGTTCACAAACATGAAATATGAAATATGCTCAGTACAAAATTTCTAACCTTGAGGTCACTGCACTAAGGTCAATGGTGACATCACTAAGATTTGAAGGAATCTGAATCTTTGCCTCAATATCAACCTCTGTATGAAATTTGAAACATATATTACTGGTAGTTTTGGAGAAGAATAATTTCAAAGAAATTTTGACAGACGGACGGACAGACATTTTCTCAACTTCTAAAGCTCTGTGAGTCTTAGCAGAGCTAAAAATTAAATGGAAACAAATCTGTGAACTTTCATACTATAATATAATTCTCAATTTGAAGTTAATGTTGAAATAATGTGAAAAATGTATCCGATATGAGTGTGAAATTAATTTGAAAATGTATATTTTTCCGAATTAATGTCTTGAATTTGAATGATTTTGATCCAAATTAAATGGAAATGATCTTGAAATATTAAGTAATCTTTAAAACTACATGTGTGTGACACAGACACTACCTGAGTTGAATAAAATGAAATTATGAGGCAATGAGACTTGAATTTTAACCAGAAAATGGCCACCGAGCACTGATTTCCGAGGTCATACATACAAGGTGGTAGGGGGGGGTCTAAAAGTTGATCGATTGGTCTTAAATTTTTTCTGTGAGTTTACTACATATCAGAGAACATTTCTTTTAATGAGCAGCTTGATCGGAAAAAAAGTCCGAAAAATGAAACACCCTAGGGGATGTCTTATACACAGGTCGTCTTATATTTGAGTAAATACGGTACCAGTGCTAACTCCAGATAATGACCTGGTTAAGAGTAGAGTACAATCCAAGACCAACTCCACATCCTCTTCCTAAGGATAGATTAGCTTTTTCCCATTTAGCACAGGCGCTGCACAAAATACTGGCACCAAATAAAAGATTGTCAATTTGGGGTGGGGAAGAAGGGTTAAATGACTTTTTCTGAAGAGATTTCAAGAGCTTGTAGAATTACTGACAAACATATAAATGCCCATGCAAGTCTGATGTTTATGTTTACAAGACATATATGTATCGCTGTGGCACTGCACCAAATGGCGTAAAATGGGAGTAAGCCAGATACATCCTAATGAAGAACAATAAGCAATATTTCCATATTATGCAACTCACAATTCTGGGGGGTCTTGCCTCCCAGACAATTTAATCCTCTCAATGACCCAACAGTCCAAAACAATATTTCAGTGATGGGTGGGCAGAATAACAAAACTCTCCCAGTTTTAGTGATATTTTGCTGTGAATACCCACTTGGCACCAAAAAGAATTGACTTGTGTTGCACATTGCATACCTGCCAACAACTAATCCCATTTGTGGCCTTAGCTTGAGGATATCTGTAATTGTTTTGTTTTAAACCCTTACACATAGCAACTAAAATTATTCTTACCTACAAGAATATAATACAAATATGAAGTGTAACTTTATTGTCCCTAGCTCTTAATCTGAAAATAATATATCTAGTTTTATTAGCAAGGAAATGACACTCTTACGAAAGGGATCATTTCTAATTAGCCCAATACAAGTACAAATACGGGTGTGAGGCAATCAAATGAGAGCCTGTGTTGTTGCATGCTGATACCCATTCCTAACAACTGCTTATTCATTATACATGCAGGTCACATCTTTTATTGATGAATTAGCAACTAATGGTGTCTGGACAAACAACACATACCCCACAAGTAGATGAGGCATATGTAACTTAGGATTTATAAAGAATGAACACTAGTTGGCTTGGGGAACATTTGGCAGATTTCATGACCCAGTAAGGTGGTGGTGGGCTTGTGTGATAGAAGGGTGATGGGAGGAGAAGAAATAAAAAGAAACTTTCAGTATTAATCCAATTTCTTGGCTTTTCCCAATAGAAGAAATTGCATGATTTGTGCTAGCTGCACCTGTCCAATCAATATAATTGGTAATTAGGGAACAAATGTTCATTTCCTCACTGTTCACAGGAGAACTAACTACCGTATTTACTCGTGTATAAGACGACTTGTGTATAAGACAAACCCCCAAAATTGAGGTTATTTTGCTTGAAAAAAACCAATTTCCGAATATAAGACGAGTTGGTTTTTCTCAAAATATCAGCTTTGCTACCATTCAAGACTCAGCTGAAGCTTGGCGGCCATTTTAAAAGTGAAACCTAAATATGCTTACAATACAAGATCTTAACGGTCTTATACACGAGTAGTTACGGTAAAACGTAAATACGATGTTCATATTTTCGAAATAACGAATATCGAACGTAGCAGATCGATTTTAATTGCGTTTTAAATGATAAATAAAGGTATTTACCCAATATTATCACAAATTGTTCGAGAACAGAACAAAAGCATCAATCCATTTAAAACGCTATTAAAATCGACCCACGTGTGAAAGCATTTCTGTCAAAAAGAGAAGACACAACTCAAAGCAGTGGGAACAATGATGAAATGCAAAACTGTGAACGCTGATAATTGGTATTGTGCGATATAATTAAATAATAATTTTAATTTTAATTTTAATAGAAGTAACAGTAAAACGTAAATACGTAGCGGATCGATTGGCCACGTGACTCACAAGTCATGTGATCATTGACTTTGAAAATTTGGCAGAGATAATTGCGTTTTAAATGATAAATAAAGGTATTTACCCAATATTATCACAAATTCGCTTTGCAGGTCAAGAACAGAACAAAACCATCCATTCATTTATGCATTACGCAACACGTGGTCGTCATTTTAAAAAGCGGGAGTGACAGGGACAAGCTCTTATTTTTGGCGCGAAAACACTTGGGAGTGTATCCACTCGCATTGAAATATTAATATATTGCGCAATGATGGATCCCTGGCTTCTCCTCGTGTTCCGCACATCGAATTTACCGTGTTCCGCACATCAAATTTACGTTTTATAAATAAAGGTATTTACTTATTATTATCACAATTACGCTTCTCAGGTCGAGAATAACAAAGCGTTTTCATTATTTATCATTTAAAACGCAATTAAAATCGATCCACGTGTGAAAGCATTTCAGTCAACAGGGAAGACACGACTCAAAGCAGTGAATACGATCTGAGAGCAATATAACTATTTATTATTGCTCTCAGATACGATGTACGTGATGTCCTTGATCTTAGCCCCAAAACAAAGTGTTTTGAAATAACGAACACAGCGGATCGATTTTAATTGCATTTTAAATGATAATTAAAGGTATTTACCCAATATTATCACAAATTCGCTTTGCAGGTCAAGAACAGAACAAAACCTTCCATTCATTTAACATGCATTACGCAATACTAGCGTGAAAGCAAATATCGGACAGGCGGACTACTGTCTACAAGTGGTTGAATATTTCTTTGTGTTAAGCCAAAGATATTAATTATATCGCTTTTTATTATCATCGTTTATAATATTGGGTAAATACCTTTATTTATCATTTAAAACGTAATTAAAATCGATCCACGTGTGATCCACATGCATTTCTGTCAAAAAGGGAAGACACGACTCAACGCAACACGTGGTCGCAATTTTGAAAGGCGGAAGTGACGGGAAGAGGCTGTTGTTTTTAGCGTGAAAACGATTGTTAATATATTGCGCAATAATGGATGGTTTTGTTCTGTTCTCGACCTGCAAAGCGTAATTTGTGATAATATTATGTATATACCTTTATTTATCATCGATCCGCTACGTCACTCCCGCTTTTTAAAATGACAACCTCGTATTGCGTAATGCATGTTAAATGAATGGATGGTTTTGTTCTGTTCTTGACCTGCAAAGCGAATTTGTGATAATATTGGGTAAATACCTTTATTTATCATTTAAAATGCAATTGAAATCGATCCGATGTCTATTATTTTGAAATGCTTTGATTTGGCTTTGTTTTCACTGATTTCAATTATCAGCGTTCACAGTTTTGCATCTCGTCATTTTTTCCACTGCTTTGAGTCGTGTCTTCCCTTGTTGACAGAAATGCTTTCACACGTGGATCGATTTTAATTGCGTTTTAAATGGATGGATGGTTTTGTTCTGTTCTGTTCTCGAACAATTTGTGATAATATTGGGTAAATACCTTTATTTATCATTTAAAACGCAATTAAAATCTATCCACGTGTGAAGGCATTTCTGACAACAGGGAAGACACGACTCAAAGCAGTGGAAACAAAGACGAATTGCAAAACTGTGAACGCTGATAATTGGAATCAGTGAGAACAAAGTCAAAACAAAGTGTTTCGAAATAATATTGGGTAAATACATTCATTTAACATTTAAAATGCAATTAAAATCAATCTGCTACGTCTGATATTCGTTGTTTCGAAAATATGAACATCGTATTTACGTTTTACCGTAATTACTCGAGTATAAGACTGTTAAACCGACCCGCTATGTCCGATATTCGTTATTTCGAAAATAAGAATGTTCGTAATGAAAACTCATAGTGCCGTAATTTTTTGGCGTAAATCCTCGTCCACAGGTTGCTCTCGTGTATAAGACGAACCCCCAAACATTAACTAAGAGTTTTTGGAAAAAACCTCGTCTTATACACGAGTAAATACGGTAGTTATAGATATACAATATTCAAAATGTTGAGTTGTATTGAAATGTCAAAGTCATTGCCTACATTTTAAAAGACTATGTTAAAAGTGTTGCTCAGAATATGAAAAGTAGATATACTGTACTACACTATATATTATACTATACGACACCTGTCCAGTCAATATAATTGGTAATTAGGGAACAACTGTTCATTTCATCACTGTTTACAGGAGAACTAACTAACCATAGGTATACAAGGGAAGTGACGGGCCCTAGACCCTCCCATCAATTGCTTGTCAAAATGATGAGTTATATTGAAATGTCGAAGTCATTTTGAAAGAATACATATGTTAAAAATGTTACTCAGAATATGAAAAGTATGCCTTCAGGAGATACAAGTCAAATTGGTTGCTGTAACTGAAATAAGTTTGTAACATGTTACAAAATGCCTTTGTTGGTAAATATTCTCAACCCATAGCAATCTATCACATGGGCTTTTATGGCTGTGGCTATTTTTAGCACTCATGATTTTAATGTAGGTCATTGGGCCAATACTTTACAAACCATCTTCCAAAACAAATATTAAGATACAGCAGTAATTGGTCACATTTTGAAATCTGTGACCTTGGAAACAAAGGTCAAGGTCATGTTTGAGAATACGAAATGTGACCTTGAAAAACTAAGTCAAGGTAACAATTGAGGTCATCATATTTAGGCCTTCAAAATATGTACCTATGGTAAAAATTTACAGCCTGCGTCTGAAATAGCTAAGATACAGCCAAATGGCGAAGATTCTGTTAACAACTTAATGCCTGTGACCTTAAAAGAGATGTCTTTTACATCTTCTTTAAGGTTTATTTTTTAAAAGTAAAACTGAAAGAATTGATTAATTGTCGTGATATAGGCTATATTCACCTTTTCTATGAGGGCATCTGCCTGGTCCAGTTGTGTCCGGATCTTGTTATCTGCCACATTGGTGATAGAGGCTTTACTGTAGGCAGCCTTCGTCGACGTCTCCTCCGATCGTTTTGGTTTATTGTCAGTTTTTTGTTTCTTTTCTTCAGAGCTTGGTGCATTTTTGGCTGTGTTTTTTGCATCATGCTTTGCACTGCCCTCTGATTGGCTAGATTTTTGTGAATTATGCAGATTCTGATTGGATGATGACTCAGCAGATTTGGACCCAGATAAGACAGTGGAAGCTCGTGTCTGAACCGTATCTGAAAACATAGTTACTAAATCGTTGAATATGCACAACTCCAGGAGAAAAACAATGAACAAATGAAATATAATATTATAAATTTTGAGTGATAAAAGGAGTGAAGGTCCAATGACTTGAACTTTAAGGAGAACACTTTGGTGGTGAAGGCCTCAAGGTGGAGGTTTTGCTTGGCCTTATCTAGGACCAGAGGTTGAGCCTTCACTTGGCCTACAGCTTCACCGGGTTAGAGTTTTCTAGGATCAGAGGTGGTGGATTCACTTTAACTTGTATTAAATGGGACTAGAGATCAAGGTTCCCCTGAGCTGGATCTATTTAAGATAAGAGGTGGACACTTCACTTTGACTCATGTTCTCTAGGATAAGAGATGGAGGCTTCACTTTGCCTCTTTTCTCTAGGATAAGAGATGGAGGCTTCACCTTGCCTTGTGTTCTCTAGGATAAGAGATAGAGGCTTTACTTTTACTCATGTTCTCTAGGACAAGAGATGGAGGCTTTACTTTGACTCATGTCCTCTAGGATAAGAGATGGAGGCTTCACTTTGCCTAGTGTTCTCTAGGATAAGAGATGGAGGCTTCACTTTGTCTAGTGTTCTCTAGGATAAGAGATGGAGGCTTCACTTTGACTCATGTTCTCGAGGACAAGAGGTGGAGGCTTCACTTTGCCTAGTGTTCTCTAGGATAAGAGATGGAGGCTTCACTTTGACCCGTGTTCTCTAGGACAAGAGTTGGAGGCTTTACTTTGACTCATGTTCTCTAGGATAAGAGGTGGAGGCTTCATTTTGCCTCATGTTCTCTAGGATAAGTGATAGAGGCTTCACTTTGCCTTGTGATCTCTAGTATAAGAGATGGAGGCTTCACTTTGACTCGTGTTCTCTAGGACAAGAGATGGAGGCTTTACTTTGACTAGTGTTCTCTAGGATCATAGATGGAGGCTTCACTTTGCCTCATGTTCTTTAGGATCAAAGGCAGAGGCCAAAGACATATTTGGCTAGCGTTTTCTAGGATCAATAGCAGAGGCTTCACTTTGGCTAGTGTTTAGAGGTTCATGAGTAACTAATTCTGATAATCAAGACAGTTTATTTGGATGACGTAAAAGGTTAATAATTAGAATAGTGGCATTGCGAGAAATATTAAAAGGCAAAAAAAATAGGACAAATTATATTCCAGAATAATTTTCATCTATTTGATTAAGTTTGTGGCCATGGCTGGAAAGTAAGTTCAGATGATTTGCCAGAGGGATGGAAAAATTGAGGTGTTACCTAGTATGTCAGTCAGGTCCATAAAGTTATAAGCATAAACACCGGCGGAGAGAATCACAAGGAAAATGAGGGAAGAAGCCACAAGGACAGGGCGGGAACTGCTGCCAGATGGCGCTACCGGCTTGCTTGACACACCATTACCATCTGAAATTTATAAACACATTTTTAATATAATTCAATGTAATTCACATTCTTTTGATGAGCTTAAAGATGTAAATAATGTTAATGATTTAATAATTCCAACTGCATGGTCAGTATGAAACACTATGCTGAATAGTGAATGAAAATGATATTCAATGCCAATATTGAGAACTATTCACTGGTAGTAATGTGTGATATTCAATGTCAATATTAAGCAGTAATATTGACATATTCAGCAGTAATATTGACATAATAAGTAGTAATAAGCAGTAATATTGACATATTAAGCAGTAATATTGACATATTAAGCAGTAATATTGACATATTCAGCAGTAATATTGACATATTAAGCAGTAATATTGACATATTAAGCAGTCATATTGACATATTAAGCAGTCATATTGACATAAGTAGTAATAAGCAGTAATATTAACATATTCAGCAGGAATATTGACATATTCAGCAGTAATATTGACATAATAAGTAGTAATAAGCAGTAATATTGACATATTCAGCAGTAATATTGACATAATAAGTAGTAATAAGCAGTAATATTGACATAGTAAGTAATAATATTGACATAATAAGTAGTAATATTGACATAGTAAGTAGTAATATTGACATATTAAGCAGTAATATTGACATATTCAGCAGTAATATTGACATATTAAGCAGTAATATTGACATATTAAGCAGTAATATTGACATATTCAGCAGTAATATTGACATATTAAGCAGTCATATTGACATATTAAGCAGTCATATTGACATATTAAGCAGTCATATTGACATAAGTAGTAATAAGCAGTAATATTAACATATTCAGCAGGAATATTGACATATTCAGCAGTAATATTGACATAATAAGTAGTAATAAGCAGTAATATTGACATATTCAGCAGTAATATTGACATAATAAGTAGTAATAAGCAGTAATATTGACATAGTAAGTAATAATATTGACATAATAAGTAGTAATATTGACATAGTAAGTAGTAATATTGACATATTCAGCAGTAATATTGACATAATAAGTAGGGGAATTATATTTTTATTGTCTTTCATGTATTTAATAATAGTTTCACAGAACAAGAGCAGTCAGGTTATGGGATGTATTGTTTCAAGAATAGTCAGGTTATGGGATGTATTGTTTCAAGAATAGTCAGGTTATGGGATTCATTGTTTCAAGAATAGTCAGGTTATGGGATGTATTGTTTCAAGAATAGTCAGGTTATGGGATGTATTGTTTCAAGAATAGTCAGGTTATGGGATGTATTGTTTCAAGAGCAGTCAGGTTATGGGATGTATTGTTTCAAGAATAGTCAGGTTATGGGATGTATTGTTCTTTGTAACAGAACTGCTTATATTCGAATATCACACCACATCTCTGCTGATCTGTTATTTACATATGACAGTCATATTCAGCTCATCAGAAATACAGTTGTCAATAATAAGGAGAGCTTTTCTGTCTGAATATGCACTAACAGTTTTTACTGCAATTTTCAAAAGCCAAATTGCTTTGTTCAACTTGGCATGCATCTTCTTGACATTTTGGTAATAGTTATCATAAATCAAAATCAGTGATATATGCAGATATGGACTGTCCGATGGAAGTCATTTTTATCATGCAACTGAATGCCAAGTTCAGGACGTTAAGATATTAAACTCTCTGACATAGCACAGTCAATGCAGTATCTTGTAATATAGTGATTCCAGTCAGGAACAAACACATATTTGGTCAAGCATAAATATGTAAGAATAACGGAACATTAGATGATGACATTTAATCATCACTTGTTTTTTTTTTTAGCTTTTCCTTTGACCAAGCATAGCACACAACAGATAGATGACGACCACTTTTTTTAATTCTAAATAATACATCTACAAAAGTGAGTTGATTTTTTATTATAAACAAAAAATTGAGAAGACTTATTGAGAAGAAAAGAAAGTTCCATTTTCATGCATCTTTTTAAGGATTTTTTGTCTTAAACTTTTGCAAGAAAAATAGTATTTTTATCCTGGCCTTGTGCACTCTGTGACTTCATTTGCTCCCCAATGGTTTAGAAATGGTCAATGAAGAAATCTCCTACTTGAAATTAGCCCAAACGGACATGTGTGAACAAGTTGTAATACGATATCAAGAGTCTACTGCACCATATAAGGCTATTTTCCACACCAAAGCACCCATTCAGAATTTCCCATTTATTTGGGTGGGCAGGTATTTTGGGCAGGACATTTTTAAGAGGAATGATTAAGAGGAATTTCATACAAATACAGGTCATATTAAATCTGACTAGTCCTATGCAGATAATCATGATAATATAGGTCGCACAAAGTTTTACTGCTCCCAGGTAATTCAACCCGCATCTCTTTGATGATAAAATATGACAACAAGTTGATGGGGGTAGAGCATGAACATTGGCTTTATTCCTCTGCTGCCCCTTGGCAAAATGCCCACATTTTTACAGAGTGTATCACATGGGCAGCATTGGCTATACTTTTTCTCCATATAAAAACATACAAAAAGTGTCATCAATCATGTTGTCATAATTTGTGGCAACCTGTAGAATTGGTACGTTTAACAAAATGTTTTAGTTTTTCAGGTTTGATCACCAAGGTGATACTTTGAATCAGAATATGAAATAAAATAAAATAAAGGGTAACTCCACTTATTCATTTCGGGATAATCTGAAATGGGACAGATGAATTAAAGGACAACAACACTTAATTCACAGTCAATAGAGTAATTGAGAGTTTTAGTAAATTTAACGAATCAAATTAATAATAAATTTACACAATGATATGTAAGATTGGTAATAGGAACTTCTTTTAACTATGGTTTGTTTGCCATTATCAAAAATGGGTGAAGCAATCAGGTAGAGTGCTCACGAAAAGCATTTATGACCGCAGATCAAATGACTGCTGTTACATCAGAGTAATACAAAAGAGTAAAATATAATGGGAGACATTTACTGTCCGATGCCAAAATTGTCCTTTCACTGTCCTGCCCTTTTTGCTGACACTCTTGATATACAAAACAGTGACAAAAGGGATGAGCTTATGCAAATTTGTGCAGACTAATATAATTGAAGATAGAAAGATCAGCTATAACAGGAGGGCAAGTGTTCGGGCTGGACTCAGCCAATGAACAAACATTTTAGTTTAATGGTCCCAAACATTAATTGTAATATCATAGACTATTTAGTCCATGGTAATATCCTGTGGATGCCCAGCCTTGGTGTGGTATGATTTAGTTGCCAAGAGTGAGCCGGAAGAGTCACAAGCCATGGCCCCTATTTCAGTACACGATAGATTTTAATAGCTGTGAACCAAATCAGGTCAGAAAGGGCCATCCCTGGACCATTTGTGTCATGCCTGAGGTATGGCCATGCTGGAGGTATGCATGATGACCATGCACTGAGATATGCATGGTGGCCATGCACTGAGATATGCATGATGGCCATGCTGGAGGTATGCATGATGACCATGCTCTGAGATATGCATGATGGCCATGCTGGAGGTATGCATGATGACCATGCTCTGAGATATGCATGATGGCCATGCTGGAGGTATGCATGATGACCATGCTCTGAGATATGCATGATGGCCATGCTGGAGGTATGCATGATGACCATGCTCTGAGATATGCATGATGGCCATGCTGGAGGTATGCATGATGGCCATGCACTGAGGTGTGCATGATGAACATGCAGGAGGTATGCATGATGGCCATGCAGGAGATATGCATGATGACCATGCAGGAGGTATGCATGATGACCATGCAGGAGGTATGCATGATGGCCATGCTGGAGGTATGCATGATGACCATGCTCTGAGATATGCATGATGGCCATGCTGGAGGTATGAATGATGACCATGCTCTGAGATATGCATGATGACCATGCTGGAGGTATGCATGATGACCATGCAGGAGATATGCATGATGACCATGCTGGAGGTATGCATGATGCCCATGCTGGAGGTATGCATGATGACCATGCTGGAGGTATGCATGATGACCATGCAGGAGATATGCATGATGACCATGCTTGAGGTATGCATGATGCCCATGCACTGAGGTATGCATGATGGCCATGCACTGAGGTGTGCATGATGAACATGCCGGAGATATGCATGATGGCCATGCTGGAGGTATGCATGATGACCATGCACTGAGGTATGCATGATGGCCATGCAGGAGGTATGCATGATGACCATGCCACAGGTTTGCATGATGACCATGCTGGAGGTATGCATGATGGTCATGCCCGAGGTTTGCATGATGACCATGCCCTGAGGTGTGCATGATGAACATGCAGGTGGTATGCATGATGACCATGCCCGAGGTTTGCATGATGACCATGCCCGAGGTTTGCATGATGACCAAACAAGGGCATTACCATAGAGATATTTGGCTTCAACTGCTTTACTTTGCCTGAGTCTACAGCTCGTTGTGCAGCTGTACAACAATACGTTTTACGAGGTCAGGTGCTATATGTGGCAGTGGGTGGAGTAGGTTCTGCTTGCATGGATGCCTTTGAATCTAAATAAGTATATGACACAGGCAAAAACAAATAAGCAAATACAATACACAATGCAGGCCTCAGCAATAAGAGTTTGGTCAAAGTAATAATTTTATCTGAACAAAAAGGGTAGAATTTGAATCCATATATGTCAAGGTTTAGGAAAATTAAGTGATTTGCAAGACCAAATAATTTAAAAAGTTTTGTCACACTAAACACCAAAATAGGTCACCTGAAATATCTAAATATTTCCAAATATACATACTCCTAAATAGTCCTCCAAATATCAGGACAAAAGAACTAATAAGAATTTTTGTTAAACATTAATGTCACCATATCTGGAAATAATGTTTGGTCTGTACCAACAGCTACTATGATCATCTATCAATCTGTGGAAGTCATTTAATTAATTTTATTTATATTCTTACATTTCTATGTCACAGCTTTAATGTTATGTATATATTTTACCTTACATATTTCATTACTTATTCCACTCTAATTGCTGTCCTATTATTTATGCCATTAGGATAGCGTACAAGTAAAGAGTCCTGTATTACAAAGGATTCATGACAAATTCCAATAAGGAAGAATTAATTTTATAAAGCAGAGGTTTAAACAGTTACAGTTTTAAAACAGATTTATGATATGATTTTCATGAAAAATTTGTAAATATCTCAAGTTTTCAAAATGGTTCACAATTTTAACTGAAAAACGTTATTTCAAAATTTGTAAATATTTCATCAGGTGTTTATCATACAGACTTATTATTTATGCCATTAGGATAGCGTACAAGTAAAGAGTCCTGTATTACAAAGGATTCATGACAAATTCCAATAAGGAAGAATTAATTTTATAAAGCAGAGGTTTAAACAGTTACAGTTTTAAAACAGATTTATGATATGATTTTCATGAAAAATTTGTAAATATCTCAAGTTTTCAAAATGGTTCACAATTTTAACTGAAAAACGTTATTTCAAAATTTGTAAATATTTCATCAGGTGTTTATCATACAGACTTATAACAATATAGATGAGTCTCACAATACCAACTTTAATTAAAGCTTTCGTTTTGATTTTTCCTTAAATAATATTGTATGTTTATATCTTAAACTTTGTTATCAAATATTATTATCCATCATATTACACCTACATCTATTTCTGTGCCATTTGACAGAAGATGATTTTAAAACTAAAACCCAATTTTCCAATGATCACTTTGTCAACAAACTTTGCTTAGCTGACCAGTGACCACACTCTCACATCTACTTAGTAAAAGTTTGCTATATATGGGGCACCTCAAGATTGGAAAACTGGAGTGATTTGGCTTACAGAGGGCCGTTTGTCCATTGGTATTTGTCTATTGGTACATGTATGCCTAACCCCTTGTTCAGTCTAGGCCAAATATTTTTAGGCTACTTGGCAGTCGGGCTAGGAAGTGGATTTTTGCCCAAAATGTTTCCACTAGTCTGGGACTGGGCTAGTGCCCACAGTGGTAGCCCCATACTTGTGCCCATGTGATTACATAGTATGTGGCACTTTCAGCAAAACACACTCATCCTGGAAGATGTATTTTGGGTGATTTCAGGGAGATAGTTTGTATCACAGTTTCATGACCACATATAATATACACATAACCCATATCTCTGTAAAGCTGCTTGTGACCTCCGTGATTTCTTGAAAGCTTTTCACAGTTAAACATTATATGAGATTTTGTCATAACCATTAATGTAATAATTAAAATAGGTTTTTTGTATATTGAACTCAGCACGCTCAGGCCAAGAAAATCTAAGTTTTAGAAAACTGTTTAAATGGCCCTGAAAAAAGTACCTGGTCAGTTGGAAATTTTGTAAAATTCTGATGAAAAGGTCCTAGCCCTGTAATAATATTTCAACAGGTTTTTACTATCACTTGTTTTGTGGCATTTATAATATATCTTAATTATCACTAATTTAGTGCCATAAACTGTGACAAAGTGATGCATGAAACTCTCAAATCCCTTATGTTGCACATCCAAACATTTGGTGAAATTTTGCACTAGGCACATTTTAGCAGGCACTGTCGGGTGACATGATTTTATAAAAAAAAATTATTGGCCTCATGCCCAAGGGAAATAGGGAAGCATTTTTTTCCTCGTGGGCTATTGGAGAGTTGCCAGAGGTTTGGATATTTAATGATGAACTGATGCCTCTGGATGTGTACAGTTCTTGTTGAAAACTTTCCATATGCCTATTAAAAGTTTATTATGTACTGAGATGTTAAACAATATTTCGGACCATAAAAATAGATGGATTTACAAGAGTTTACTCAGGTACAGAAATATCTATTTCCCTAAAAAAATATAAGAGGAATCAATGAATGATATTAAACTTGAATCAAAAGTTGGAACAGCCTTTGACAGACAGATGAATGGTGCAAACAAAAGGATGGCTGTTGCCTTTAAAATCTAAAATAGGTACTTGATGTACTCAACACCCTGGTACCAGCTGGTATTGATAAAATATCACAGTCCCAACGAGCCGATTGAAGAATCAATTGCTCACAATATCAACCACTTGCGGTACATTTAACTAAATACAGTCCTCAGTATGAAGATTAAATGATTATTTATGTATAATTTAGCTTACGTTTGATCATAGGATTATCATAATCTGCAATAGATTATCTTGTATCACATGAGATTATCTCAGAAAATGAGATTATGTTTGGACAGAAATGAAAAGATATACTAATCCCTAGAATCTGATCCACAAGTCATACAAGATTAATGACTTCCCATTTGAGTGAGATAACCATGATAAGAATGATTGTTGCGTAAACAAGATAAAATCATATGGCAATTCAATCAGAGATTGCAAGACAGAATACATCAGAGGTGTGAATAATGTTTAATTTTGTGTGGAAAGACAGAGAATGGTTACATATTGGTACGAACGAAAAGTGTTAGCATTGCACTTTGTAGAGGGGTATAGAAAATAATGTCTCACCTTCCAGTGGGATGTAAATATAACTTTAGGTATATTCATTTAAAATCTAATATCTCTTGAAACTTTATCATATTTATCAGATATCAGCTTGTCTTACATAGGGTCAACATTCATAATACGTACTTAAGCATGTAAAACAATGTCCTGAGTGAGAAAGATAAACAAATATTTTTGTTGTACACAAAAAATGGGTCATCCTTGCTCCTTTTTCTCCTTTTTATGCCTTATGTAAATAAGATGATTAATACTGTACTGTGGACATAAATTATCAATTATTTTGACTCTAATCTCCATAGAAGTGTAGTATGTATTATTATTGTACAGTAAGCATCCTGCATCCTTGAATATTCTAGATGGGATGACATGTCCTGGTCCATCAATATTTCAGTTTTTCTTGCCTGAACTTCACTTAAATTAACATATTATCCATGACTGTGATGAATATGATCAAAATAACGAAGTTTACAATTATAAAACGATGATGAACATTAACATCATTAAGAACTTTAAGCTTATGGATATAATATATCTTCAGCAACTTGACCATGAACTTGATTCATGTTTAAAAAAATACTCTGGTAATTCAAATTCACAGCCATCACTGATCGCAGATCATGAATATTCATATCATAAAAATATGGTTTTCAGGGATGCATCATCAAACACATCCAAGTCAGTGATGCCTACAAATTGCACTTTTTTTCTTGCCTGATTCCCTGGAGGCAGAACTCGGTAGAGGATCAACTATCTCTGTTTAGCAGAGTAGTCAGCAAAAAACAATTTCAGGATTGACCACTTGACCACGATAGTGTTGAGTGCAGCATATATCTTGACTGTTTTTGTCCCTTTCTATGTCGATAGGGCCAATGCTGATGTAAGGAGGGGGCATGAAACTCAGCCGTGCCCATGTCATGCATATCTGCAACCTTGCTCATAGAGAAAGAACCACACACAAATTTATCTCCCACTTCATGTCTGTCTGCAAGCTGCAAGATCATAACTGATGCCATGGGAGGGTGTCATGGAAAACAGCATTTTTCCTTGGTTAGTCTTGCCAATGAAATGGTGATATTTTATCTCTGGAAGTCCAGATATCTTTCTGGAAAACCATCTGCAGCAGGCACATATTTCATAATAAATCTGCAGAAAGCATGTCATGAATTTACTTCTTATGTCATGAAAAGGAGGAAACTCTGTGTAACAAATAAGAACAGAAGCATAACACTGATCTGATGGTGCCAACTTTTTATTTGGTCATGTATCACAGGAATAAAATAGGGTCACTCAGTGTCCAAACAATGCCACACAGCAGCTATGCATAACAATGTTATGTAATGGTTTATGTGACTTTTTTATCACATTTATGCATGGCCAAATAGATTTTTGCTCCCAACTGATAATATATATTGCACTTAAACTAATTAAAATTCTGTCAAACGATCAAGTATGAAATCTGGGTTAATGATATATTTATAAAATATCTATAAGGCATGGTGCATTTAATTTTAAGCTTTCAGACACCATTGGCTCATTTTTATAATGATAATCTTTGTTTTTTCCAGAATGCATTACCCTCAACCAGAAGTTCCCTATGAATGTTTATATGAAGAACTGAAGTGGCTTGCTATAGGACATTTAAAAAAATGAGCACTTAACTAAATTTAATCATTCTAAATTGAAACGAAAGACACCTAACTACCAGAACTGGCTGAGCAATGAATCTGTGCCTTGGTCTTTATGGTAGTTGGGGGTTCAAATCCCACTGCCACCATAACACATATAAGATTGGTTTAAAGGTATATGCTATTTCACCTGATATTAATTACTGAATTGTTTGGGGGAAAAAAAAAAAAAAAAAACAACAAACAATTTCACTTTATACAACGCAGTAGTTGGATCTGAGACATGGACATCAAAGTGTGATATCATATCACAAGGCTGGAGTTTTAATTCACTGAATAAAGAGGCTTTATGATATCTTATTCTTTAGAAGTATTATCTCCAAGAAGTTATGAAATTTAATGTGCAATGAAAATCCAAGACTGGTTCTTGTGGATTACAAGTCATGATCATATTGGTGTTCATCTTTTCCCTATGGAGAACATTTGAATATTAAATTTTATTACAGTAAGAATAAATGTAGAAGTGGTAGTTCCCTAAAGAAAATCAACCAAAATCTCAGAGAGCAGCATCCAATATGTATTTCAATGATAAAAAGCTGAGGTTTTTCAAAAGCAATTTTCATGAGGAGCTAGGAGCTAAATATATATGGTTAAAGGCATTGGAACAGCTTACATCTGGCAGTAGTTTCCAACAAGAGCTTATTATTTAATGAAATTATGTGATCAACTTCTTGCTATCATGAGTGACAAAATTATGTTTACTCATGAAATTTGGCAAAGATTTGATTCATTTTCTTCATTTTGATACTGAAAAAAAATTTATACCAGTCATATTTCTCATATCTTTTTTTAGGTTTGCAATCTCATAGTAGTCGCAAAGGCCAACCAAAAATCATATAGGAAGTGGTAAGCTATTCTAAAAATGTGATTAATCCATAAATCTAACTTATGTTTTCACTATGGTGCAATGACTGTCAAAAACAACTTCTAACACTTAATTTAGACCACCTCAAGACATCACTTGTGAAACAGCTACTGATTGTCAGTTTTGTATGAATATTTGCACATTCCTTTTATACATTGATAAACAAATTACTGAAATATTCTTTGTCTTTTTGCGAAGGAATAATTGCTATATCATGTCAAGATAACACAGAAAATGTCATATTTTTTTGTGGGAAACAGGTGCCAGAGTAGTTTGCGCTCGCCAATTCAGAACAAAATGAGAAAAATATCAATTCTGTAGTACAGGACAAGCACATTTGATATCTTTTGACCACATGTCATGTAAAAATAATTAATAGTTTTGTTTTTGAAATTCTAGGCAAGTAATTATCAAAGGCATCCACCTTGTAAGCGCAAACTACTATAGTTCAAGTCTTTGGCACGCATACTCCTTCACCTGATACTGAAATAATGCTCTTCAATGTAATTTTGAATAATTGCTAAATTAGCATGAGATATAAAATTAACTAAACAAGCTGGTTATAATTCTGCATTATCTAATTCTGCTGGTTGCTGTCGGCGTCGAACTGTCTTGACTTGTTCACTGACAATAACAGGTACTCGGATCCAGATGACAGCCAAATAAGCTACAAAACTGTCAAGTGTCACTGAACAGAAATAATAAAATTTTTAAACATGGATCATGGGTCTGATGAGATACCGCGCAAGAGCTGCATATAATTGTTTTCTGTCTTACCTGCTTTGCCATTTGTCCCTTTGGAGTGTCCATGTCTCTTTCTTGTTCCCATGGCGAACTTATCGTGACGATAACCTGATAACAAACTGAATCAATCCTTGTGTTTTGATCTTTCAAATGTTCAGCTGTGAAACGTGGATTCGTGATAATATGGAGAACACATGTAATTATGTCAGGTCGTGACCTATTTTTCGCCGAGGTCTCGTAACCTGGTTTTTCAAGTGATACCAGTTTCCTGTTAAGTTGCACTAAACGCCAACATCTTCATGGTTGAGAGATTCTATTGATAAAAATATAACACGGATGTTTGTTCTGACATTCTCAAAGGGAAGTTTACTCATCATTTCACGGGAAGCGGAACTCGGTTACTTTGACAAATTGACCCTTAACAGAATATATCAATACGCAGCTTAAATCCAAAACAGATTAATTTTGAGATATTAATATAGTTTATTCCACCGATCAATAGCTTATGAATTGATGATAGAGATGTATGGCTACGTGCAACCAAATGATATAGTGCGAAAGAAAAAGTATCAACTGCCTCGAGAACTATTTTCAAAGCAGGTGCGCTGCGTAAACATATCCTCCTACGCACTGCAAGGAAGTGAGAAGGTTAACGAGTAGCTTTTGTTCAGAAATCTTAATAAGTTTTCATTCTAAATGTCACATCGCGGCAGAATTAAGTATTGATCATGAGTTGTTGTACGGGAAGATGTCTTCTCATCACGATATGCGTCCTACAATTTGTGAGTATATGTTTTATTGGTAGATTTTAATCCTCAAATATGCGTCAACTTTTGGCACTCCTTGTTCAAGTTGTGGCTGGTCACTCACTTCACTGTTCAGATTTGATAGGAATTAAGACACATGATGAAGTCTTGGGTTGTTAAGTGTTAAAACTGTTGTTGCATACCCCACAAACACAGGTTTTTATATTTATCGATACTTGCATCAGTAGCTTATGTCACTGTCAAGGCAAATCAACTGTTATGATATCAGAAAATGGAAATAACTGTTATTAACTTAAGTTTAACATTCATTACTATTGACTTACTTCCATTCGGTTTCACTAGATTTCAGCCTCTCTTCAATCATGACTCATGCTGATGGTAGGTTAAGTTGAGACATTGCTGGAAGAAAATGTTTTCATGATTTTTGTCTCCTTATAATTTATAAACCGAAAGTGATCAGAAAATTCAAAGTAAAATGAGAATACTGTAAGGCTATCAAAGTTTTTTTTTAATGACGACTATTAAATTCCACACATAGAACTTTTTATATTACTGTACTGATATGCAATATCCTAGCAAAATGGTAACTGGGAAGTAGATTGTAATTATAAATTGTAATTGTGTTGAAGAATACAACAAATTTTATTTTAAACTCAGATGGGTCTTTTATCTCCTTATTCTCATATTCAGTGTTAAAATAGACTCGAAAATCACATTTTTGTTAATGTATACAGATCCTTATGTCTCAAATTTGTCTTCGGGAATCAAATTCAACTCCCAGTGAATAACTGTTGTACTAACAAACTGTTTCGCCATCTTTCCCAATCATAATGTCTCTAAATACAGATGTATATGTTATCTGCAAAGACCTGTCTTCACTTTGTCACCAGACATTACATTTACGGCCCAGTCACACTTATATGATCTTTTGTAAGACTGCAGGAATTGGCACAATTGCTAGGATCATGTTAAATCACACACAAAAAAATAGTTAGATGACCACAAGCTGAGACAATGCACGTTCAGACTGAGACTCCCACTCGACCAGAACAAGACCAAGATGTGCTCAACACATCCTTCCCTTTCACGTGACTATTCGTACACCCTGGCCAAGTGTTGCTGTCGTTTGACAAAGTATTTACAAGTCCTCAGAAATCCTCAGATGTCCTCTAAAGTTATATGCTGATTTACAAAAGTTGTATGCTGGTTGATCGTACCAGATCGGCAGGCCATACTACCATGGACGTTTAGCATGACATTTGCACATCGTTAATGAATACATATACGACAGTCAGCAGATTATACATGATCGCAACAAGTTCACACCAGAGGGCATTGTGACTGTAGAGATTGCCACAAGACTGCAACCCGATGCCCGTCTATTGCATCGTGGCTGAGGCACTATTGCTTTGAACGGTTCAAAACAGTCGTGAGCCACTGTCAACTTGAGCAGACCAAACAAGAGCCTAGCACCCTATTACAGACCACCCTATGTGTATTCCAGTTCTGATAAACAATATGAAACAATTTAACAAAAGTTGGGCGATAGATCGTGTAAGTGTGACTGGTGCTTTAGAAAAGTCCAATTCATGACGTAATGGCTACAAAAAGGAAGAAGCACCACTGTGTTATAGAGCTTCAGATCATTGATCTCACTCCTATGATTAGAATGACTGACTTTTCACTTCATTGCCCATATTTGTAAACAATGGCGAAGCGTTGCTGAGACCCCATGAAGCACCTAAATAAAAAAATGTTCTGACAAGCCATGCAACTGGTACTGATTGGAAGTTATCATGGCTTTTTGAAATTGTTTTGCCGGGAAAATTCAATAGTAACATAATGCACATTTTATGCCATTAGATTATGTGTTGATTATCAATGTTTTATGGCAATGAATGTCATCACCAGTTACTAGTTGCGGAAACTGGAATGCCTTATAAATATTTAATTTAGAGCTTTAACACCTGGAACAAGTATAACATTAGGGAACAATAATAGGTCTACTTGTATTATTGTGATCATACTAAACTGTATAACAAACAGAATTTCAGCTGTTTCATGATGTTGTTCAGAAAGAGTATGGCAAATTTGACATTTAAATGCCAGACCAGTGTTAACAGACAACAATGTGTTTGGGTACACAAAGTATATGTAATGATTATTTCAAAAAAATGAAAATCCTGAAAAAATTTATGCTAGCAAAATATCATCTCCTGTGTCTGTCTGTTCTGGTTAAAGATTAATCAATCAACAAATTTGCTCCAACTCCACATAAAATCTGTGTAGTAGTAAGTGGTAAGAGAATAATTTGCTTGACATTTTCTCCACTTCAAACAGACATCACCAAATCATGCGATTAAACCTCAGTATCATCTACAATACTCATGTAGATATTTTGAATTACAGAGAATTGAACATACATTATCTTCATCAGCAAGATATTTATTGAAAAGTCTCATCAACAAGAATTACATACAAGTGAACTTGAATGTTTTAAAACTGAAACTAAAGAAGATTGACAGTTTCATAACAGTTGAAATTCAACGCCCACAATTGATTCCATATCACATACTTTGCTTTGAATAAGGTTCCATTCCAGATAAGGGTTTGCTCAGTCCTTGATTATAATGATGATGGGATGAATGCACACCACCTTGCAAGTCCAAACAGATCCTCCACAGTTTTTCTACTTACATTACCATGTTTGTGTTTGACATCATTTGACACAGACCATATTAAGTAAGCACAGTGAGGCCATACAATGGATGTCATCAATCTGTATCCAGAAAATCTCTTGGTTAGACATTATTAACATGCTAGAATGACAACATTAATCTCATCAGGCTACAAGGACAACATTTAGTCTCAGGTTGCAGATTTGTTTGCAGTTGCCACACATGTCATGTTTGTGCATGAATAGATAGATTTTTGGCACAAACTATTAAAGGTACATATTGTCAATATTGTCACATAAGTGTGACTGATGAATTCAGGATAAGAGTTTTCTATAAGCATATTAACAGTTCCCAGGTACTAAACTTAAATTTTAAGGTCTTCCTTAAGTTTTAAGGTCTTCCTTATGATAAAGTCTTATCATGGATACTGACAATGGTTCTTTGGGTCTGTGTTCATTTTTAATGCCACCTCAAAAATTCTTCAATTTTCTTCAAATTATAGCGTATTTTTTCAGGAATATTTAAGCTTGATATGCATGACCAAATGATCCATGCCACAGCTGAATGAATATATGGGGTCACACAATGACCGTACTTGACCTTATTAGATCATGTTTTGCATGATCAATTAGATGTGTGACTTTATTTGATCAAGCTATAGTTATACAGATATAAGCTTTAAATCATATTCTGAACCTATTTTTCTTAATATTGACCAGTATTAAACAATAATCAATATAATCAGCATGTTCTGTTTAATCTTTCACCAGGCGGCGACAGTGGAGAGGTTGGTTTTTGATTTCTTGGGGTATATGTGGGCACCCATCATCGGCAGCTTTCTACAGATTCTGTTCGTCATCAGTGGATTTTTTGGTGCTTTCCAATACAGACCTCGGGTAATCATAGTGGTAGGTGCACATTATATGTTCTAAATGACAAAAAAATTTGTTTTGCTTTATTTATGCTGCAATTATGTCAGGCAACAACAAAATATTTATCTCTATTGGATACATGTCGGTATCAGATTATTTATGGGGTAAAATGATGAGGCTTATCTCAAAATACTCAATAATGGCAGAAGTCTGTTTGAATGCTATCAGGGTACATGGATTGATATTACATCATAAACCACTTAAGATTAGAAGTTAGTTGTTGAGTATATATTCAACCAATTTAGGTCAAAAACCACCCATCTGAACCCATCTAGTTATGGCTAACCACTCATGTGATGCATATATTTTGAACAATGATATGATGGAAAGAAATATCACTAATAGATATTTTTTATTGTCTTTGAAATATTCATTTTTTAAGATATTTTTGATATTGCATAATGACAAACCCAAGTTAATGCATGCTCAACTGGTAGCATTTGTCAGCATGATCAATCTATTATGTCTCAGTAGCCTGTGTATGTGATTCTGACAGAGTATTTATATTAAAATGTAATGAATTTGATTTTGTGTATGTTTTGCAGTATTCAGTGTGGCTGCTGATATGGTTAGGCTGGAATATATTTGTTATCTGTTTCTACTTAGAAGTTGGAGTGCTCAAAAGAGTGAGTATAGTTCACTGATAAAATGATGTCATAACATATTCCAAAATATTCAACTGTTTGAGTCAATCTTATATCTAATTACATAGAAATGTGACTGAATGGGGTCACTGGTCTCTAATGTGTGTTTTCACTTGTTTACGTTAAGCCATTGTATAACTCTTTTATTTGCCTATAGGTGGCATGACAAAATGAGGTCAAACATTCACCTCATTTGGTCACGTATTTGCATAACCAAACATGTATGACCTGTTTATTCAGAGTAAAGATCCTTGTATGAGCTATAATGACCTGTTTATTGATCAATGTCATTTAATGAACTGATTACTGATGACCTTTTAATGACCTGTTTAATGATGACCTTTTAATGACCTGATTACTGATGACCTTTTCTCATCCTTTTTTTTAGAGCAATACAATACTGAACATAGGTACTGGCAGTAAGAGTTGGTGGTTAGAAAATGGCTACGGTTGCACAATCACCAACACATCTTGGGAGGATGACGCCCGCCACCAGGGGGAGTTCCGAGCAGTGCCACCCGAGGATGTGGTAGAAGGCTGTCTTCTAGATTATTACTACATAGAAATTATACATGCGGGGGTGCAATGCATACTAGCTGTGAGTCCACTTTTATATGATGTTTTCAAAATTTGATATAACAGACAAATATTCATTGTATATATTGTATTTGATTAGTATAGACCCAAACAAAATGATCAACAAATTCCTGGAATTCTTATTTGTTTAATCTTGACTGGTTCTGAAAATAAAACAAAATATATATCCTTTACAGGACAAGAATAGTTATGATATTGTTGAAGAAGGTTTTTGTTGATGAAGTTTTTTTCACAATTCTTGATGATATTTTCTCTCTTTCAGTTAATGGGGTTTTGTGTAGCGTGTTTTGTGATATATGTGTTTACAGAAGAGGACGATAGTTGTAAGTGTTTACTCCTTATATATTCAAGCTTAACACTTTCTTCCAATGATCTACATCTTTGAAATAACTCCTCAATGCACTCATCAGTGTGAGTTCTTGGAGGGTTGGGATTATCCAGCCCAATGACTACTGGGAGGATACAGTCTGGGGTGTGGATCTTAAGGATACAGTCTGGGGTGTGGATCTTAAGGATACAGTCTGGGGTGTGGATCTTAAGGATAAGGATTCTGGGGTATAGATCTTAAGGATACAGTCTGGGGTATGGGTCTGGATCTTCAGGATACAGTCTGGGGTGTGGATCTTAAGGATACAGTCTGGGGTGTGGATCTTAAGGATACAGTCTGGGGTGTGGATCTTAAGGATAAGGATTCTGGGGTATAGATCTTAAGGATACAGTCTGGGGTATGGGTGTGGATCTTAAGGATACAGTCTGGGGTGTGGATCTTAAGGATACAGTCTGGGGTATAGATCTCAAGGATACAGTCTGGGGTGTGGATCTTAAGGATACAGTCTGGGGTATAGATCTCAAGGATACAGTCTGGGGTGTGGATCTCAAGGATACAGTCTGGGGTATGGGTCTTCAGGATAGTCTGGGGTGTGGGTCTTAAGGATAAGGATTCTGGGGTAAAGATCTCAAGGACACTGTCTGGGGTATGGGTTTTAAGGATACAGTCCGGGGGATAGGTTTTAAGGATAAAGTTTGGGGTATGGCTCTTAGGAATAGAGTCCGGGGGATAGGTTTTAAGGATAAAGTTTGGGGTATGGCTCTTAGGAATACAGTCCGGGGGATAGGTTTTAAGGATAGAGTCCGGGGTATGGGTCTTAAGGATAGAGTCCGGGGTATAGGTTTTAAGGATAGAGTCCGGGGTATGGGTCTTAAGGATAGAGTCCGGGGTATAGGTTTTAAGGATACAGTCTGGGGTATGGGTCTTAAGGATACGGTCTGGGGTATAGGTTTTAAGGATACAGTCTGGGGTATGGGTATTGAGGATAGAGTCCGGGGTATAGGTTTTAAGGATACAGTCTGGGGTATGGGTCTTAAGGATACAGTTTGGGGTATGGTTCTTATGGACACATTCTGAGGTATAGGTCTTAAGGATACATTCTGGGGTATGGGTCTTAAGGATGGTTTTTGGGAAAATTGGCCAGTGTTCTGGAAAGATACAATCTCAGATGGTCTTGTGAATGCTCAGTCTGTAGTATGGCTTTTAAAGTTACAGTCTTAGGTATGGGTCTTTGGTAGGATTGTCCAGGTTGTCTCGGGTAATTGTCTTTGGGGGATTTCCCAATCAGTGTGGTGTCCAGGGAGGATACGGCGTGGGGTATGAATATTTTGGAGAAATGTCCAGGTTGCATTAGGGGAGGATATGATCTACATCTTTGTCTATTGAAGGATTGCCCAATCAATGTAATGTTGTGAAAGGATATGTCCTTTGGTCTTGGGGAGGATTGCCCAATCAGTTTAGTGTTGTGGGAGGATATGGTCTACGTCTATTTGGGGATTGCCCAATCAATGTAGGGTTCTGGAAGGATATGGCTTAGGATCTTTGGGAGGATTGCACAATCAGTTTAATGTACTTGGGAGGATATAGGTCTGTGGTTTGGGTCATTATATCTACATCGATGAGTGCAAAATAACGACTAATTACAAATGCTTTTTGTCACTTGGCACAGAGGCTTTAGAAATGATCTAACACTAATAACATTTTCTTAACAGTAGAAATTATCAAATATATTTGAATGATAGTAAGTAAGGAAGTATATTAAGAAACATTTGCAAGTAGGAAGTCTGTTCAGAAATTAAAAACAGCTCATGGTTATATTCACCATTGTTTAACATGGTTATGTTTAGATAGTTTCCTCTAATAGTATATTGACATTAACAAACTAACATGGAATAGCAGATGTTGCCACCAGATTGCAGCACAGTACAATGACAATGGATTCTTATCTTCTTAATAACTATACAATGATATATGGGATTGTTATGCATTGTATTTTCTACAAACTGATACTTCAAGGTTTACAGGTTGACTTTAAATGAGCTTTGATAATCCTGGTGTAAATAAAGATGTATTAAACTTGGTTCAATTAAGTGTGAAGTTCCAGGTTAAGTTTTTTTGTGTTTCGTGCATTTGTTACATATATAAGAAATATACATATATATGAATAACTGTATTAATTAAATCTTTACAAGTATCTGTCTATTGTGTATTTAATCTTCACTCTGTGTGACGATTGCATTCTTCTTTTCAAGCATAAGTTAACTTGATAATTATGAAATGTTACTATCTCGCTACATAATGATTTATCTTTTGTCCCTGTGATATCCAAAGATTGGGAATGTGAGTGATTCAGTTTAAATATTCAGCAATTAGCATATGGTACCATATTCCCACCAAGACATGCCCTTGTCTTAGCATATTCCACAGATATATATATCAGTATCATATTTCTGCTAAATCATACCTGTCATATATTATGCATAATGTCCCTTCCAGCCATGGCACCACCAATAAATCATAAATACCACATTTATATTCAAATACTTTTTGCGGTATTTGCAATGACGGAATAAACTGCTTTCAAACCCATATAAAACCTCATTTGAGCCACATTTCAAAACTATGCAATTACCAAAAAAGTATTATCAATATCCAAATAAGCCAACTTTAAAATTCATTGACATTGAAAGCTACCGGTAGCTCCTGAAATTTGGTAAACCCTGATGTGAAGTTCATATGCAAAATGCCTTATAAATTGTAACAATTCAGGGGCCTCTGCTTATTGGTAGGAATATGGTAGTAGACTACACAATACGTGGGTCAGCGTGCACAGAAGAATGGAGATGTTGGGATAATCTCTATGATAAAATAGTCTGTATCTTCTATCATTAATGTTATCTCTCTAAAACGGATAACCCCTATTTTAGAGAAAATCCTAGAATAACATACCATTCTAACATCTGGTTACTTCCTTGTAGGATATATTTTTTTCTATATATTTTTTTAAAATCCATTATTCAGGGTCTGAAATTTATCCCATACTTCTTTGCAGTTGATGGGGTGGACTATTTTACTGTACAAAATATCCAATTTTGAAATCATGCAAATTGTTGGTCTTGTCAGCTCGAGCATAATAGGCTGAACTAGGTTGAATCATATGAGCTAATACAGTACCCAATAGAAACTGACTTCAGATGACTTATCCATTATATAGGTGAAACTCATCTCAATTGAGTTTATGACATATTCTCTGGATAAAGTCTGAAAAGTGAGATAGATTTGACATAGTAATTTATTCAGGCAATTTTTCTTTTGTCTATCATTTTTATGGGAGTTTGTGTCATACTTGAACTGTAAGAGGCTGAACTATATCAGATCTAAAGGTCATAACTTGGTCTGAATCATGTGATTGGTGTATTTACAATTTTTAGTCGTTGTTGCAAAAGAGCAATCAGATTCAAAAGGTCGTAGGCGTGAGGAAATGTTTAATAATTCCTTTTAACATCTGGTAGTCATGAGATTGTGAAGGTCCATAAAGGATTACTTTTTGTGGTATATATTAGATCGTGTTAAACTAATTATGTCACAAAATTCATAAAGAAATATAGCATGTTGAAAGAATGAATGGACTCTGACATGAGAGGACCTTGAGTGATTGGCCCCGTGTGCATAATGCCCTTTTAGCATTTCTGTTTGCATGTATATAACCAACCATGTATACCCAACTCATATTATTTCCTGTTTTTAAGCTAATTTTAATTTTAACTAATGATTTGTGTACCCTTGAGTAACCACATTGCAATAGCAGTTTCTGTCTGTGACTAATATTGCATCTAACCCACTGTTCATTTCAGATTGATTTTATTTTGTTAAGATCAATTTATCATGTACATTTAAGCTTTTTTGTGTTTTTCCTTTGTTTATTATTTATTGTTGATTTTTTCTCTGGAAACAAAGGAAGATTATTGATGATATGTTATAGAGTCATGTTCAAACATCAATTTAGTCATGTCAGTCACTATTATGATATTTTTTTGCTAAAAGTCTGTATTATATGGACATTATATAGGTATCAGGCATAAAGCTTGAATCCCAGAAATATCTTTATTTACATGACAAAATAGATATTTGAGCATGACTGGTTTTATATTATACAATTACAAGCAAGCTATACAGATCACAAACTAACAGCAAATTGAAGAAAACAAATTTTTTCATGAGGTGGCCAACATTAAATATCAGTCATTTAAATAATTATCATTTCTTTATGAGCATTTATCACGTAGAAATAATGCTTAGATACCAATGTTGGTTAACATCAGAGTTGGACCAAGTAAATTGTAGAAACAAGTTTACTCTCACTAACTGGGGCATGGAAGATGGTGTCGGCTTTATTTCTACATACTACCCATCATGCATTGCTGCCAAAATCACAGAATTTGTTTAAACTCAACCAGAGGGCGACATGGTTGTAGTGAGTGTGCCGATGATTGATAGGGTGGATATTTTTGATTACTATCCAGATTTGAACATAGGAAACAAATGATTATAATGAAAAATCAATCAATGAAAACATGCTGAAGATTTTCTATTTTTAATGAATTTTTAAACATTGGATCAAAAGTGTTAGTGTCCACCAATAATTGAGTTGCCCCATAATACTGGCCTTGGGTCACCTCGAGAAAGCAAAGCCCTCTATAGGATAGACTATAGGATGTTATCATGTAGATATTAGTTAAATCTGAAGTCATTGTAAAACCACAGAAATTCTGAAATTCTCCAAACCTTAGAAATATCTGAATACTTATTCTACTACCTGGGGAAGGATAGGATAGGTTTATACCTTTCATTAAGATGAGAGATTTTATCACCAGTGAAGTGGATAGTAGTAAAGATTCCTACCTCATATGTCGGAGAGGATAGTATTATGAATCACTTGCCAGATAATAATAATAGTGAAATCTCTTCTCTCTATTAATATTAGACAGAAGAAAATGTGGTTGGGTCTCTGGATAGAATATTAGAAAAGTCTTCAAGAGGATTGATGGGTAAATAGAATTTCGCAGGGATCGCTGGGTGTAGGGTCTCCAATGGGATATATGGGTGTAAATGTATTCTATAGGATAGCTGGTTATAGAGGTCCAGAAAGGATTTATGTATAGAAGGTTCTTACAGGTGGCGCAGGGGCCAGGAATGCGGTCTGTGGCATATACATATATATATACATATATTCGTCATGCAGACGGGCGTGGTAGTTGTGTGATCTGTTTTGGCTGGGCTTGCACCACTCACACTTTCCCTAACTCACGAGTTGTTGTGCTTTATATTTTCGTTTCAGTCGACTTTATCGGTGGTTTCGACTCCTTCTCCGCCTATCAGTCACCTGCCAAGTCCTCCCACATGCAGCTTCAACCTGTCTATGTGTACGTATTGATTGACACACTCATCACACACACCCCACCCACCTCATTTGCATAGTCACACCCACCTCATTTACATAATCACACCATAGCCTATTAACATGACATCATTTCCATTCCAACTAATTCAAGTGAATAACAAAAAAAGTGATCACAGCCTTCTTTGCAATAACTGCATATTTTGTTTCATTTAAAAATGATTAGATTTTCATTTGCATTATTGCCGTTTGAACTGTTCTCATGCTTTTAGTTATAATATATGTCCTATTTGGATAAAATGCAATTGATAATCATCAAACCAAGATAAGGACATTTTATAAATAATATAAAGATATATATAAATATGTGATAATGAATTTGATAAGATTAACTACTAATGGTGTACAATAGATTTTAAGTAGATGCCTTTGATGTGCTTGGATCCTTTATCTGCTTTATACATAAGAATATTAGTTTTTGTTGTTTCATCTTTTATCATCAAATCAAAATGGTAGTTCACCATTTTCATGTCATGTTCACCATCATTATATGCCCTTCACTGTACCATACCCCTCCCAATATCATACCCATCCCTGTGCCATACCCTTCCCCAAGCGATACCCACCCTGTGTCATACCCTTCCCCATACCATACCCCCCTCCCTGTGTCATACCCTTCCCCATACCATACCCAACCCTGTATCATACCCTTCCCCATACCATACCATCCCTGTATCATTCCCTTCCCCATACCATACCCATCCCTGTGCCATACCCTTCCCCATACCATACCCATCCCAATATCATACCCTTTATCATACATACCCTTCCCCATGCCATGTTTTAGGCATACCATACCTTTCACTGTGCCATATTCACCATGTCCAGGGATACCATACCTTTCGCTATGCCATATTCACCATGTCCAGGGATACCATACCTTTCGCTATGCCATATTCACCATGTCCAGGGATACCATACCTTTCGCTATGCCATATTCACCATGCCCAGCCATACCATACCTTTCACTATGCCATATTCACCATGCCCAGCCATACCATACCTTTCACTGTGCCATATGCACCATGCCCAGCCATACCATACCTTTCACTGTGCCATATTCACCATGTCTAGGCATACCATACCTTTCATGATGCCATATTCACCATGCCCAGCCATACCATACCTTTCACTATGCCATATTCACCATGCCCAGCCATACCATATCTGCCATATGTTATATGATATCCACAACCATGTTCCAGACATAACACTGCCATAATACCGTGCCAATAGCATATCTCACCCAGCTTCATCCATACATATTCACCTCCGAACATAATGTCACACTGATTTCTGAGTGAATGAATCCATTAACAACATACTCCTTCACATCAGAGTGATCAGGTATTGTTTGCACCCTGGTTTAAGGTTTTGCTTTGATTTTCTAGCACACTCCTCAATGTCAATATTAATATGTATGTGTGTGTTCTGTTGACCAGTACGCAAGGAGAACTGGAGTGTGAAGTATGATATGTGTGATTCTGATAGATATTGTGTTGACTGGTTTACCTCATTTTATAGTCCAAATCTGCTCCTGGGGCGAGAAATCAGATGTAATAATGTGTAAATTTTTCACCAGATGGCAGCACTTGTCATGTACAGATAGTGGTGACATCTAGCAACAAATAGATCTATGATACGGACAAGTTTGAGTCCAAAATGACCCTAAGCTGCATATTTGGACTGATCTCTTAGAACTTGTAGAATAGAATATGTTTGCATGGCTGAGTTACAGATGATGATTACTCATTACTTAGATGATGATTTTTTTTTAATAGTTATGAATTTATTCTTTTCTTGATATCACAAACTGCAATTTATTTCAAAATTTGCAGGCACAAATATCATTGCTCTGGTGTAGCAAAGAAGACTTAAAAACATGCAAATAAGCTTGAAAAAACATTTCCGAATGTATTGTTAAAATTTATGATATTGATGTGACATTTAATACAGAAAATATGAGAAATCTGTAAATATCACAATTAACATGTTCTAATTGTAGCACCAATATTTCGAAACGCATAAATACAAATAACGAATAAACACCATGGACCATGTAAGATATATTGGCATGACAGAAACCGTATACATATCCCCAGTGTCAGTGGTGTTTCCCTAGTCATAAGTATTGCTGCACCATAAGGTTCCTACTGCCCAGAGTGTCACCCTAGTGTCTCATAGAAAGCTGCGCTTTTGCATTTACACCTGGCCCAAGCCAGAGTGACTTCTACTGACTTTTTTTTTTATCACTGTCTCTTGTGTTAACCAGTGTTATTGTTACCATGGTGATAAGGCTGTAGAGTTAGGCATCCCCAACCCTCTAACCAGTGTTATTGTTACCTTGGTGATAAGGCTGTAGAGTTAGGCATCCCCCACCCTCTAAACCAGTGTTATTGTTACCATGGTGATACGGCTGTAGAGTTAGGCATCCCCCACCCTCTAAACCAGTGTTATTGTTACCATGGTGATACGGCTGTAGAGTTAGGCATCCCCCACCCTCTAAACCAGTGTTATTGTTACCTTGGTGATAAGGCTGTAGAGTTAGGCATCCCCCACCCTCTAAACCAGTGTTATTGTTACCTTGGTGATAAGGCTGTAGAGTTAGGCATCCCCCACCCTCTAACCAGTGTTATTGTTACCTTGGTGATAAGGCTGTAGAGTTAGGCATCCCCCACCCTCTAAACCAGTGTTATTGTTACCTTGGTGATAAGGCTGTAGAGTTAGGCATCCCCCTCCCTCTAAACCAGTGTTATTGTTACCATGGTGATACGGCTGTAGAGTTAGGCATCCCCCACCCTCTAATCAGTGTTATTGTTACCTCAATGCTACCTCAGTGCCTGTGTGGTGTCATTACCCCCACAGTGCAATCAGCATTGCTGTGACCTCTGTGATAACAATATACCTTTATCCCTAGTGTCAGCAGTGTTGCTGCTACCTCATTGATAATGTTATATCATTATCCCCAGTGTTAGCAATGTTGCTCTGACCTCAGTGATAACCTGATGTCATTGCTCCCAACGTTAGCCAGTATTGATGGTATTTCATTGATAATGATATTAATATACCCAATGATAGTCAGTATTGTTGTATTTATATGTGTATATCATCAACTCCAGTGATTACTTTAAGTATCAGATTGTTTTGTTTGTTTTGGGTCTTATATCACTTTCAACATTGTCTCAGACATTTTGTTATGAGACCTACTTGTAACAGATATAGTGCTGCCTCACTGTATTGTTGTGTCCCAGATCCTTGACATGACAACCCACCCGGTCACAGATTTACAAGAACAACAGGTTTACCCTTTAGGCACGGGCCTCAGCTCATTTGGGAAATTGTATCACAAGTTAAATCTCGGCATGGCCAGGGATCGAACCCACGCCCTTTAAATCACCACAGAGGAACTGGTGCTAATAAGCTGGCGCTCTAACCAACTGCGCCACAGCCTGTGGCCTTCAGTATGAGTTCTGTACAATCACCCCCAGTGGTAACTAGTGAACCTTTAGTATCAATGCTTTAAGACAGTCACCAGTGCAAATTAATCTACCTTCAGTATTCTATCAGTGCTGTACCACCATCCCCAGTGCTAACTCGTGTTTCCTCAGTACCAATGCTGTAGCACAAATCCCAGTGCTTGTGTAACTATTTTGGTTGTTATACTAAATTAGTGTCAACTTATGTAAGTGCCACCCAGTGATAATTAATGATTTAGAATTATTCCAGTGAGTGTCATTATTGCCTTAGTTGGTTTATGTTGTCTGGTAATCTAATGATAAGTAAATTCTAGCATGACTGATGGAATGTTGCTCATGCCAGCCTTTTACCAAGCTAATTACATAGCTAATAAATGATAAGATAGATAATAAATGTATTTTGGCGGAAAATTGAACCCCTTCCTGGAGACTCTGACCAAAAGTTAAGCTATTAAATGTCATTATCCTGTCATAGCTTGTTTAAGTTTTATTATTTCATCATCACTCCATCCCAAAACCTAACCTCCCTCTCACACATACACACATACACAATAACATAACTAAAACCAAGCTGAAGATGAAGCTGATGTGGGGAAAGGAGTGGCAGCTGACTGGTATATAGGTCACTGATAATATTTGTTATTGTTGACTGTTTTTTTAGGTCACTGATAACATTCGTAATTGTTGACTGGTATATAGGTCACACTGATAACTGGTGTGACATTTGATTGGTATATATAGGTCACACTGATAACTGGTGTGACAGTTGATTGGTATATTTAGGTCACACACATAGCAGTTTTGACAGTTGATTGGTATATGTAGGTCACCTTTATAATAAGGGTACTGGTCTGAAGGTCACCCTTATAATGAAGGCACTGGTCCTAAATGTGTTGCGATATAGCTCATCTGTATAATAAGGGTACAGATTTGTAGGTCACCCTCATAAATTAATACCTTTACGACAGAGATAATGATTTGTAGTTTGGTTGTAGGTAATCCTAAATTTTAAGGTTAAACAGGTTCAAGCACATATTTTGAGTTATAGAATTTACATCAAAACCCAAGATTTGTGCAGATCTATATGTTATGATATTAGATGGATAGAAAAGAGATTTGTGCAGGAGATTCATACTATTTGATGCGCAAATCTCTATTAAGTGAATGGAGATGTTTTGTATTGTGCAGATGATGAGACACAAACCATACACTCTTTTGTGGGAGAAATAAAAGAGACGTGTATATAGAAGTTGTACGTATACACTTCATTTCTGCATGATATCATGCGGTGGTTATGTCTCAAGCATTGTTCTCACTGAATGCATCTGTTACACTCCTACAGAATCACATTTTCCATAAAAAAAAGAGCATTTAGCTAGTACTTTTTCATATTTTTCACCTTGAAGACATAATTCTTGAAAGTGTTTCCACCTGACACAGATTGTTGTTGATGAGTTGCACAATGTTTTGGTCATTCTCACTACTTGTGCTGTGAAATCTTATATTTATGTCACACCTGTAATTCTTAAAAGCACAAATGAAGAGGGATAGATTTGAATTTTGCTTACACACACTTAAAGGTCCTACAGCTTTCACCCTACATGTCTACATATTTGTGGCAAAGTTTTATGTTTCATTAAGTGTGCCTCATTAAAAAAAACAGGAGCATCTTCCAACAAATGTAGGAATGATACAGCCCAGCTGGTGAAAAGACCTGAGAGTCAGTTGTGCTCATTTTTTAGAGTATATACTTTATGACTTTTTAATCCCAAGGCATAAGAATTGGCCATGCTCATAGTGGTTTTGTCTGACTGTTTCTTGTAACATTTTTAACCGTTTTGCAATACAGTATAACTTTAAGAAAGCATGCAAAACTAAGGAAGGAGATCAGATTCACATGCTTACACCGAAAAGTTTATCATGGTACAGGTTTATCAGACCAAAAAAAATAACAGCCTTGTTTCTGATGATGTGCCCTATAAAAATGGGATGGGTAGATTTTTACTTTTATTTTATTTTTTTGTAAAAATCGATCCCATTTATTAAGAATGGATATAAAATAAATGAAACTAAAACTGAAATTACGTCTTCTCACCTAGAAAGTAAAAGAAAACAACTTAAGTTTATCTGATTTGAACTTGGGTGGTTAGTGAAATCAGAAACAGGCTTTTTTTAGACCTTATTATGCAGTCTATATTACAGTAATTTATATTTGCTATATATGTGAGTCTAAACACCAATCCGTGTTAAGTTCTATTAGTATTATCACTATCTGGGGGTGGGTAGAGGTAGGAAGAACGTAAAGGTGAGGCCATAATATGTTGGATTGATACAGACCAGCGAGTTTACATGATTTCAAAGATTTGTGTTTATTGCAGTGATTATCTTCTCAATGAGATATTGTTTCTGGTCAAATTTGTCCCATCTATTTAGACTTTGTAATGGTGCATATGTTGTTCATAAATAACAAATATTTTATTAAGCAAAACCTGAAAAGATTGGTGCAGACAAATATGTCTTTATGACGAATGCCAGAAACAAGTTCTTTTGGGCACAACAATGCATGCTGTGTTTAATATATACAGAATTTGAATTTTTTTGTCATTAAAAAAAATGTAAACAAATAGAGTTTTGATGTAATTAGTTAGATAGTCATCACTGTTTATTCCAATTTCACTGATTCCTTAGACTTTTTTTATATAGATATACATATATATAAATGTATGAATAAATATGTATATAAATATCAATATATATACAAATATATATATTTGTTTTTATTAATATACATGTATTAAAATACATATATGTATGTTGTATATATTTAATGTTGTCACAGTGATTTATTAGTCTGCATGTTAATGTGATTGGGAGGAATTTGATTATATCATAATATTGTATATTAATTGTCATGGTAGATGTCATCATATTTTTTATTATTAATGCGACCCGGAATACAATACCAATGTTGTGATTAATTGGAGAATATGATATGTTTTGATTGCTTGTTTGCAAACTGTAAAGTTTTGTTCTGAGCTTTAAGATGTCACTTATTTATATATAAAATTGTATCTGGGACGAAATTGGAAATGTCTTGAACTTTCTAGATTCATTATAGTCTAAAGAGATGGTCATCTAATAGGATGATAATTGAACAGTTTGTGGTTGTCGATTTGATATATTAAAACTGTCTTTGTGTCAGATTTTAAGAAACCTACCAAATTTGCATGACTTACCCTGAAATGTAAGATATGATTTCAGAAATTTCACTGATGATTTTTTAGGAATGTAGCGGCAAATTTTATGGGAATAATTGATGATAAATCATAAAGTTGGAAACTGAGGTTTGCTTATATGCTGATTTGATTTATTCTTGCAGCTCAACCGGTCCACGATGAACTAGAGTACATCAAGATGAGATATAAGTCCCCCGCCAGAAGTAGTTTCCGTGACAACAAAACTTACGAGACCTTGACGTCCCGCTCCACCTACAGTACGATGGACCGAGGTTTGGACGGGCCACACTGTAGTGATGACTCCTTCGACCACTCGTCCGATAAAAGAGACAGAAACTCATCCTCAGAAAAGCTGAAAAAGAAAGATAAAAGTGATGCTGGATGGTCGAGAGTTAGTCCCTCGGCTCAGCGGCAACAAGCCAACCCTAGAACTGATGATCCAACATATAGGTACAACATCATAGGAGAAACACAAGGGGTCACTGTCATCTGACCTGCATCACAGGTCAAGGTCAATGTAAATAGGTCATGTATGTGAGGACCAATGTGTGGAAGATGTCTGTGAATCATGAAATAGAATAAGTATGAATGTCTTGTTACATAGAGCAAGGGTACCATGCAGCGATGAGGACCCTACACAGATAGAAAAAGGATCTCTACACTATGAGTAATTTAAATGAGAGGGTTAACTTCCCTTCTGACAAGGTGAATCTACCATTGGCAGAAGTGGGCAATACTTTGCACTGGGATTATGATTTCAGACAGTTCTCAGCAGTTGAAGGAGTCATTTTATAAAGAAGAGACTCGTTTAATGTGTGGATCAATTTACAAAAAAAAAGAAACCAGAGAACATTTTTATTCTTCTAACACAAGAAGCCATCCCTTCTTTAATGAATGACCAATTGAGAAGACAAAAAATATTAGATTTTCGATGTAATCATCAAGAAGAGAATCTCTTTGAAGGGTCGTACAGGTCAGTAAATGGTTCCCCTGCTCTATGTATAACATTAGGGAATATATAACTGCCAAAAATGCTGCTGTTTTTTCTACATGCACACATGATGCATCGTTCTGGCATATCTGGATACCAAACAGTGGAATACATCGTGTCAAAGTATCGCATTACGTCCCGTGTAAATATTGCAACTAATCGGAGAGCAATGCGTTAGCTTGAAGTTTTTAGTATTGGCAAATCAAGAGTTAGATTATGTGATTTTAGGAGTGAGTTTTAATGTCGAGTTAAATCAGCATTTGTTTTGATCAAGTATAAACTTATATATAGAATATTTATTTTTCGCACATTGCAAGTTATATAGATCACAAAACCATAATTGTATTTATGTATTATACATTTCAATGCATATTTTAACTTTCAATTTCGTATATATATATAATATATAGTACATGAGTTATGTATTTTTCTCCCTACATATGTTCCATTCACTGAATTTATTTTGTGAGGTTTGCCAGCATAAAATTTAGATAATAATAATTGTGCATAATACATAAAACATAAAACCCAGTCAGAGCTGGAACCTTTTCTAAGTCTGTGTATTTTGTGGACAAAATTCTCACGTTTGGCAGTTAACTGTTAGATGTTGGAAGCCATTTTCAATAAGACGCATTGATCATTGATCAGTGTCATTTGCTGAAGAGAGGGAACAGCAATGCCACCTTGTGGTAGAAGTGTACACTTTCACAAATACAAGCAAGGACAAAGAAAGAGTTTTGAGTCCAGGGTGATACAAAATCATGGAGTTAACTGTGCAATCCGTCACAAGAACAGATTCATAATATGTTGTCTTTGTTATAAAATGCATTAACTTGAAGGTAAAAAAAGAAATGTTAAAGCATGTTATGAGCAATATTCTGTCTAGTCAATTGAATTTGCAGCTTTCTGCAGCTTGACCTGAGATCCCTCTGGTGGCTATATGTGACATCAATTACCATCCACTTCCTCCTTTATTCTTGCAACTGAGGGAAAGAAAATACAGTTCTATTTTTAATTTAAATGCTTTCTTTATAATCTACATCCAAATCGACAGACTGGAAAGGTGCTGATCATGTGATGGTGCCAATCTCCCCATTGATCAGAGTTGTTGCAGGCTGAAATTTCATTGATATTAGTTTAGATCTTTACCTTGAAGAGAATTTGAATCTATAACAGAAAAGCACACTGATAACACATCCTATGTTTATCCAGGTGACATAATTCATTATGATCTTATTTTGGATGGTATTATGGCCACAGTTAATAAAATTCAGCATTTCTGTATATTTTTTTTCAATTTGAAAGAGGAGAAAGCATTAATATCATTAACCATATAAGCATATTTAAATGCATCTAATGCTTGAAAAATTGTCCCCATTGAACATACAGGAAGTACATAAAAACTCAGAAGTGAACGAAAAGGTCTCTAAAATCCAATCATTAAAAAAGATGCTGCTATCACACTTTCACCATCTTGTGGATTTGGCAGGTCGTACTCCAATCATGTGTGTCTGCCTGTCATGTAATGTCAACACCTAGATATCTGAGTTAATGCATTGATTATTTTGTTAAAAGAGCAGTGATTTTGGTAAAGCCAACTGGGCTTTTTTTTTTAAGCACTGATTGGTGAGGATTCAGCTTTGTGGTGTGAAAATAGCATTACAGTCTTGTTTTTTTAAAAACACTTCTATGTTTTGTTATCTTGCCGTTTCATACAAATCAACTTTAAGTATTTCCTTTTGTGATTATTTTGTTGATTGCATTGTAATTTGCTTTTAAAATAATATAAAATAGCTTTGCATATATATTTCTGCATGAGACAATTTTTAGTGAAAAGATGCCTGTAAACATATGATAAACTGGTTGACTATTGAACTGCTGTTCATAATGTCGTGATATAGGTTTAGTGATACAGTTACATGTGTGCTAATTACGTTAAGGGAAATAACTTATGACTGATATATATATATATTTTTGTTGCTACAACCAACAGATAAGATTATAAAAATGTAAATCTCAACATGCCTTTATTTTGGCTTTTTTCACATTTTATACAGAATTTTCTATTTGCTTTATTGAGTTGAAGATGTTGAAATGAGTAAATGCATTAGTCATTGAATGAGGTGATTTTTGTCTCTGTGATTTGCTCATTTGTGGTCCAAATAATCACATTAAAATCATTCAAGTATGACCTAGATCCAGCAGGCTTGTTTGTTGTCAACAGAAAAGCAGACATTGAATCACATAAGAATAACGGGATAGAAATGGAAACTTTTCAGCTATGAAAGTGTCAAGTTTTAGTTGGATTGATTTATAGATATAATTGCCTTTCTAGTGATGATCCATGAAACTTGCAATTTCAAATATTAATATACATATGACAATATGGCTAATTAACAAAATGTATATAAACCTAAGCATAAGATCTGATCTATTTATATGAGTATTTTATTGTTTTCACCACAGTAAAACCCTTTTATATTCATAAGGCAATGCAGAACAATGAAGATAAAAATTGTGCACAGAAGGGTGTTATCGTAAATGAAGACAGTAATTATACGAGAGCTGCAAGTTCTGTTCATAAGGAACTACTCACTGATGCATCAGATTGGTGCTGCCATCTGGTGTAAATTATATGAATGACTGCCTTAAACTGTTCAGTAACTATTGTAAAATGCCATGTTGTGTGAGCCACAAATCAGGTCCTTGTAGAATACACCCACAACAACAAATATCCATTTACATACTAAACATATTAAACTGTATGTATATTTATTTTTGTATTTCCTCTGAGTTCTAAGTCTGTGCTGCTGTCAAGCATGGTATTGAAGACAAATATTAAAAAAAAAAAAACAATTTGTGAATGATACCAACATAGAACAGTGAAAAAATGTTTGCCACATTGAGGAGGAATTTTAAAGACAGCTGACACATTGAGGTGAAGCATTGTGTAGAGAATATTACTGACAGTCTACTCATTGTGCACTGAGACAGAACATTGCATATAGAATGTTACTGACAGTCAGTATTCATTATCATGTGAGGCAAAACAATGAATTTAAAATGTTCCTGGCAGTCAGTACTCATTATACAGTGAGACAGAATATTATATTTGGAATGTTCCTGATGGTCTGTACTCGTTATTCAGTGAGGCAGAACATTGAATATAGAATGTTTCTGACTGTTGGTATATCAAAAAAATAAATTTGCTCTATCACTATTCTAACTGAAACAAGGTGTCACATATTCTGATATTGGGAGATCATGAACAGTCACTTATATTGTATAGTAGCTAGCTTTGTTGTAACTGAAGAGTAAAATGTGTTGGTTACATTATGTACATACATTGTTATCAAGAGGTGCAAATCCATGCAATGGAAACATTGTCAATACTGAATAAAATTCAATTTTATATATACATATTCATGGTTTTGTGTTTTATTATTTAAATTTTAGGTGGTTCACTAATGTCATCAAGGTTTTCAGAGTAGAGTTACTTCTGAAATAGCCCTGTACAAGAGATAATAAAAAATTCTGTCATAATATCCTTGATATCCTTTAAGAAATATCTCTTGTTATATTTAAAGCAATAACTTCAGCAGACAATTCTACTAACTGACTTTTACAGAAGAAAATGTTTTTTGTGGGGTGCATGTCTCAACATTTCAATTTGGTGCTATATTACCTCTCATCAAGGCCACAACATAATAGTGTTAATAATTTATACCATTCCACGCTCCTAAGTCTCGCATTCGGGGCTGTAATTTCTCTTTTGATAGCTTGTCTTCAGAAGACTCAAACTGAGGCTATATTTATATTACCAAAATGAGGGAAAAGATGTTTCATGGGAGAAACAATTTACTGCTATCTGATGTATTTACATACTATGTAAAAAAAAGCATGAACGTGATCAGAGATCAGAGAGGAAGGGTGACGAGATTTGAAAAAAAGGTGCTGTGTGAGGTATGGGCTGCAATAAAATTTGCCACTGAAAAGAGTGTGCGATCTCGCTGTTGCGTTTTTACATAGGTCAAATGCAGATATTTTTAGCCAGCACGATTGTGAGAAACAATCGAGATGCACAAGTGAGAAATAGCTGCACAGGTGAGAGATAGCTGCACAAGTGATAGATTGCTACAACAGCAAGAGATAGCTGCATAAATAAGAGATAGCTGCATAAATAAGAGATAGCTGCATAAATAAGAGATAGCTGCATAAATAAGAGATAGCTGCATAAATAAGAGATAGCTGCATAAATAAGAGATAGCTGCATAAATAAGAGATAGCTGCATTGAGACATGAAAAATAGCTGCACAAAGTGAGAGATAGTTACGACAAGTGAGAAATAGTTACAGCAAGATGGAGAGATAGCTGCAACATGGAGAGATAGCTGCAATAGAAATGTTGGTGAGGAGGCAGCTGGCAGATATGAAGGTGCTGAAGATCACTAGGTACTCACGTGGAGGACAAGAGAAGGAGTGAGTGTTTTGGTGAAAGTTGACAGTGCAGAAGATGGTAATTAGATATGGTAGTTTCACACCAGTGTAGAGGCCTGCACCGGGCGGTCAGTACGAGTGCTATTCATAGATTGGAGGTAGTGCGCACTGGAGCTCCTCTCCAGCTGGATAGCCATGCTGCGTAAGCTCTGAGTGCCCACGAGACAAAAGTGGAGCAGCCAACATATCAAATCAAATCAAATCAAATCAAATAGAGACAGTTACAACAGGGAGAGATAGTTACAGCAGTGATAGATGGCTGCACAAATGAGAGACAGTTACATAAGTGAGATAGCTGCACATGTAAGAGAACAGCTGCATCAGTGTGAGACAGCTGCATAAGTGAGAGATAATTACAACAGTGAGAGACAGTTACAGCAGAGATAGATAGCTGCACAAGTGAGAGACAGCTGCACAAGTGAGAGACAGCTGCATATGTGAGAGACAGCTGCATATGTGAGAGACAGCTGCATATGCGAGAGATAGTTGTACAAGGGAGGGACAGCTGCATAGGTGTGATATAGTTACAAAAGTAGGACAGTTATAACACAGGTAGATAACTGAACAAGAGACAGCTGCATAAGTGAGATAACTGCAAAGTGAGATAGCTGCACAAGTCAGGGTAGTTACAGCAGAGATAGATAGCTACACAAGTGAGAAACAGCTGCATAAGTGAGAGATAATTGCATATGTAAGAGACAGCTGCATCAGTGAGATAGCTGTACAAGGGAGAGGCAGCTGCATAAGTTAGAGATAATTAAAACACCGAGAGACAGTTATAGCAGTTAGATATAGAATCACAAGTGAGAGACAGTTGCATAAGTGAGAGATAGCCACAACAGAAAGGGGTAGTTACAGCAGAGATAGATAGCTGCACAAGTGAGAAACAGCTGCATAAGTGAGAGGTAGTTGCACATGTAAGAGACAGCTGCATCAGTGAGATAGCTGTTCAAGGGAGAGACAGCTGCATAAGTTAGAGATAATTAAAACACCAAGAGACAGTTATAGCAGTTAGATATAAAAGCACAAGTGAGAGACAGCTTCATAAGTGAGAGATAGCTACAACAGAGAGAGACAGCATCCTTTCCCAGCCGAAGGCACTTGGGCTTTTAAAAAACAGCCTAATGAAAAATAGACATGATTCATCTTCTGTAAAGTGTAAATACCAAAATTCTCTAGAAAAAAAATCCACCCAGGAGTTTCAGAGAAGATAAAGTTTGATAGACTAAAAATTTCCCTCTCTCACTGCTGAAACCATGTTGACGAAGCTACAATTTAGCTGAGCTTGAAAGACTATCGTTGTTTGTTTGTTCAGTCTTATCCAGGTACCACCTGGCAGCTATGCAAGCACAGCTCGACCTTTCCACCCTTCCCACTGTCACCACAAGAATTTTGCCCCCTACATTCCACTTAAAATATTGGCCAGAGAATAACCAAAACAAACAACCCTCTAGGATTCCTCTATCTACTATTGGTCTAGCTACCTGACCTTAAACCCCTGGCGCATCCCGTGCATACAGGGGGGAAGCACACCCCGTCAGTCCCTAACCAGGCATATAGCCTTCCCCCCAGTGAAGCTAAACCCCGGGACGTACAGGATTTAGTATTACCACTACTTTACACAGGCGACATAAGCATTATTAAGTCATTGAATGATGTGACCATATGAAAATACATAATTATCCAAAAGGTTCCTGATGATCTAGAAAAAGGCGTTTCCTTCCACTTTCCCATCCGCCCAAAGGATCCTCCATTTAAAACAATGATGTGATCTTCGTTGTCCCCACCCCTTCTTCCATTTCTGCTTACGCTCATATCTGCAGCTCCCCTCCTCAGTTTAACTCCACCGACTCGTACGCCTTCCCCACTGCCGCTGCATACACTCTGGTACCCGCCCCGGCCTTCAGGTTCAGGTCATCCCCCAAGAGGTCTACCGCTGCTCTCTCTCCCCTCCAGAAGTTTTGCAACGACACATGTCTCCATGCATATTCTGATAGCAGGTCTCTGAGCCCCTTATTAAATTCCCGGATACTGTTGTTTGCTACCTTCCCTTTGGACGGGCCCCGCGGCAGTACCTCGGCCCACATCTTCACCTCAACATGCCCAAATAGGTCCTCGTATATTCTCAGTGTCTTCCTGGTATCCTCCAAGATGCTTGCACTCCTCCCCGGCCGGTTCCTGGGAAAACAATTTGTCGCTAGGTTAACCAGGATGGCGTCTGGAACCACCGCGTCTCCTTTCCCTCCCTTCACCAGCCACTCCTCTATCAGCACTCGTCCATCCGAGAGGGAGGCGCCCGACGCTGCTCCAATTCCCACCGTCCAACTTCCTGGCATCGCCTGAGCTAAGTGGGCATCTAAATGATGGGCTTTCAGTATTGAGTCCCCAACTGCCAATAGTGTTCTCACCTGCCGCCCCTCACTTGTGTCCTCTTTCTTACTCCTCCTCTCTGGTCCCGTTACTACGCCACTCTCTGGTTCATGTTCACTACTTACATCCCATTCATCCTGGATAATCCATGTTTGGGATGACCCTCCCTCAAGAAACTGCTGAGCATCCTCTCGTTCATTACCCTCCTCCTCTTCTTGTCCATTCTCAGCCCACTCATCCAGGACTTCCCACACTCCTTCCTCCTCTCCAGTGCCCGTCCATTCCTCGTCCTCCACTCTGGACCCATTGTCCTCTCCTTGATTGGGCTCTTCAATCTCCACGCTCTGCACCATTCCCTGAAGCCTGTCCGCCCCCGACACCTCCGTAGTATTCCCTCCACTGCCGACCCCACATCTTTGATTCTCATCCCTCTCCTCTTGACTGAGGGGGGGGTCCACTTCCACCGAACGTTCTACTACCGGACCCTCACCGTGGTCCGCGGGGTGCTGCTCCATCCTCCTCCGGTAAAACTCCTCCATTATCGTCCTCCTGGTATCTCTTCCGTCCATCCGCCATAAATGGCCTTCTCCTGTCCACTCTGGACTCGCTAACCCATGGAAACGCGCTCCGGCTGCCTCGACCTGTTGTAACTTCGCTTCCAGGAACTTCTCGGACTTGTGTTGTTTCTGTACCTGCCAGTTCCTGGGCTCCCTCTCTCCCGCCATCTGTCTTATACACAACTCCAGAGCTTCCCTGCTCCTGGCCAGGACCACTTTCGCCATCAACCGTCTGTCATTTATCTCTCTGGCCTTACTATACACCAGAAATTGCGCCAGGCTTGTAAAGACCATTCCCTCCACCCTCACCTGCTGTTGGTGGTTAGCCGCCAATGGCTCCTGCGGGTCCCACAGATCCACCTGCTGGCCCTCTGGCTTTTTGCTTAGATCACCGTCCTTGATCCCGGCCTCTCCCTGCTGGTCATGTTCCATGGCCTCAGATTCCGAAGCACTGTGACAGGTCGACTGTCTCCCTCCGTGTGGTGTCCCTGCCATGCCTACTCCGTCTACCACTCCTTCCTTGTCGAGAATGATTTTTCAAACTCATACGAAATGAGCAGTTGCATTGCATTTACAATTTAAAAACACGGCCTTGACCCTTCAAGACTGACGAAAATCCCAGCATCGTGAAAACTAGCTTTGTCCATCATTTCTTGATTATGAGACGCCTAATTGTAAGTGAAATATTATTTTGTTAACCACGAAGAAAATAATACACCTTAATTGTCTAAGCTAAACAGTATAACGTACGACTTTCAATCAAATTCGTGTGTTAATCTGCCATGAGTAATGACTGACATGAGACAGTTACCCAATGTACCAATCATATGCAGCCGACAACTACGGGTTGCCGAGTACTTTGCGCTCGCGAGTACTTTGCGCTCGCGAGTACTTTGCGCTCGCGAGTACTTTGCGCTCGCTAGTACTTTGCGCTCGCTAGTACTTTGCGCTCGCTAGTACTTTGCGCTCAGGGCCTTGCACATCCTGTCGGTGAAGTTTTGTATCTACGATTAAAAGTCTTTGATTTGTTTACAAATCCGGGCATCCATTGTTGCAAGACAATCCCAAGATCCATAGCGCGTCCAAGAACAAGGGATCATTATTTTTTTTTCTACAAAAGTTATTGACTCTTTCATTGATTAAATCTGTGCAAATAATACGAAAAAAAAAATTTTCATTGAAGACTTATTCAAAACAATATTTAACCTCGATATAACGAGAGCAGAGTTCAGGGGCTAAATTCTGACACTTAAATGAAGTAAATCGGACAAAAACTCACAAAGTTACAACAACTTCTTCAGTAAACATCAGAAATGTCATCCGTCAACCGATTTCGCACCATTTTCAGATCGTCAATAGTACCAAATTCGGCCACGAGGTGTCAGCAGCAATCAGTCATAAAGTTTGATGTGTTTGATGTGGTGAACCTTTCATGGTAATATATTAGCTTGCGTGTTCCCCTGGTGGACTTTATGGAAGTTTGATAAAAATACAAACTCCACCAGAGGACACTATATTATTCTGTGATCGATACGATCATGGGAAATGGGTAGTCGTTTCCTGTAGGTTGTAATTCATTTTTTTCTGTGGTCATTATCGTTCAAGCAACTTACGCCACTGTGGAGTGTTCGTCCGTGTGCATGCAAGATTCCAATTTGCGCATGCGCCCGGGCGTATGAATACTTCAATAAAAGAAGTAAACAAAAGAAAAGAAGTGCGTGATGTAAAAGCAGAACGTTCAAAACGATGTCATCGTCTTCGTCCATCATTGCATAAAATTATCTTTTTAAATTGCTTGGAAATGCTTCCCAATGGATAGAACAAGGAATTATCAGTAAGTTTAGTTCAAATTTGGTATAAATCGGACAATTAGAAGTCAGATGACATGCATAAGTCTGATCGATGATTTGCAGTTAGCGCCTGAGCGATATTAGGGCAACTTACGTAATCGAGCCTGAAAAGGCACATCTTTGCATAAAGTTGTGCTAAAAAAATCGTTCATATACCAAATTAAATAATTTTAAAAGATGAATCAAGATAATATTTCATTTTGTGATTCTGTTTGGTTTATTTTAATTTTTGTTTTGTTTGTTGTAATTTTTGTTTTGTTTATTATAATTTTTGTTCTGTTTGTTGACAGTTTTGGTTAGTTTGTTATTTTTGTTCTCATCCGTGTTACATGTGGATCATCACTTTTTCTTGTTTATACCAATTGTAAATTGTCTACATACTTTTAATTCGACAGGATTCAGGCGCAAAAAGACGAGCGCGAAGTGCTCCACCTTCTTAAGTTTGTGACCTCAAAAAGGCCTTACAAATGAGTGATGCTCCCTCTTCATCGGCGGGGCATGGCAGACACTCGGTGTGGCCGACTTTCTGCAGCTTGAACCCAAGATGAAATGGTTAAAAATTTGAATGTTTATTTAGCTTTGTTGTTGATATATTGTCCATTAGGTTATTATGTGGGGAGCAGATCTCACATAGTGTCGAGCAGATCTCACACCTACAGGATAGGAGCAGTTCACACCTTGGTCCTAATTGGTTCATGCATGTCACATGATTTGGAGCAGTTCACTGCTACTCTCTCATTGGCTGACACCAGTCACATGATAGTCTTCCTTTTAGTCTTCCTTTCTATGCTATCTTCTTATTGGTTTATATGTATCACATGACCGGGGGGTAATGTCCTATTGGGGGGGGGGGGGGGTGATGTCCGGGGGGGTAATGTCCGGGGGGGTAATGTCCGGGGGGGGGGGGGGGTAATGTCCTAGGGGGGGTAATGTCCGGGGGGTATTGTCCGGGGGGGTAATGTCCGGGGGGGGTATTGTCCTGTAGCCATATTAAGTAACCAAAGTTAAAAAATACAGCAAATTTAGTTTATTCCAGGATGCTAGATATTGGGTGAATCCTGACAATGAATGCTGGACGATATGAGCCTTTTATAAGTTTGAGCATGGGACTATACAAGTGTGGATTTATATGAGTGTCAGATGTTATGAGTGTAGTCTCAATAGAATTACTTTGTCAGTGTAATGTAAAAACCTTTTAGAAATCTATGTAAAATTAAATTAAAAATGGAATATTCAATTGAATCATTACAATTTGTAAGTCGGACAATTCTAAACATTTTGAGCCGAGAACACTGGATATTGGCAGCTATCTACCAGTCTGTCAATCTTCATACATTTCTATACACTCACAATTGATAAATAACATTTATTCTATATTTTGGGGTAAGATATAGCTTAAAAACCAATGATAAAGTGAAATTTTAAAGATGAGTTCAATGTCTTGATTTCCACTTAATGTCAATTGAAAATACGCTCATGTGAACCCACGCTCACAGAGTCCCATGCTCATAACCTCCCACTCTCATATAGTCCAGGTACCCTGGGGAATCACCTGAATTTAAGGACCTTGGTTAATGTAACAATAAAGGGTTAAATGTGTAAATAATTTGATTATTTCTTAGCTGTTTCATATTCAGAGTGCTCAGTTATTAAAGACTAACAGAACCCCCATTTCAAACCTCAGTCATTTAATCCTTGTAAGTAGCCCTTTTCAAGCCATCCAGTTGTTGACATAAGACTCTCTTGTATTTCTGTGTGTTTTACTCTGAAAATCTGAAATTTCCCTGTTACTACTCACATGCATGGTCTACAATTCAGATTCTGGCCTTCTAAATTTTCATAGTAAATTACTACATCATGGTTGAAACATTGTATATATCAATATATTGGACGAGTTCAATAAAGGCTGTGATTGGACTATTTTTGTTGCCATGGTAACTACTTTAATGAATATCTTGTTCTTGTTTTCGTATTGCACAGGCACATTAATGTGTTTCTGACTTTATTCTGCAATTCTAAGACAGCTAACATTTCAACAATTTCTTAAACCATTTGATTCTACCATAATCATTCAAATATCAGGGACTGTGAAATATATATTGACTGGACAAGACTTGGCAGGAGTTAATGCTCTTGTTTTATTTTACATTCAACTTGCACTCAGTGAACCAGTGAACCATGCTTGTGATCAGCGATATGTTGTTGTATTGCAGCAGCAACATATCGCTGATCACATAACGCTGATCCCACACTCATATAGTCTAGGTAAGAAAAAACTAATTATAATGACAATAGGAAAGTAATGTACTAGATAAAAATATTTTGCTCGCGCCCCTGGTGGAGATAATGTAAAACTCAATGTTCATGCCTTCCCAACCGTCAAATCCATACATTTCTGGCCTTTCTGTTCACTATTCCCCTCAACCCTGAGCATTCCGTGCCAAGGTGTATTTAATGTGTAATCAAAATATTTCATATTTGTCAAAGATAAGCGTGCAGTAAATATATGGGTTTTTTTTCCATAAAATATTCTTATTTGTATCATAGAAGATTTGTTGAATATATTGACATAAATGTAGAACAAATTTTGGTTGTTCAAAATGATTACCGGTAATTAGTGGGGAGCAAGAACTTCAAAACTGGGGAAGCTTACTATGTAAGTAATAGTGATGTAAACCTGATTAAAAAGATATCATTATGATAGTCATAGACTTCACTACCTCTTCATACAATATTTCCTTAATTTTTAAAAATAAAAAGTGACCAAAGAAGTAAAGATTATCGAGGAAAGGCTAAATACATTCATTTCCTAATGGACAGGAATGTACGGATTGACAAGAAAAGAGCCTGAATTGGTTAGGAAAGTCAGGCTTGAATTTCATTCTGAACAGAAAGGACAAAAGTTTAGGAAGACCTGGTGTCGGATTGCAAATGTTATCGCAAACTCTCTCTCACTCACACATACACACACACACATATACACACATATACAGGCACACTGGTTGGGCAACCACATAACCATGATTATGGCATCAATTATTAAATTTAATTTTCCATTGCTATCATAAAAGTACCTGGATTCACTAATCTTTTGGAAGAATAATGTGTCCTAACTAACCCAGGTAAATTTCTACAATGCAAAGACAACAAGCAACATGCTTGAGGCAAAGAAAAGGTGCAAGACATACAATGCGAATTGTTGATCCAATATGATCAAGGTTTCCTGGCAGTTTTGCTTTCCCAGAATGTGCAAAATCAGTCCGAATCTTTCCATGGTGTAGTTTCAGTCAAATTGATTGGACCGTTTGGCTCTGATAATGTTAATATTTAATGCTTCATGATTAAATGAGCAAGAAGAGAATGATGAGAACAGTAATATTGCTTGCTGCCAAGGTATCACATGCTTCATAGGTTTCATAAGAACAGTTTTAAGTGGTAAGTAAATTGTTTTAGACACTTTCACAAGAATGAGTTCATAATGTCTGAACCCAGTCTTGACTGTAAGGTTTAAGTGAGATTTTTAAGTTGGTTTATTGAGAAGCGTAAATATCTTGCATGTCTAAAGACTTTTTTATATGCATGGATGCATTGGGTATATAAAGTTGTTACCAGGTCTAAACTCTAAGTGAACTGTCAGTCACTTGTAGGATACAGTCTTGGCACAGATTACTGGCGGATTATTTCAAAGTTTAACCTTCAGGTCCAAACAAAAATTTGCATATATGTTTTAATGTTATTATCACCACATGCTCTTAAAGAAATTTTTCTGTAGTGTTTGTCATTCGATTGATTTTCAAGTTTACTTTATTGAATAGATACGAAACATGTTGATCAAAGTCATTAAATAATAAATAAGTACATCAATTTTAATGAGGCATATGCAGTCAAGCTGTCAATGGGTCAGTTTTTATAGTACTGGTAACACTCACAGGTCAGTCAAAGTGAAGATATGTTGGCCTCAATGTGGGGTCAAATTCATGCTTGAACTGATCTGGTCCACAATATTAAAGACATAGTATGCTCATAAGCAAATAGCATCCCACGTCTGATGACGCGGTGGCAATATAAAACTGCCAGTCTCAGTTCGTGTCACCAGTATGTGTTTATGGACAGGAAGGATGCACTGTGGGAGAATAGTTGGCAAGTATCAACATTGAATATTCTCTGGTAATACGCACAGAAAAGGGGCATAAACATTGTATTCATGCATATTAAAATCAGGTAGCTTTACTCGAGATGTGGTGTGTTTTTTGTTTTGAGTATTATTTTGTTTTTCGTGTTTGAATGAAATATATATATATATATATATATATATATACATGAAATATATATATATACATTTGACTTGAGATGAGGTTTGCCTTTTGAATATTTACTTCTCTTTCCACTAACTCAGAGTAGTGATTTGTGGTTCATGATTGGAGAGAAAAGGGCTAGCAAAGCTTGATAGTAAAAACAAAGAAGAGATTTGTAAAATGATAAAACAATATAAGAAAACTACAGTCAAGGTGGGTGCAAATTGTTGAGACACATACAGAACTTTTTTTTTACTGTTTGTTCATGTTTTAAGCATAATAGTAGGGCAAAGGCAAGAAATTCAAACTGGTCCTGACTGCAAAAATGAGTATAGCATTGTATATGTATAAAATGTATTTCCAAATTAAAGAATGATGTTGTGTGGTTAAGATAAGCTATGTTTAAACAAAGCAAGACTGCTTAGCTTATTGTTGTTGCCAACAGAGAATCCTTATTTGAGGGATTGCAAATTATCAGTATCAGCAAGTATCAGCAATTGTTCATCAGGGGGTACTTCATATTGGGCATATAGGATGATCTTGGATGTGAAGATGTGTAACATCGTGCTAATATGTTATATTGACCTTTAACCTAAGTTAAGGTAACTGTAAGGATGACCTGAGCTGTTCTCCATGGATGCCCTTTATTTTGTATGGGTAGCAGAGTTTATAATCAGTGATGAAAGTCTTCAAGAAATAACCCAAATTCAGGTTTTTTTTCTTCAAATGTAAAATTCAAAATGGTCTGAACTCAGTCTGAAACATCCAAAAATGACATTTCTGAAAGGGGGTAGGTATCTTCAGGATAATTTTTAAGGGTTTCATGTTTTTTCCTGAATGCTGACTTTCATCACTGATAAAGCTTTGTGGTACTGTTTTTCATTGTAACATTTTAACGCAGGCAAGATCTGATCTTAAAACAAGTAATATGGACAGGACTATAGAACTTTGTACACCGGATAAATGGAATTGTTTTTTTTTTAATAATCAACTAATATTAATATCAGGCTTGTTTGTCATCTTACAGCCCTTTCTTCTTTTTACCATGCACAAATATGTAGAAAATCACAGTTACTTACTGATGTAAAATGTTTCCTTTAGACCATTACAGACCCCGCCCCCCTCCCATCTTCATGTTAAACCTGCTTTTTTTCATAAGACAATATTTGCAATCCATTTTGGAAGATCTGCAATATAGATTTGACAAAGACAAATATAGGGAACAGTGTCTTCTGCTGTTGTTATCAGCCTGAGGCTTCAAAAAAACATGCGCCCTGCTTACAAAACATTACAGCAAGATGAGCAATGTTAACAGGTCTTTAGCCTTTTTTAGCTCTGCTGAGACTTTAGCTCTCAGAGCTTTAGGAGTGGGGAAAAAGTCTGTCCGTCCATCTGTCAACATTTCTTTAAAAATCTTCTTCTCCAAAACTACCAGTACTATATCTTTCATATTTTATATAGAGGTAGATATAGAGGTGAAGATTCAGATTCCTTCAAATCTTAGTGATGTCACCATTGACCTTAGTGCAGTGACCTTGAGGTCACAAATTTTGTACTGAGCATATCTCAGCAACCACTTATTAGAGGAAATTGAAACTTGGTATACAGAAATGTCTTATGTCAAAGCTGTGCCTCGTCATACAATTTTGACACATTGGCACATTGACCTTGAATTCAAAATTTGTGAACATGCCACATCACAACCATTAGAAATGGATAAAAACACTTCATATCTGTTATATACTAAAACTATGTTTAAAAATTTTCTCCTCCAAGACTACCAGTAATATTTGTTTCATATTTTATACAGAGGTAGATAGAGAGTTGAAGACACAGATTCCTTCAAATCTTAGTGATGTCACCATTGACCTTAGTGCAATGACCTTGATGTCACAAATTTACAATCAGCATCCACTTATTAGAGGAAATTAAAACTTTGTATACAGAAATGTCTTAGGTCATAGCTGTGCCTCGTCATGTGCCCTTTGACGTTGACACATTGACCTTGAATTCAAAATTTCAACTTGAGCAGATGATGATTTTGACCAATCAAAATGCATGTTATATATCAAATTTGGCCCTAACTTGTAATCTTGATTCTCATTGGCTATGTTATTCAAAATGGTAACCTCCTTGACAACTTAGTGATAGCTATTAGATTTTTGAGAAAATCATGACAAAATGGAAAAAGAACTGAGCCTAATGGAAAATAGATAGAAATAGACCTCTGAAAATACAACATCTTGCCTACTTTGGGATCTTGTATGGAAAATCATAACCTGGTTGCTTGTTGTACTTAATCTCAGTTCATGTGTTTTCATTCAATTCAGCAGAGCTATCAACCCATGGGGTTATGTTTTGGTAAAAGACTTTGCTGTTAAGAGCCAAGCATGCCATTATAAAGGATATGCTCTGATATATCTTGACAATATTCCATATTTTGTCAGGTCAAAGTAGAAAATAGGATGAGATGACATGATGCTATGACAAGCTTGTAAGCTTGGGTGACCAAACTGTGTAATCTGCCTTTAAATCTGTGCACTTCTCTGTATGTTTTTCCGTCAAATTTACGAGGGCAAACTTGTTTTGACACAAGTAAAGGAATGCTCAAAGCTTTGGCTTGGCATCACTACTAAAGCTTTGACTTGGCATCACTACTAATATTTCAATGCATCTGTTGAAGCTAAATATTTTTCAGTCACTTGTAAATATTTTCAAGTGTGTGTTTCATTTTAGCCAAATATTTTTCAGTCACTTGTAAATATTTTCAAGTATGTGTGTTGATGCATTAAAATAGCTTGAAAGATGAAATCAATTCTTCCTTTATTTTATTTTCTGGGGGCAAACAAGGTTATTTTCTTCTGTTGACATTACAAATTTTATGTATTGTATGTAGCAATAGAGATAAACAGATCATAAAATCCCTTCATGCGGCCTTGATCAAGATCAAAGAAAATGTGGCTTTTTGCCAAAGACTGCTTCCTCTGGTCCAATAATGTCACAATGTGAATTGTCCCATGGAAAAGTGCAAGATTTTATGTTTATGATGACAGTAGTTTGTGAATGCAGGTGCAATGAAAATCACAATTCTTGTCTAAAAGTACATCTGGAAGCACTATACTTTTATCATGATCTGTAAAGTCTTCCCAGGACCATTTTCTTGGAATTTGAGTTTTACACTGGTTTACACTGTTTTTCATACTTTGTTATGTTGATCTTTCAGAATTACTTTTATATATATATTTATATATTGCTCTGAACTGGATCTCAGATTCTTACCATTACCACACTTAACATATCAAACCTCATTGGTTTGTATCACAGGACTTTGTATCACAGGACTTCTAGTTTTTGGGCCACATTCAAAGTGACAAAATTAGAAGGAAATAAATGCCAACATAATATTGTTGAAAGGAAACAAACCCTAAGAAAGAAACTGTTTTTAAATATGAATATACTTATAACAAAGAACATGAGAAAACTAACAAATATAGAATACATTCAAATGTATTATTTTTATAATTTCCTTGAACAAAATAAGTTTCATACTTTTTATAAAATCTTGATTTAAATATAAAAAAAATCTTGCATGTGTTTGAATTTGGATTTCCAGTCTTTATACAAAATAAATATGTTTTGAAAGTGACGAAATTAGAAGGAAATAAATGCCAACATAACATTATTGTCCTTGACATGATTTTCTTATCCAGCAATTGCGTAAGCTCTGAGTGGCCACGAGACAAATGTGGAGCGGCCAACATATCAAATCAAATCAAATCAAATCAAATTGATGAGAGCCATTAAGAACACCTGGCCCCCATTAATAAATTCTCCAGGTATTCCTTATCTGATGAGTAAAATTTTACTGTGGTCTAATTTGGGTTTAATCACTGAAATCACTTAGTACTATAAAAGAACATACAGCAAGTTTAAAAGCAGATCATCTCATAAACTTGGACATTCCTTCCTCTTTTTATAACAAATTCTTTTTTTGTTTACTTTCAGGTTGTATGTGTTAACCTTGAAGTGAAGTACAAGATCTGTGACTTATTTGAGATCTCAGAAGGAAACTGACACACATCAAGGATCTGAGCAGTGAAGTGACACACATCAAGGATCTGAGCAGTGAAGTGACACACATCAAGGATCTGAGCAGTGAACTGACACACATCAAAGATCTGAGCATTGAACTGACACACATCAAGGATCTGAGCATTGAACTGACACACATCAAAGATCTGAGCAGTGAACTGACACACATCAAGGATCTGAGCAGTGATCTTAAATATGATTGATATCTGAATGCAGATTTGATGTATCCTGTTTCTTAACATTCATCATTTACACAACAGTCATCTTTGACACATATCTGAGACCGAAGCAGTCATCTTTGATAGATATCTGAGACCGAAGCAGTCATCTTTGATAGATATCTGAGACTGAAGCAGTCATCTGAGATATATTTATATATAGTGACTGGGGTGTAGGACTTTCATTTGGGACATAGAATGCAAAATCAGGTCTCGCGCCTTTTACAGGGTTTAATTAGGAAATGTCCGCCATCACGCAAAGCAAGCTTCATGTCTGGAGCTGCAGCGAGGACAGGCTGGTGCCGAGTGCACAGATCACAGCGGCAGGGGAGAGAAGTCTCGCCTCTGGGGTTTGCTGCCGTCCAGCACTTCCATCAATGGCCCATCCTCGGACACTACCGCTCGCCAATTAGGCAGCAAGGTACACATCCGATCCCGGATACAGATGGTGCCAAGAGGTAGGTGCATTTATTCTATATGTTTAATGTGTTACAGAGACTTAGATGAGAGTATATTATAGAAGTGGCCCCACTAGCATCGTAGGTAGAGCTATGGATCTGTGAGGTGAGGACAAGAGGTGGTAGGTTCAATTCCTACGACTGCCAGTTTAACGTTCAAACTGGTTTAAGGGGCTTGAATGATAATGGCCGTTGTTGCCGAAAGGGTCGTAAAAACATTATTTCACAATTTTATTTCCAAGAGAATACTGCAGTTTACATCTCAAACAAATTTAGTTAGCTCCATGCAGAATGTGAAAGTCTGTTTCTACATCATACTTGTTTGTACTAAAAAGAGTTTGTATAAGAAAAAAAGAAAATCATAAAAATCAATCACCACCTTCAAAAAAATATATATCTTATTCAAAGCAATATTTCTTTTTATCAGCTATATTGTGTTGAAGTGTCAGCAGGTTTGGGCTGACCAAGTGGAGGTATGAATCTTCTTGCCCCATCTCGTCCTAGTTATTTCAAGTAGCAGGGTTCACAGTTCTTTGATTTTTGTTTCTAGTGGATTCTCCTACCGGAGTTTTGAGGACTACCTCTTTGATATTCTCTGTGACGGCGACCAGGAGATCTCCATTCCCAAACTTATCACTGTGAGTAATCTACCACTGCAATATATTTGCTACCTTTACCTTGTATAAGCTGTTAATTAGTTCATGCATTTGAATGTAGCTCTATTTAATATCAATTTTTAACCTACCCCAAAAATCATTTCTCCTTAACGTTTTCTTGAATGGTAATGTGACATTTTAAAGGGATAATTTAAAAAACTTAATAAATATAATGAATATTAATTCATAACAGTTTATAACTTGACTGTAATTAATCATACGCTTGCATTAATTTCATTTCTTTCAACAGGAACTGGGTGACATAGGATTAAGGTTGGATGATCCTCGCTTGCATGAATTTGTTGAGAAGCTAGAGGCGTACAGACGAGAGTTTGTCCGAAATAATGGCAAGGAAAGTCTGCGGGTGAACAGGGAACAGTTCCAGGAGTGAGTGTCGCAACACAAGTTCTTTTAGGCCTAAAAACTGAGTCTCAAAATCTTTGATTGGTGTAAAGACTGTTACCATCCCTTACGAACCTGTTACATGCTGTGAGGGTCCATACCCCTTGGGGAGGGGGCTGTAACTTAGCCAAGTTTCTTACCTACCATAATTTAAACCATTTTAATGGTGTAAAGACATTGTATAAGTAACATTTCATATGTATATTTCAATTCTGAATATATTTTAGCACGTTTAAAAAAAAAATCTGAAAAATCTAGTTTAGCCCTTTTTTGATAATTGAATGAAATATAATGGAGTGTCCTATTTGATTTCTTGGCTGAAGAAATTGTAACATCAAAGAATTTACCGATAACAAACCACTTCAACAGAATGCCATTTGTCACTGTAGCTATTTCAAGGATTTTGAAAGAAATAAGGGTTTAACATAAACAAGATAAAAAAAATAATTTTATCTGTTGATAGGATAAAACTTCCAGCAATCATAACACAAGGTGAAATTGCAAGAGTTAATTAATAATAATCTTTTCGTTTTCAGCCTGGTGAAGGATAATGTAGTGTTGCTGTACCGAGCATTTTCCAATGATTTTGTCATCCCAGACTTCCCGACCTTCACCAACAAAATAGATCAGATGTATTGGTCGTGTCGGCCGAATGCGGACGGCAAGGTGAGCAAAAGAGCTACTTGTAAAGATACGTGCTGTTTTGTGCACGTTTTACGGTTTTACATTGATGATTAATCTCCACAGGCGCCCAAGAATAATTTGTTTCAACCTCCTAACCTCAAAAACCAACTTTATTCAAAGACCATCAAAGTATTTATTGTAAATTTTAGAATATGTTGCAGTTTTTTTGCTTGTCAGACATGCTAATTTTAACATTTCCTCCGCTTTTATATTAGCTTTCCCCACTCATTTTGTGGGCTGTTTTGCATTGATGTAGGAAAGGTATACTTCCAAGGGTGTAAATGATTTGTCAATCACTTTATATAAATGGAAACTAATGGACATTGAAATATGTCTTCTTTTTTTAAGTTGAAAACAGAATTTTGGAGTTCAGAAACATTTACAATCCATAATCTGGAGGCTACAAAACTGATGATTTCAACATTTAATCATGGATTATGAACTTTGAGTAAGTTGGCCACAAGGCCAACCTTGAGCATGATTTTAAATAGGAAGACAAAACATCAGAATATTGTCCAAGTTTATCTTTGAGTCTAAAATAATGCATGATGAAAAACATATGTATTCTTGAACAGGATGTTCTTGTTTATATACCGTATTTACTCGTATATAAGTCGAGGTTTTTTTCCAAAAACTCTTAGTTAATGTTTAGGGGGTCGTCTTATACACGAGAGCAGTCTTATACTCGAGTATTTACGGTAAAACGTAAATACGGTAAAACGTAAATACGATGTTCATATTTTCGAAATAACGAATATCAGACGTAGCAGATTGATTTTAATTGCGTTTTAAATGATAAATAAAGGTATTTACCCAATATTATTGGTCTATTATTTCAAAACGCTTTGTTTTGACTTCGTTCTCACTGATTCCAATTATCAGCGTTCAGTTTTGCGTTTCGTCATTGTCTCCACTGCTTTGAGTCGTGTCTTCCCTTTTTGATTGCGTTTTAAATGATAAATAAAGGTATTTACCCAATATTATCACAAATTGTTCGAGAACAGAACAAAACCATCATTCCATTTAAAACGCAATTAAAATCGATCCACGTGTGAAAGCATTTCTGTCAACAAGGGAAGACACGACTCAAAGCAGTGGAAACAATGACGAGATGCAAAACTGTGAACGCTGACATCAAAGGCAGAATTGAATTGTGCGATATATTTAAATAATAATTTTAATAGACATAGAAGTAAAAGTAAAACGTAAATACGATGTCCGTGACGTAGCGGATCGATTGGCCACGTGACTCACAAGTCATGTGATCATTGACTTTGCAGATTTGCAGGAGAATTGCGTTAAATATGATAAATAAAAGCATATACACAATATAAACACAAAATACGCTTTGCAGGTCAAGAACAGAACAAAACCATCCATCATTGCGCAATATATTAATATTTCAATACCAGATAACAATCTTTTTCGCGCCAAAAACAAGAGCCTCTCCTACCTTTCAAAATGGCGATCCTGAGAAATTGACAGAAATGCTTCACACGTGGATCGATTTTAATTGCGTCTTAAATGATATATAAAGGTATTTACCCAATATTATCTCGATGATTTACAGCCGATCGAGTGCTATAAACGATAATAATTAAAAGCGATATAATGAATATCTTTGGCTTTATAATACACAAAGAAATATTCTACCACGTGTTAGTTTTGACGCTAAGGTCAAGGACGTCACGTACATCGTATTACATTCTACATCGTGGAGAAATTCTTGGTGGAGAAAAATAATTCATTTAAATGGATGAATGGTTTTGTTCTGTTCTTGACCTGCAAGGCATATTTTGTGTTAATGTTAATTTATCATTTAAAACGCAATTAAAATCGATCCACGTGTGAAAGCATTTCTGTCAACAAGGGAAGACACGACTCAACGCAACACGTGGTCGCAATTTTGAAAGGCGGAAGTGACGGGAAGAGGCTCTTGTTTTTAGCGCGAAAACGATTGTTAATATATTGCGCAATAATGGATGGTTTTGTTCTGTTCTCGATCTGCAAAACGTAACTTGTGATAATATTATGTATATACCTTTATTTATCATTTAAAACGCAATTAAAATCGATCCACGTGTGAAAGCATTTCTGTCAACAGGGAAGACACGACTCAAAGCAGTGGAAACAAAGACGAAATGCAAAACTGTGAACGCTGATAATTGGAATCAGTGAGAACAAAGTCAAAACAAAGTGTTTCGAAATAATATTGGGTAAATACCTTTATTTATCATTTAAAACGCAATTAAAATCGACCCGCTACGTCTGATATCCGTTATTTCGAAAATACGAACATCGTATTTACATTTTACCGTATTTACTCGTGTATAAGACTGCTAAGATCTTATATCGTAAGCATATTTAAGTTTCACTTTTAAAATGACCGCCAAGTTTCAGCTGAAGCTTGAATGGTAGCAGAGCCGATATCTCAAGAAAAACCAACTCGACTTATATTCGGAAATTGGTTTTTTTCAAGAAAAATAACCTCAATTTTGGGGGGTCGTCTTATACACGAGTCGACTTATACACGAGTAAATACGGTAAGTTAGTGTAGTGCTACCATTATAATGATTTTTGATAGAAAAACAAATTTGAGCAATATACATGTCAGAACACAATAGAAAATTTTATATAAAGTTATATATTAAGTTTATATAAAGTTTAAGTTGTAATATTTTAAGCGTCAAGTAAGTTGGTAATGAGGCCAGCCTTGAGCATGATTTTGACCAATGAATTTTGCCATAAGCTCTGGTAAACCAGGAATCTTGCTTCTGCTCACTAGTGTCAGCCCAATATATAGTATAACATGTATTGATACTTGCATTTTTTTGCAATTTTCCAAGAAATGCTACATTCACAAAGCAGGGAGGTTTCTGAATTTTTATGAAAATTGTATAAAAGACTTTATCTCCCTAAAGATGAGGTTACTTAATGTCATTAGAATTAATTGGCCAATAAATATCATTATTTTATCCAGTTTTTTACCCCAAAATCCTAATTAGGGTCCCTAAAGCTGAAATGGCTGTTTTCATCAGCTGTAATGGGTAGGTGTCGGCTGCATAGTTTGTCCGGGCTATTTCTCAGCAGCAGTAAATAGGACCACCAAGACTAGAAGTCTTGTTGATAGGACCTACTTCATATTTGATATGCATGATTACCTTTAGAGTAGATGTACAAATTCATATTTTTTGGCCATTTTATCTTTTATCTTGGTGCTACAATGTATCAAATGTGTGCAATGGAATGATGATTTGATATATTGACATTTGAACTTTTGAATTTGATATATCAGCAACCAAATATCAAAGACAGTTCATAACTCATATTTTGCTAATAGCATTTTTTGAGATGATGGTCTCCAGGGCTGATGGTATTGCAGCTTTGCTGTGCCATTTTCGTTTTTTGGATATTTGTATCATGTCTTTTTAAACTTGAAGCATGGCTTTCTGCTTTCAATTCTCTTTCACAGTATGATTCAAGTACATAATCTGTGTGAGTCCTAACCCAGTATAAGCCGATTGCGGGTTGTCATTTTGCCCCATTGAAAACAAAACATAGCAGAACTGCACAAAAAAAATGAAGTGCACAAAATGCTCTCTAAAATCCAATCATTAAAAATCAGGATGGTGACCCTCAATTGCACTATGGTCCAGGTAGATAATCTGTGAGAATCCCGACCCAGTATGGTTCAAATAAATAAACTAAATGAATCCCAGCCCAGTTTGATTCAACCTGATAACTTATATGAGCCCAATTATTGAGGCACTTCCAGTACCTCTTAAAAATCACTCTGTCTGTCCTATGTCTATATGTGCGTATGTGCTTGTGTGTAAGCATGTGTTTGTTACCCATTTTCCTCTATTTTATATGTGTGCCTGTCCCCTGCAAGTTACATAAGGTTACATAATAACTAGGACATTGGGGGGTGATCCTTTGATCCTTGGTCCCTGGTTGTAACATCCATAGCGGGAGGGGATGAATCATTGGGGGAAGTGGGGAAATGATCATTTTGGCTTGCTGCCAATTGGGACTAAGTATGACAATCAGATCCTTATCACTTACACAGCATTCTATTGACTCTATTATTGCTATTGACCTACATTTGAACCAGTGCTACAACTAACCTCTGACTTAGCTGATGTTGGTATTGAGTGTTGTATAAAAGAAGTATTTAAGAAGCAGCTCGCACAGTGTGTCCCCCTCCATGAAAACTTAATGTCCAATGAAACCAATAATAATCTGGGAAGAAATGAAAATATGTGTGGTGTTATACAGAACACATAATATACTAAAATGTTGCTTTCTGTATTCAGGCCACTGGCATGGGGATGGGGTAGGGGTCTTGATATTTAACAGGGTCTATGTATTAGATGAGAGAGCAGAGTGTAAGTGCACTTAACAGCCTACAGCACAGAGTAAAAGACCTATATCATTAGGTCAGATGTCAACTAGTGCAATGTATTTGATATTAAGGAATCTGGCTTCAGCCATGTATACTATTATTGTTAACACCACAGATAATTACAGTACCGATTGTGACAAATGTCACAAGTTGTTTTGATTGTGTTCCTGTCCGTAATAATATGCATCTTTTCTCTTCTTGTGCATACTCATTTGTAGAAAGGAATTAAGGTATCCCTTAAATTTCTTACATCACCATTTTTTTATATTTGTTTTATATTTTGTTTGTTTGCAAATATTTTTAGTCTTTTATTGAATTAATACTGTGTTGTGTTGGAAAGAATTCACTGGGTTATATCTTTTACTAATCACATATGGTTCTCACAATTTTATGTACTGAATATTACAATATATATATACTGAGAGAGTTCACCTAGAGCTATTAATTGTGGGCAAAACTTAAGATAGAATTGGGCTTGTGCTTCCATTTAAACCAGTAAAATTTAAATGGAGCTGAATCTTATTGGTCAAGTATTTAAACAGACTTAGAGGGCACCACACAATTAATAGCTGGCAACTAATATTGCAAAAAAGATGACTGGTGTCTTTAAAGTATCACTAATCCACTTCTTTTAGAGATATTTTTTTATCTATTTGACAAAGTAGGCTTTTGACAAATAGAAGCATATTTTAAATGGGAGCCTTATATTACAGACATTAGTTTTCTGTTTATCATTAAATCAAAATATAAATAAGTATTAAAATTTAAATACATGGAAAGATATAAGATATTGTTTGTGAGAAGATATAAACCAGATTCATTTTGAAATTCAATGCAACTTACATGCTCATTTACTTATGATTGTATTTCTTGTTTTCTCCACCAGGTGGCAGATTACATCCCCCAGCTGTCTCGGTTCAGTCCTGATTACTGGGGAGTGTCTGTGTGCACCATTGATGGACAAAGGTAAACAAAAGCCTCATCTAAACATGAATTCATTCTTCTTATGATTCAAGTTTTGTCAGCGTTGAAAGATGACATTCTGCTCATTTTTTCATGTTTCTGTGTTGATTGCTATATTTCTTTTTTTAAATGTGGTCTGTTATGGTGAATGGAAAATAAATGGTCTGTGATTTGCCTCAGACACATTTTCTGTGCTGCATCTCAGACAGGGCATTAATTGTTTCAGATGTTATATCCATAATGTGTTTTGGACATTATTACTTTTATATATGGTTCAGACAGGAAATTTGTATGTATGATTTGCTATCTTTTTCAGGCATGGTATCGGTGATGTTAACACTCCCTTCTGTCTGCAGTCCTGCAGCAAGCCACTGACCTACGCCCTCGCCCTGCATGAGCTGGGCCCTGATGTGGTACATCAATATGTCGGCCAGGAGCCCAGCGGAGAAAGCTTCAACATGATCAAGCTCGACTCAAGAAGTAAGTATCAGTCCAGGGAAAAAGAAGACTACCCATAGATTAGAAAAAGGGAACCCATTAGTCCCAAGTGGAAGGACTTTAAATGTTGGTCATGTTACTGTTCTTAGAAGTTTGGGTTAATATACTTTTCCCCTGGGTGATTAGATTGCTTGTGCTAGGGTGGTCCGTAATTGTGTCATTTCATAATTCCTCGTGCAAATTTAAAGTTAATTTTGCAGGGTGGTTAGGTAACTGTGTGTGGACATTTTGGACAGAATAATTCAGACATCTAATGAAGATCTGGAAAAAAGTTGAACACAAACTCCACGAGAACACGATGTGTGGATTTTTGTGAATGGGACAGAGCTGGAAAAGAAATGTTCACCACACAGTTTTGAAGGCAGACTTTGTAGAATATTTAACTGGCTAAAGACCTGAATAAATGCTAACCCTACAGGGATGCAGTGATTGAAGACCAAATGAAGCTGATTTTGATATTTGTTTGTTTTTATTTCCAGACAAGCCACATAACCCGATGATCAACCCCGGTGCCATTGTCATTGCTTCCATCATCAAGAACAACCTCAAACTGGCTGACAGATTTGATTATGTGAGTGATGTTTTTGCTCTAGCGTACTATGGAAAGGTTCAGAAATTATAGGCACAGAGTCCTCAGATTCTCGAGTGAGAAAGATAATATTTTTTAAAAATTCCTAGAAAGATTACATTATTTTTAGATGATTTCTCAATCCACACTAGCTGACCTCCTCCCATTTTTGTTGGTGTCCCTCACACTTCCCCAGATTAAATTTTCTGGACCTTCCATGGTTTCAAGCATGCTCGGTGAACCCACTGCTTATACCAAAGTGTATGATATCACAAGCTACCCAGTTTCCTGTTATCAGTAACTCATTATATATTGTACTGTGAATGTACAAAGTGAGCAACTCATAGCAAAAGAATAAATGAAATTTTCATACAAAAATGCTGTTGAAAAAAATAACTGTGCCAATATATTTTCTATCTTGTTATGAAAGGAGCTGATTGGAAGTATTTGGAATGGTCATTGTTTGAGCTATTTTCTTTATCCAGATTTGACTTTGTTTCAGATGAGTAGCCAATACCGTCGGATGACTGGTGGAGAGTTTCTGGGATTCAACAACGCTGTGTAAGTACTGCATTCTGGCTTTCATCATTGCAAAGAACTCACATATATGATCCATTAATATGAAAATATCATCAAAAATATGATTTAAACATTTGTCATGGATCCAAAATATAATCAGTTGAGGACTGTGTCGCAGTTTGTTGGAACGTGTGCTTAAAAGTACCAGTTCCTCTTTGGTGATCCGAAGGTTGTGGGTTCGATTCCAAGATCACATTCTTGTTACAATTCCCATATGAGCTGAGACTCCTGCCTGAAGCGTTAACTCACTTTTCTCATAAATCTGTGACTAAATGGGTTGTTATGCCTAGGACCTGCGACATGACAGTTCAGTGAGGCATCACTATATCTGCTAGATCTCATCATGAAATGACTGAAATAAAGTAGAGAGTGACATAAAACCCCAACAAACAAAGAGTCAATTGAGACGATATTGTCTTTATGCATGAATGCAATATTTTATGGACCTACATAAATTTTTCAGATTCTTATCTGAGAGGGAAACTGCAGACAGGAATTTTGCTTTAGGTTACTACCTCAAAGAAAACAAGGTAGGGACTGAATGACTTGAAAGCGATTTGAAATACAGAACTTTGAATAATCATTAAGAAACTTTTCACAATATTTCATCAGGTTTCCATTTTACAACAATCTTGTCTAATTTTTAAACCTGCATTAAATTCCAAATTTTACATTATCAAAATTATACAGTATGATAGATCTGAGAGCAATAATAAATTATATTGCTCTCAGGATAGATTTATCACAATGTTGTCTGTTGTTTGCAATGTTTTCCAAATTCAATATACCGTATTTACTCCTGTATAAGTCGACTCGTGTATAAGACGACCCCCCAAAATTGAGGTTATTTTACTTGAAAAAAACCAATTTCCGAATATAAGACGAGTTGGTTTTTCAAGAGATATCGGCTCTGCTACCATTCAAGCTTAAGCTGAAGCTTGGCGGTCATTTTAAAAGTGAAACGTAAATATGCTTAAAATATAAGATATTAGCCGTCTTATACACGAGTAATTACGGTAAAACGTAAATACGATGTTCATATTTTCGAAATAACAAATATCAGACGTAGCGGATCGATTTTGATTGCATTTTAAATGATAAATAAAGGTATTTACCCAATATTATCACAAAACGTAATACGATGTACGTGACTTCCTTTATCTTAGCGTCTGGGTGCCCACGAGACAAAAGTGGAGCGGCCAACATGTCAAATTGAACTTTCATATCCGTACCTGATCGATTTTAATTGCGTTTTAAATGATAAATAAAGGTATATACATAATATTATCACAAATTACGTTTTGCAGGTCGAGAACAGAACAAAATCATCCATTATTGCGCAATATATTAACAATCGTTTTCGCGCTAAAAACAAGAGCCTCTTCCCGTCACTTCCGCCTTTCAAAATTGCGACCACGTGTTGCGCTGAGTCATGTCTTCCTTGTTGACAGAAATGCTTTCACACGCGGATCGATTTTAATTGCATTTCAAATGATAAATAATGAAAACGATTTGTTTTGAGGCTAAAATCAATGATGTGGAGAAATTCTCGACGTAACTGTGATAATATTAAGTACATACCTTTATTTATCATTTAAAACGCAATTAAAATCGATCCACGTGTGAAAGCATTTCTGTCAACAAGGGAAGACACGACTCAAAGCAGTGGAAACAATGACGAGATGCAAAACTGTGAACGCTGATAATTGAAATCAGTGAAAACAAAGTCAAAACAAAGCATTTTGAAATAATATGTTTTAAATGATATATAAAGGTATTTACCCAATATTTTAATTATTATTGTTTATATCGATCTTAGCATCAAAACAAAGCGTGTTAATACACAAAGAACTATTCAACCACGTGTAGACAGTAGTCCGCCTGTCCGATATTTGCTTTCACGCTAGTATTGCGTAATGCATGTTAAATGAATGGATGGTTTTGTTCTGTTCTTGACCTGCAAAGCGAATTTGTGATAATATTGGGTAAATACCTTTATATATCATTTAAAACATATTATTTCGAATTGCTTTGTTTTGACTTTGTTCTCACTGATTTCAATTATCAGCGTTCACAGTTTTGCATTTCGTCTTTGTTTCCACGTGGTTCGATTTTAATTGCGTTTTAAATGGATTGATGGTTTTGTTCTGTTCTCGAACAATTTGTGATAATATTGGTTAAATACCTTTATTTATCATTTAAAACGCAATTAAAATCTATCTACGTGTGAAGGCATTTCTGACAACAGGGAAGACACGACTCAAAGCAGTGGAAACAAAGACGAATTGCAAAACTGTGAACGCTGATAATTGGAATCAGTGAGAACAAAGTCAAAACAAAGTGTTTCGAAATAATATTGGGTAAATACATTCATTTAACATTTAAAATGCAATTAAAATCAATCTGCTACGTCTGATATTCGTTGTTTCGAAAATATGAACATCGTATTTACGTTTTACCGTAATTACTCGAGTATAAGACTGTTAAACCGACCCGCTATGTCCGATATTCGTTATTTCGAAAATAAGAATGTTCGTAATGAAAACTCATAGTGCCGTAATTTTTTGGCGTAAATCCTCGTCCACAGGTTGCTCTCGTGTATAAGACGAACCCCCAAACATTAACTAAGAGTTTTTGGAAAAAAACCTCGACTTATACACGAGTAAATACGGTAATATTGTTTGTTATTTGCAGTGTTTTCCTGATGGTACCAATCTGATAGAAACCTTGGACTTCTATTTCCAGGTTAGTATTCATGTTAACACAATGTTTAAATGTATAGGTACAAATAAATTTATAATTAATACTTTTATTTATTTTGACAAATATATTTCAAGAAAGTGCTGTAGTGATGATCAATAATCAAAATTATAAAAGTTTTGATGTCAAGACATTTATTAATGATAAAAGTTTAAAACTTGAGGTGGCAGTTTTGATATGAAGGAATGTTTTGTGGCAGATGTGTTCAGTAGAGATTACTTGCGAGTCTGGAGCAGTGATGGCTGCGACCTTGGCTAACGGAGGTCACTGCCCTATCACTGGGGAGGCGGTGCTGGGATCGGAGGCCATACGGAACACGCTGTCCCTCATGCACTCCTGCGGCATGTACGACTACTCGGGACAGTTTGCATTCAAGGTAACGAGAGATTATAGCTCCTCCTCCCCCATGTCAAGGTGATAAGGAATGAGTCCTTATAACGCTCATAATGTTGGATAAGCTGAGGGTGCATTTTATTAAAAACAGTATTTTTATAACATAGTTAATAGAGTAACAGAGTAAATATGTTTGTAATGTATCACATTTTCATCGGGTCCATTACCACATCCTCAGTGTCCATCATTACCAGATCCTCAGTGTCCATCATTACCAGATCCTCAGTGTCCGTCATAATATAATATAAACATAATATAAACATTTATATAGCGCTGATATCAGACAAGTCTGTTCATAGCGCTTCAAGAACATGAGTTCTGAACAGGTGCGTTTTCAGTCTGTTCTTGAAAGTCGCAACCGAGCTACTACTCCTAATCACATTAGGAAGTGCGTTCCAGAGTCTAGGACTGATAGAAGAGAAGGCTCTATCACCAATCGTTTTCAGACGGGTCCTTGGGACGGTCAGATGCGTTCCATCGTTGGATCGTAGACCTCTCTCACCCTGTTTCACTAGGAGTAGATCACGCAAGTAAGGCGGTGCCTTACCATGTAAGGCCTTCCAGGTAAGTAGAAGAATCTTAAATTCAATTCTAGCATGGACTGGGAGCCAGTGTAGTTCTCTCAGTTTCCATGAAATGTGGTCGAATTTCTTGATTTTTCCAACTACTCTAGCTGCAGCATTCTGTAAGTTCTGCAACTTCTTAATGTCTGATTTAGGAAGGCCAGCGAGAAGACTGTTGCCATAATCTAAAGTAGATGTAACAAAGGCATGAACAAGTGTTTCAGCCGTCTTCTCGTCTAGACATTGTCTGATAGCCGCTATATTCCTAATATGATGGTACCCTCTTTTACACATCTTCCTTATATGTGCCTTCATGTCCATATTAGAATCAAAGGTCACCCCAAGGTCAACTACAGACTCACTTGGGTTGATGTCACAGACACCAACTGAGACCGAGGGTGACATATTGTCAGTGGAGGTAGAAGTATATCTGTCAGCACAAATCAGCATCTCTGTTTTGCCATCATTGATTTTCATTTTATTGGAAATCAAAAATGACCTGACTTCACTAATGCATGACTCCAGTCTACTAATGCTAAGGCTAGCATGTTGACTTACAGTGTGGTCTACAGGGATGTAGATCTGAGTGTCATCAGCATAGATATGGTAGCTTAGGTCATACTTAGCCAGGATATCAGCCAGAGGTGACATATAGATGGTAAAAAGGATTGGACCAAGGACCGATCCCTGTGGGACCCCATATCTGATTGGCATGAGGGAAGACCTGTGGCAGCCCACCTTCACACATTGTGACCTATTTTTTAGGTATGACTTGATCCAGGCGAGTGCATGACCTTTCACCATGCATCGATGTTCAAGTCTATCAAACAGGATTTGATGGTCAATAGTGTCAAATGCAGCCGAGAGGTCAAGTAACAGAAGTATCACTGATTTCCTCTGGTCCAGCTCACACAGGATATCGTTTTGTACTTTTAGCAGTGCAGTTTCAGTGCTATGGAATTCCTTGTATGCCGACTGGAACTTGTCAGTAAGACCATTCCTTACGAGATGGGGGATAAGTTGGTCAGCCACCGCCCTTTCAGTAAGTTTGGATGTATAAGTTAGGTTTGAGACAGGTCTGTAGTTCTTCTCAATGAGTTCCAGACCCAATTTCTTAAGTAATGGGGCTATAATAGCAACTTTCATCTTATCAGGAACAGTTGTCTCTGTTAGTGATTTGTTTATGATGGCAGTGATTATAGGCAATAAGTCATCGATAAGTTCATGCAGCAGCCAGGTGGGTAAGGGGTCAAGCTCACACGACTTGTTTGCAGACTTTTTAATGAGTTTTCGCACCTCACACTCTGTCAAAGGCCTGAAGCAATCAAGTAGTGAAGTTGAGTTAGAGGGAGCTATAACTGCATTGTCTACAGTGTCGTCCTCTTGTGGGTACAGGTGTGCTGTGTCGCCACCTGGTGGATAATTACCGTGTATTGATAATTTATCCATGTCATTGCGTATCTTATCGATTTTCTCAAGGAAGAAGTTGTTAAATTTTTCAGCCTGTATGAGGTCACTGTTAGCCTGAGGCATGGGGGTATCCTCAGCCTTATGCATGACTTTATCAATGACTCTAAAAAGTTTTTTAGGGTCATTTTTATTTTCATGGACTAGGTCTGAAAAATATGTTGTTTGGGCAGATTTCAGTAGACAATTGTACTTATTTTTTTGAGTATTGAACAATTGCTTATCCACATGTAATCCAGTTTTGTTCATTTTCCTCTCAAGTCTTCTCTTGAGAGATCTCTCAGATTTGATGTGGTCACTCATCCAGGGCACTGGCTTGCGAAGGGAAACGTTAGCATGCCTCACAGGAGCATGTTTATCCATCAGTGCAGTTAGATTCTTGTCATAGTAATCCACCATGTCACTAATGGATAGTTCACTCCAACCAGAGGTACTATCAGTCAGTAGTCTAATGTCATCCCTAAGTGATTGAAGATCAATACCCCTATATTTTCTATAACTGATAGATTTTTTAGGGGGTTTAGGGGGTTTAATATCTAGCCATAATTTGATACTTTTATGGTCAGATATATATTCATCAACTTCATGACCCATGAATTTGCTATTACCATTGAAAGTGATCACTAAGTCAAGGGTGTTGCCAAGTTTATGAGTTGGTTCAGTGACCCATTGGGTCATGTCAAAGGTTGACAGGATGTCTATGAACTTGACAACATCAGGTTTTCCTGGCTTATTCACATGAAAATTATAGTCACCCAGGAAGATCACTTCATGTTTAAAAGAGCCATAGTGTGCTACTAGTTGTGTAAATTCATTAAAGAACTCAGAGTAGGTGTACCTATTCCCGTCAGAGGGCTCTGGTCTGTATATGGTCACAAAGGTAATTTTCTTTCCCCTGATTAAAATTGAGGACTCCATCAGCTCCATAGTGCTAACCTTGGGCGGGTTAACCCTATTGGTTGTGAATGGAAGTTCACGCCGATGCAGAAGCCCAATTCCTCCGCCAGAGCAGCGAGTACGAGGAAAGGAGTGGAACTTGAGGGAATTTTCCTCAAGTTCCCCAACAGTCTTTTCATCCCCAGATTCGTGTAACCAGGTCTCTGTAACAAACAGAGCATCAAGATTATTTTCAAAGAAATAATCTCGCACAGATAAAACCTTTTTAGAAACACTCTGGGCGTTGCAAGAACCAATAATAATATTGGTCTTTTTAGGCTTAGACTTGGCACCTAAAACATCAACACGTGCACCCTGTGTGCGTGGTAAGGCACAACTGCGGGGAGGCTCATCGCAAGCACACTGTAGCACGCGGAATCTATTTTGTGTACGTGTCGCTTGACCAGGCCCCGAGTGAGACCGCCGTGTACACGATAGGCGATGTGAAGGATTCAAGTCATTAATATGAAAAGTCGTCTTTGTCGGGGGTAAGAAATACTTACATAGAAAGACGTCAAACTCGTGAGAGGAGGCAGTGGGGAAACCGAGGCCATCTTGGATAGTAATATTGGGGCCGTGCGCACCAGCGCCGTCCACTTTAAAAATCCGTACACCACAGGGACTAGAGGCATCAGTTAGGTCAGGATTTCGAGCAATAAGATTTATTGGATATAACATCTTAAAAGACATTGGTGGTTCAGAGGGATATTTTAAAGTATATAATGCATTTAAGTCAGTGTTTTTAATAATATTAAAGGGGGAGTTCCTAATAATTGGGTTGTACCCCAAACCATGTGTTTTTTTGTCATAAAATCATTCATTTGGTTGCCAGTAGTCATCTCACAAATTTCAAGTGTATCTTGTAAACGTTGTGATGATCAAATTTCACTTCAAAGTTTGGATCATGACATATCTCCGAAGTCAGTCCGGAATTTTATTACCCCCTGTCACGTGGGGTGGTGACGTAGAGAGTGTAACATTTTGGGAAAACCCCTAGCCCAGCATCATGGAGTCGGAGGGAGATTTTACAGATAGTGATTGTTCAACAAGTGTTTCTGACATAATAGAGGTCCAAAGTTTATGTGGATCATCTGAGGATGAAAGAAGTGGGTCTGAGCCACCTTCAGGTAGCTTTATTGAGCAGGGTAAAGTTCAGGGATGGCAATTTGACCCCCCACAACAAACAAGACTCGTAGCCTGCAAATTGTGATTGAGAAGAGTCTGACAGTGGGGATGATCTTCAACAAATCAAAATAGTATATGTTATGATAGCAGATAGTATGTTATGACACAACATATCACACTGTGCCAATTAACAATTATGAAAACAAAACACGAACCTTGGCCATGCGATTTAACTTATCTTATTTTTCAGTCATTTGTATGGACCACAAAGTATATACTCAAAGTTTAAAATCTTGAAAAGACTTGCATATCACAAACATGTTCATATAAAATAATAGTTAAAAGAGGTTTTAAAATTAAGGACCATTTTCTTTAAATTTGACAATATTTTGGTAAATGTTTTCCTGGGGACAACACATTGAATCACTGAGGTATCTACATTCACCTCTCATTTCAGCACCCTGACCTCGTATTCTAGTGTTTCTGACACTGCCACTTGACCATGGCATCAGTAGTGGAGACTTGTCTTGAACTTCTTTCCTCTGTTTTGTGGATTGTGAAATGACCTCTGTTCAGCTAATCTAATCATCACTAGGTTTGTGATGTGGTCTAATAAGAATTACAGTTCATTTTAGCCTAGGGAACCTCTGGTAGTCATTGTTTCAGGCCCAACTGTTACCATATTCTGACTCAAGAACAAAATATTCTCTTCATACATTACCCTGGTTGTGTTTCAAACCTGCGTATTTTGTGTATTTCAAACTTTTGTTGCCACAATTTTTGGGGAATTGAAAACATTGATCCCTTGTCAATTACTTTTGTCGCAAATATTTATGACTCACAATTCCCCTGACAATGAGAGCAGCTTATTTTGAGTACATGTTGAGGGGCCAGCTTCACCCACCATTGTGAGACCCAGTTTCCCGGGATAAGGAGTTACACCCGTGACGTATAATCTCCGAAGTTTTATTACCCTCCCGAACCCGACCTTTCTTTCCAGGACAGCCTGCTGCCACAACAAAGATCCACTTTGTAAATAAACAGTTGGCCAGATTAATGTAGGATGTGTGTGATATGATATCTTATTACCATATATATCATTACATGTTAAAAAAAAATAAGGTTAGATTATTAGGAACTCCCCCTTTAAAGTTAATATTATCAAGAGAATTCGTCAAAATAGCATTATAGGAGTGTATGTGACAAAGAATCATATGATCTGTGGCAGGATTGCAGACAGAAGGGTCGAGAGGAACAGATTCATATTGATATTTATTATCACAAAACATGGAATTAGATACAAACATATTTCTATTTATTTCAATACAACATTTATATAGACAAGAACACACAGTTACAAACACTGGTGAGGACGAATGTTCAAAATGTTCATATTGATGAGAAAATGTTTTATCAGAAGGCACTGGTGAAAAATGTCAATTGTTATCTTTCTTCTTCTCCTTTTCCAGGGCCTGCCGCAGCTTGTTCACTTCCGCTTTGGCTTTGCGAACGGCCTCCCGGCTGCCACTAATGGTAAGAAGATGAATATCATCCCGTCCATCCTTGATCTTTTTTACCCGGACGGTTGCACCGGAGTCATCACGGAGAGATTGAATGGTGGCTCCGCGCCTACCGATGATCCGGCCAGCGAGATCTGACGAGATAACAGAAGTGTCGTCTGCTGCCGATTTCCTCTTCTTCCTATCAGGCGAGGAAGAGTTGGACTTGGCAGCGGACGAAGAGGAAGAAGAAGTGGGATGCTCCTCAGCCGGCAAAATAACCTTCTCCACGGGACGGTCAGTCGGTGGAGAGGAAGCAGGAAGAGGTAGAGTGTTCACCGTAGTTTGAATGTCTATGATCGAGACCGGCAAGAGAAGGCCCTCGGCATCAAGCGTAGACGTGGTTGGATCGTAGAAATTCCCAATCCTAACGTAGTTGAAGCCCGGGAAAACAAGTTGCGACAGAAGTCCAGTCACAGAGATCCAATTTAGGCGAACACGTGGGTCCTTGCTAGGCAAGGGAGTCAGAACCGACACAGTCGGCCCACGTGAACGGATGAATTTGATGGACGTCTTGATCGACCTATAGCAGGCAGCACCATCCATCGTCCGGGGAAATCGGGTGAGATCAGGTATGATCACCACGTGATCTGACAGAGGTATTCGCTCGGAGCGCCGAGCCACAAAATCGAGCTTGTCCGTGGTGGACAGAACCTTACAATCGTCCCTGGCCAGACCTGAGGCAATTTCAGTCTCCTGACCGTTGATAGGCAGAATAGTAAGAAGTACTTTCCCCTTCTTCTCCGTGTCAGAGGCGGGGAAAGAGTCCGGGGAGGCAGCTTCGTCAGGGTTAGGAAGAAAGGTGGCGATGACCTCGTCACGTTCCAAAACCGCTTGACGAGATTTCGCCAGCTCTGCAGAGATGCCTTCCTTCTCCGTCTCAAGGATGGTATTATCCCGAACAAGTTGTTGCACCTGTTCCGTCAGACGGGTATTGGCAGCATTAGTGGCATTATTAAGGGCCACCAACCGATCATAGGTGTCACGGAGGGTGGCCACATCATCAACGGGTGGCCTAAGGGCTGCCGGAGTGGCAGGGGTCCTCGGATCAGCGTCACTCTTGGCCGAGCTACGCGTCGCTGGGCCGGCAGGAAGGTTCAAAGCCATGATGATAGAGTTTTGAACAACGTAGTATTACTAACTATTGAAGTGTTCACGTACGAGTCACAAAGAGGAATGGAAGTGAACAGGTAGGAACAATTATACTATATGCTGGGGATTAAACACCACGTGTTATGCTGGTGAGCTGAGATGTTTAATGCCCTGGGTGAAAAACAAGTTACAAATTATGTAATATGTTCAGGTCGGAGAATAAAATATTTGTGACCAAAAATAACATGTACTGAGAAATTATTTTTTTTTTTTTTTCCCTTATGCTATTCAATGATCTTGCACAAATATAGTAAACAATGTTCACGATTAATTCCTTGACAACTTAGTGGTCAGAAAATATTAAGAATCGTGAAGGAAACAGTCAGAGCACATTAATCAGATAGAATTAATGGTATCAGGTCGAATTCTTTCGATGCTTTATTGACAATTAATGAAAATTGCACAGGGTCGAAAGAATGGGATGCCTCAATATGAAGGGTCAGTAAAATATTGAGGTAGAAGTGAGAGCAGCGTGTGATCGCTGATGGCTTGTAGACCAGGGTCAGATTGGTGCTACAGTGGTCAGAGATTTCGACAACCAGGGTCTATGGAAGTCTGGGTCAGTGTTTAGTGGTCTATGGGTCAAATAGACCTAGGTAGATCAAAAGATCTGGTCAGGTTTAATCTATACACGTATAGATTGGTCAGCTAGGAATGTAGCAACCGGGCTGAGAGCACCCGACACCGGCAGCACAGAGTTGACAACTCGTGAACGCCGTGCCTTCAAAAAGACAACAACCCGAACCCGGCCTTCGCAAGCGAAAAACAAGTCTGGACTGCCGTCTGCGACCGCTCAAAAGCCACGGAATAATAGACCTAGGTATAGACTCCACGCACGGTTCTAAGATGCAGCAATAGACTCGTGCTAGACCAGGAAAATCCGCCAGTTAAGACGAATTTACACGGAGCTTCGCACAAGAGCTGCCATTGAGGTTCACGCATGCGCAGATACCATCATTACCAGATCCTCAGCGTCCATCATTACCAGATCCTCAGTGTCCATCATTACCAGATCCTCAGTGTCCGTCATTACCAGATCCCCATTCTGGTAATGTCCATCATTACCAGATCCTCAGTGTCCATCATTACCAGATCCTCAGTGTCCGTCATTACCAGATCCTCAGCGTCCATCATTACCAGATCCTCAGTGTCCATCATTACCAGATCCTCAGTGTCCATCATTACCAGATCCTCAGTGTCCGTCATTACCAGATCCCCATTCTGGTAATGTCCATCATTACCAGATCCTCAGTGTCCATCATTACCAGATCCTCAGTGTCCGTCATTACCAGATCCCCATTCTGGTAATGTCCATCATTACCAGATCCTCAGTGTCCATCATTACCAGATCCTCAGTGTCCATCATTACCAGATCCTCAGCGTCCATCATTACGTCCATCATTACCAGATCCTCAGTGTCCGTCATTACCAGATCCTCAGTGTCAATCATTACCAGATCCTCAGTGTCCGTCATTACCAGATCCTCAGTGTCCATCATTACCAGATCCTCAGTGTCCGTCATTACCAGATCCCCATTCTGGTAATGTCCATCATTACCAGATCCTCAGTGTCCATCATTACCAGATCCTCAGTGTCCATCATTACCAGATCCTCAGTGTCCGTCATTACCAGATCCTCAGTGTCCATCATTACCAGATCCTCAGTGTCCGTCATTACCAGATCCCCATTCTGGTAATGTGCGTCATTACCAGATCCCCATTCTGGTAATGTCCATCATTACCTGATCCTCAGTGTCCATCATTACCAGATCCCCAGTGTCCATCATTACCAGATCCACAGTGTCCATCATTACCAGATCATCAGTGTCCATCGTTACCAGATCCTCAGTGTCCGTCATTACCAGATCCACAGTGTCCATCATTACCAGATCCACAGTGTCCATCATTACCAGATCCACAATCCACAGTGTCCATCATTACCAGATCCACAGTGTCCGTCATTACCAGATCCCCATTCTGGTAATGTCCATCATTACCAGATCCTCAGTGTCCATCATTACCAGATCCACAGTGTCCATCATTACCAGATCCACAGTGTCCGTCATTACCAGATCCCCATTCTGGTAATGTCCATCATTACCAGATCCTCAGTGTCCATCATTACCAGATCCTCAGTGTCCTCAGTGTCCATCATTACCAGATCCTCAGTGTCCGTCATTACCAGATCCACAGTGTCCATCATTACCAGATCCACAGTGTCCATCATTACCAGATCCACAGTGTCCATCATTACCAGATCCTCAATGTCCATCATTACCAGATCTTCATTGTCCATCATTGCCACATCCTCAGGTTCAATGATTCTCTTTGGTTGATGTTATTAATGTGTTGTCGTTCACGCAGGTTGGACTGCCATCCAAGTCTGGCGTATCTGGTGCCATCCTCCTCGTCGTGCCTAATGTCATGGGAATCTGTATGTGGTCTCCTCCACTGGACGCAACAGGAAACAGCGTTAGGGGGCTGCAGTTCTCTGAGGTAGGTCGTGACACATTTACTAATGGCATTGGAGGGGATATGTTTTAAAGCACTAGACAGGAGTTAAGTCCAGATGTCACATAATTGAAAAGTCAGAGAATTTGATATATGTCAGAGAATGATAATAATGATAAAATTTATATTGCACTGATACCAGATAGTGTCTGTTCACAGCGCTTAGATATATTAGATAGAATGTCTTTTGGAAATATCTAAGGAATGGATAAATAACTCTGACAGTAGGCTACACTGGTGTATGGATGTAAAGTTTAAACACACGGAAAACCAAGCTTGAAGTAGTACAGCATTTTCATAAACAATTCTGTTGTTCCATGATCCAAATTTTGGGTTTAATGCAAAAATGCACAATTTACCAGCATGATTAACACCAGGGGGCCATTTAATTTCAATATTTGCCTGAAAAAAATGATTTGAAAACAGTAAAGTTATTATTTATTATTATTACTAGTAAAGTTATATTATTATTTTCCAGCAATTAGTCCAAAAATTCAACTTCCATAATTATGACAACCTCAAGTTTACACTGAAGAAGGACGATCCCCGCAAACGTCGAGGCGAGCATCAGAGTTTACAGCTGATGACACTGCTGTTTGGAGCTTACAATGGAGATCTTACAGCCCTCAGAAGGTAAATATACACTGGAAAATATCAGTGGTTACAATAACCTTGGATTGAATTTATACAACAGCAAGTATATGGCTGTAAATACTAATATCAGTGCTTGTAGTGTAATAGTGGGTACAACATTACAGCGGTCGTAATGACCATAGACTTTAATGTTTATTACAGCAGTTGCAATGACCATAGACTTTAATGTTTATTACAGCAGTTGCAATGACCATAGACTTTAATGTTTATTACAGCAGTTGCAATGACCACAGACTTTAATGTTTATTACAGCAGTTGCAATGACCACAGACTTTAATGTTTATTACAGCAGTTGCAATGACCATAGACTTTTATGTTTATTACAGCAGTTGCAATGACCTGAGATCTGTTTGTATATAAGTGCATTTGATTACCTTAGAGAGTAGTTCTTTCAATAACCTCAGGTGGTCAGGAAACAACAGAAATCACAGTTATTTTAGCTACTTATTGTAATTGATTAACAATTTATGTTTTCAGACTGGCGTTCAAGAATGTGGACATGACTCAGACTGACTATGATGGGAGAACAGCGCTTCACATAGCCGCAGCTGAGGGGAAAACGGAAATTGTGGAGTTCTTACTGGAGAAATGTAATGTGAACCACAGCCCCAAGGACCGGTAAGAAATATATTTAAAAATAAAGCCAATCACTTTTTCTCTATTTCCGACCATTTTGACAAGTGCTTGGGGCCACTCAGTTGCCTTTGTTTTAAAAAAAAAGGGAAATGCCAATATTTACAGCCCAGGGGAATCTTAAATGCTAGTCTGTTACTGTTTCAGAAGATAAACCTTGGATCCACAAGAAAGTTAATTAAAATTGGTTTTGTGGGAATGGCATCAATAGGAAAATAATATTCTTGAAGACCCCTTGACAAAAACCACTTGACAAGAAATACTTGGCAAAAAAATACTTGACAAAAACCACTTAACAAAAACCAGATATTACATATGAACCACATTTTTGTCACATGTGCAGTGATATTTAAACAAAACATTGTGATAATCTCGAATATTTCAATTATTTTTTTTCAATTTTTGTGTCACCAGGTGGCAGCAAAATATTGATTGATGTAAAAAATCCTGACTTTAGTGTTATCGTTCTTCCACCAGGTGGGGACACACACCTCTGGATGATGCGGTCCAGTTCCACCAAGAGGAGGTCACAGACTTCTTACAGAAATTCATCAACAAGCAACAAGCAGAGAATGGTTGAGGAGGAAAATATAGACATATCAACAATTTGTCTTCACAACTTTGTTTGACACTTCTTGTGGTCTTGAATGGTGAATAAACTGCTGAAAGAAAATACAATAACACGAGCTCAAGTGACTGGCATGTATCACAGCATGCAGTGGAATGTTGTATTTTGGCGAGGCAAGGAACAATCCAAGTGCTGAAGGTTCCAGTGATTCACAATTCACTCAGTGCCTTTATCTCCTGTTTGCCATCTATGATCTCACACTGCCTTTTAAACACTTGATTATTGAGAAGGATCTCTTCCATCCTTCCCTCCTTTTTACCCTCAGCCCCTGATGAAATCAGGCTGAGGGTATTGCAGTACTCCTGGCGTGGGTATGTATGTATGTATGTATGTATGTCTGTAGCGAACATCCTTGTCATCGCGATAACTCGAGAACAAATTATGGCAGCTTCATGAAACTTGACACACATAAGCATCTGGTGAAAACCTCGGACGAGTTCGATGGACAGCGACCTTGACCTATTTTTCAAGGTCACAGGGACAATTATGTGAAATCCCAAGAATTGCAATAACTCAAGGACAAATGATGGCAGCTTTATGAGATTTGACACACACAAGCATCTGGTGAAGACCTCAGAATTTTTCTATGAAACATGACCTTCACCTACTTTTCAAGGTCACAGGGACAATTATGTGAAATTATCCTTGTCATCGCGATTACTCGAGAACAAATGATGGCAGCTTCATGAAACTTGACACACATAAGCATCTGGTGAAAACCTCGGACGAGTTCGATGGACAGCGACCTTGACCTATTTTTCAAGGTCACAGGGACAATTATGTGAAATCCCAAGAATCACAATAACTCAAGGACAATTGATGGCAGCTTTATGAGATTTGACACACATAAGCATCTGGTGAAGACCTCAGAATTTTTTTATGGAACATGACCTTCACCTACTTTTCAAGGTCACAGGGACAATTATGTGAAATCATGCTTGTCATCGCGATAACTCAATAACAAATGATGGCAGCTTCATGAAACTTGACACACATAAGCATCTGGTGAAAACCTTGGAGGAGTTTGATGGACGGCGACCTTGACCTATTTTTCAAGGTCACAGGGACAATTATGTGAAATCATCCTTGTCGTCGCAATAACTCGAGAACAAATGGTGGTAGCTTCATGAAACTTACCACACATAAGCGTCTGGTAAAAACCTCGAACGAGTTTGATGGACGGCGACCTTGACCTATTTTTCAAGGTTACAGGGACAATTATGTGAAATCCCAAGAATCACAATAACTCAAGAATGAATGATGGCAGCTTTATGAGATTTGACACACATAAGCATCTGGTGAAAACCTCAGAATTTTTAGGAAACATGACCTTCACCTACTTTTAAAGGTCACAGGGACAATTATGTGAAATTATCCTTGTCATCGCGATTACTCGAGAACAAATGATGGCAGCTTCATGAAACTTGACACACATAAGCATCTGGTGAAGATCTCAGACTTCCTTTGAATGAACATGACCTTCACCTACTTTTCAAGGTCACAGGGACAATTGTACCATGAAATCCCTATCATTGCGATAACTCGAGAACAAATGATGGCAGCTTTATGAGATTTGACACAAATAAGCATCTAGTAAAGACCCCAAAAGTGTTTGATGAATGGTGACCTTGACCTACTTTTCAAGGTCACAGGGACAATTATGTCAAATCCACGACATTGCAATAACTCAAGAACAAATAATGGCAGCTTCATGAGAATTGACACACATAAGCGTCTGGTGAAGACCCCAGATGAGTTTGATGGACGGTGACCTTAACCTGCTTTCTAAGGTCACCGGCCCATCATCTCAATAATTCTAGAGTAAATGATGACAGTTTCATGATACTTGACACACCTAAGTTATCAAAGGAAGTAGATTTTATGGTTTTTTTACCCCTGCATCAATTTGCCTTGGTGCAGTGACGTTTTGTTCACAAATATCGTGTGGAGCGAATGTTGTGCAATGAGTTACCAGGGCTGAGGGTTGATGCATCTCTGATGCCTATGTTATATTTTTGTAATGTATTTTAATGTATACTTAATGGGGTTTTCGTTGTTTTAATCAAAAGGTCATTCAGTCATTTACAATTAAATGATCCAGCCATAATTGAGTGACCCACCACTTAAAATAGAATGATTCGGGTACTTAGAACTCAGTACTGCTTAGAATTCCGTCATCCACCACTTTGAATTCAGTGATCTATGTACTTAGAATTTAGTGATCAACCACTTAAAATTGAGCAGTCCGGCCACTCCGAAGCCATTGTCCATGCATTCAGATTTAGGTAGAATCGGGTGATCCAATCATATAACATTGATTGTTCTGTTCACTTGGAATTTAGAGATCCGATCCCTTTATTTAAATTGGTCCCTTTGATTCAATTGGTCCCTTTGATTCAATTGGTCCCTTTGATTAAACTGGGTGACCCACCCACTTAACATTCATTGAACTAAACCCACAGGGTAATATCTATGTAAGTATGCACTAGTCATTGCAGCCGAGCAGAAATTGGGTGGAAACCTGTATAATTTGTCATAGTATCAGTGCAGTGCTGAGGAATGTTGTAGGTTTATTGTCTGAGAGCTTCACCGTGATAATGCCGTCCTTAGAATGTGCTCCTCAGTGTTGCAAATGATATTTTTTTACACTCAATTGATTTGTCAGAGCTGAGTGTATCCTAGTGCTGCAGCTGTATGTGTGTGTGTGTGTGTGTGTGTGTGTGTGTGTGTGTGAGTGAGTCGGTATATATATATATATATATATATATATATATATATATATATATATATATATATATATATATATATATATATATATATATGTATATATATATATATATATGTATATATATATATATATATATATATATATATATATATATATATATATATATATATATATATATATATATATATATATATATATATATATATATATATATATATATATATATATATATATTTATATATATATATATATTTATATATATATATATATACATATTTTATTGTCATTTTAAATGTATGTATCATATGTATAATCAAACCAGTAGGTGCAGCACCAGACCAAATTGTTTGAGATAAGAATCCATAGTTTTGATATTGCCACATTGACCCATTTGTTGCTTCTTGAAAGCAGGAAAGTTTTGAAAAATATAGAGGATTTTGGGAATGATTATCTTGTTTTGAAATTGCGACAACTGTTACCAAACATCTACATGACATTGTCTTTTGTGTTTTGTATTTGTGTAAATTTGTGGAATAACACCTTATCAAGTCGTGTGCAACAAAAATATAGAACAACTTTTTCTTCAGTTTTTCAGGAATGTATGTGATAAAAATGTATTTAGTTTTAGATGATCGCAATCTGAATAAGTGCCATAATTTTAAGTTTGTTAAGATTTTTTCACCTGGAGTTGAAGAGTCCCAAAAGGTGCCAAAGTTAAAGTGCAAAAATAATCACATGGTTACGCTCTAAAAAATAACGAAGGGTAAAATATGAAATTGGCATAATTTATGCATTGTCATGGATAAAATAACAAAATGAAATGAAAGGATAAGACAACCAAAATGAGAGCTACTCATATAAGTATGGGGGATATGATGAGTTATTAAAACAGACCATTGATTGAAAAGTTATTTTCAGTCTAAATAAGAATATATGATAAAATAACATACATATATTTTGCTTAATCAGTTATTGCATGTCTCACACCTTTTGATCCTTATATATTTATTTTATATGCTATGGTTTCTCTTTCTGTAAAAACTAAAAACCAGTAAACACTAAAAAATGAACATAGTGGGTGAATCAGATTATATAAATAATGGAACAGATTAATGGTTATTTGAGTTGCAACTCTTTTGTGTAGAAGTCCTGTAAATCTTTAATATATTGTCTAATTTGTCTAGTGTCATGTGCCTGTACATTATGCCGGATGTACATCTGATTAATGTCTTTTCTTTTACTTAATTTAATGTATAAATCATAACTGACCTACCTTACTACATTTGGTGATCTGTGAAGAAATGCGTATTTAACTATGTTGAGGAATCCTTATCAATCTTGTTTACCTGATGTATTTTTTATAATGTATTTATATTTATATATAATCATCCAGAGTTGTAACCCATCCAGAGTACAGAGCCATTGCATATTTTGTTTTCATACATGTGTGCTAAGTGTGCTACTTTTGTGTGATTAAACAATGTAAATAATGCCACCAATAAACATATTGAATCTTTATAGAAGGTCTTCCTGAGATATATTTAAGAAAAGGGTTTATATTTTTCTAATACAGCTGGAGAGATGAGACATGCAAGGGTGGGATTCTCTTGTACAGATATATGCAGGATTGTGGGTGATATGTGCACCAGAGATGAATCTAATGGTGATAGGTGCATGGTGAAGGTGGTATATGTAAGATGAGGTGGGTGGATTAATGGTGAGAGTGGTAAATGTAAGATGAGGTGGGTGGATTAATGGTGAGAGTGGTAAATGTAAGATGAGGTGGGTGGATTAATGTTGGGGGTGTTACATGTAAGATGAGGTGGGTGGATTAATGTTGGGGGTGGTATATATAAGATGAGGTGGGTGGATTAATGTTGGGGGTGGTATATGTAAGATGAGGTGGGTGGATTAATGTTGAGGGTGGTATATGTAAGATGAGGTGGGTAGATTAATGTTGGGGGTGGTATATGTAAGATGAGGTGGGTGGATTAATGTTGAGGGTGGTATATGTAAGATGAGGTGGGTGGATTAATGTTGGGGGTGTTACATGTAAGGTGAGGTGGGTGGATTAATGTTGGGGGTGGTATATGTAAGATGAGGTGGGTAGATTAATGTTGGGGGTGTTGCATGTAAGATGAGGTGGGTAGATTAATGTTGAGGGTGGTATATGTAAGATGAGGTGGGTGGATTAATGTTGAGGGTGGTATATGTAAGATGAGGTGGGTAGATTAAATTTGAGGGTGGTCTATGTAAGATGAGGTGGGTGGATTAATGTTGGGGGTGTTATATGCAAGGTGAGGTGGGTGGATTAATGTTGAGGGTGGTATATGTAAGATGAGGTGGGTGGATTAATGTTGAAGGTGGTATATGTAAGATGAGGTGGGTGGATTAATGTTGAGGGTGGTATATGTAAGATGAGGTGGGTAGATTAAATTTGAGGGTGGTCTATGTAAGATGAGGTGGGTGGATTAATGTTGGGGGTGTTATATGCAAGGTGAGGTGGGTGGATTAATGTTGAGGGTGGTATATGTAAGATGAGGTGGGTGGATTAATGTTGGGGGTGTTATATGCAAGGTGAGGTGGGTGGATTAATGTTGGGGGTGTTATATGCAAGGTGAGGTGGGTGGATTAATGTTGGAGGTGGTATATGTTAGTTGAGGTGGGTAGATCAAATTTGGGGGTGTTGTATGTAAGGTGAGATGGGTGGATTCATGTGAGGTGAGGTTGATAAATTAATGTTGGGGTGTTATTTGTAGGATGAGGTGGGTGGATTTATGGTAGGGGTGTTATGTGTAAGGGGAGATGGTGGATTCATTGTGAGGGGTGTTATATGTAGGATGAGGTGGGTGGATTTATGGTAGGGGTGGTATGTGTAAGGGGAGATGGTGGATTCATTGTGAGGGGTGTTATTTGTAGGATGAGGTGGGTGGATTTATGGTAGGGGTGTTATGTGTAAGGGGAGATGGTGGATTCATTGTGAGGGGTGTTATATGTAGGATGAGGTGGGTGGATTTATGGTAGGTGTGTTATGTGTAAGGGGAGATGGTGGATTCATTGTGAGGGGTGTTATTTGTAGGATGAGGTGGATTAATTCATGCAGAGGGTGTAGTAATTAGGGAGACATAATATTATGATGAAATATTTATATTGCACAGGCCTGCTCACTGTGCTCTTGCAGGTATTATTTGAAATGTGTCTTCAAGTGTTTTTTAAAGCTCGCTGCAGATTTACAATTTTTAATGTGCAGGGGCAGGGCATTCCAGAAATACGAAGTATACACAGCAAACGTCCTATTAACTTTAAATTTTGGTACCTTATATTCATAGTTATAAGTGGATCTTAAGGATATTTGATTTTCCTTTGGTTTTAATGGGGATGAAAGGTACCTTTTGTACCTTCCATTTGAGCAGTTATATTTTAAATCTATTGAGGTAGGTATGTACCATTTTAGCATTTCAGTCTTACAGTCCTGCAACTTCATTTTATCATTTGATAAGAAGATTTTGACATCTGTTTGTTGAACCTTATGGTGTTATTTTGGGATAAAGGGTCCAATGTTTATTAGTGTATCATCAGCATAGAAATGACACTTTAGCCAATATTTACCTATAATATGTGCTGATGGGCCCATGTGGGAAGAAGTATTGGAACCAGTACTAATTCCTGAAGCACCCCTTATTCTATATCTATATGTTCAGAGAAATTTCCATGAATTGTTACATATTGCTTTCCTTTTGAAAATTATGATCTCACCCACCTTAATGATTTGTCCATAACACCACATCTATTTTAAGATTTTAATCTAAGATTATTTTATTCTTAGTAGTGTCAAAAGCCACTGATGGGTTGAGTAACACTAGATCTTTGTTTTGTAAATATCCAAGCATAAGTCATTTCATACTTTTAGTAAAACTAGTTTTGTTCTATGGAACTACTTTTATGCTAAATAAAACATATTTCTGGTGTTATTTGCATTTAAATGATCAAATATTTCTTTTGTTTATGACTGCTTTAATAAGAGTCAGCAGGTTTCCCATACATTTGTACAGGAGAAGGTAATATCATATATACATGTATCATATAGGTGCAAAAATTTTAGATTTCTCCTGTTTTTTTCCAGCCAGGTCTAAGTAATCTACATTATATTCCAGAAGATATATATTTATGAACTCAACCTTGTTTTTGACACATTAAAATGACCTCTCATGGTTTTCCATTTACCTCCGATCTTAGCATGTACCTTGTTGTTTTAGAATACATTTGTTAAACATTGTGGCCAAATAGAGTGAGATGCAGATGCAATATTGCAGGTGATAGATGCACAAAAAAGATTGAATATTGAGGGTGATAGATTGCTCAGTGCGGGAAGGATAGACGTATACTAGTACCTATCAAAGAAAGGATTGGGGATAAATGGACTAAAACCAATTAGGTCAGAGAAAATGCAGGTAGTGGGCAGATAAAGGGAAATAAAGCTTAGACAAGTAAAAGGTCTGCAGTGTTAGATATACAGGTATTGGACTGGAGAGAATCTGAAGGTAGTTCCAAAGGGTTGGATATCTGCGGGACTGGAGGAAGGGCAGTTTACTCTGTCTACATTCGTTATTGATTCTGTGCATGTGTTATGCAAGTTTTAATGGTATAAAGCGTGTGTGCATTACAGGCATTAGGCATCTGTCTTTGTGGCACATCTCAGCTATGTCAACTCTGCCATTGTACAGGATGTCAGGCCAAACAAATCACCATTTGCTTCATACCCATGCTCCACAATAATAATACTAATAATATAGCTTCAGCTTGTCAGCTCTCCAGAAATGTTAATCATTCGCTTTTATCATATAACATTTTATGACACTTAGTTATGTCGCTTGCCTTTTTCATATTTCTGCAGACATTACCATTTATTGTTACTCACAGTGATGGATGTTATTACTTTTGATTGTTTGTTTTATATTTTTCAGAAACTGGTTTGTTTTTTGTCCTAAAAATACCAGTAACTCGGCTTGATTAGTTTTGATTTATGAGCTAATAAAGAGAATTTTGTAGCTTGCAATACGTACAGGAAATATATTGAATAAGTCGAGGAGCATTCCACTTGATAAGGCTGATGTGGCTGGATGATGAAAATAGGATCATCAGTAATAAGGAGCATATCGAATAAAGATATAATCATCCATATAAATACTTGTCATATATCCCAAAAGAAAGATTGAAGTGTGATTATTTTACATGGGTTGTATGAAGTTGTAGAGAAGAAGTACATTTTATTTGTCCTTGTATATTTTATTTGTCTCTGTTTATTTGCCATCGCTTGCAAAAGGTAGATGATAATGAGTTACCAGAAGCAGAATAATGACGTGGGGTGGCCTGGGGCCTGTTTGTACGGTTTATATGAATACAATAGAGGAGAAGTCACAGAACAAACAGAGCAGCACTTTCACCTGTATCAACCTGGCTATACATGATGTACTTCCTGCACATTCTCTGCACAATGGCTGCACAGAACAATCAGAGAACTCTCCCCTGTGGTACACCGACTCTGCTGTCAGGCATACAGCAGCACTCTCCCCTGTGTCGTACTTGTCATATTATCACCTTCGAAAAGTTGTGGCACTGTCTTCAACAAATTTTAAGAGGTTGATAGGGGTGTCATACTTGTCATACAGTCGGGTAAAGCAGAACTCTTCCCTGTGTCATACTTGTCATACAGTCAGGTAAAGCAGAACTCTTCCCTGTGTCATACTTGTCATACAGTCAGGTAAAGCAGAACTCTCCCCTGTGTCATACTTGTCATACAGTCAGGTAAAGCAGAACTCTTCCCTGTGTCATACTTGTCATACAGTCGGGTAAAGCAGAACTCTTCCCTGTGTCATACTTGTCATATAGTCGGGTAAAGCAGAACTCTTCCCTGTGTCATACTTGTCATACAGTCAGGTAAAGCAGAACTCTCCCCTGTGTCATACTTTTCTTACAGTCAGGTAAAGCAGAACTCTTCCCTGTGTCATACTTGTCATACAGTCGGGTAAAGCAGCACTCTCCCATGTGTCATACTTGTCATACAGTCAGGTAAAGCAGCACTCTCCCCTGTGTCATACTTGTCATACAGTCAGGTAAAGCAGCACTCTCCCATGTGTCATACTTGTCATACAGTCGTGTAAATTAGCACTCTCCCATATGTCATACTTGTCATGTAGTCAGACAGAGAAGCATTCTCCCCTGTGTGGGGGTTAGACAAGTTTGTTAGGCTTACCTGAGCAATCAATATCCTCAGCAAAATCTGTGAGATATGGCCCTTTTCCTCTGACACACTGAAAAATATCATATATCACTTTCAAAGAATTTTAAAAGTGCTGGCGCATATGCAGTCCTGAAAAAGACCGACTGGGATACAGATACGGACAACGGACACAGACAAGGGCAACATACACGGACCACGAAAAACGTACCACGGAAAGAGAACTTTCTGAATCGCAGACTGCAGACACTGCGGCAGTAAATTGATGATCAAGGGAACCCGATTACAGGTCCGGGAAGGTGACAAGTTTCCGGATCCAAAATGTTTTATATTTTTCATTTATGTTTAGCACTGAGGGAAGCCGTCGTGATCTGGTGGAGTTGGAACTATTCTTTGATAATAATCTTTCATTTCTCAATGGTCAATTATTTTCACCAACTACCAAGTATCTTAATATCCCAAAAAATCTAAAAAATGAAAAGATATTTTGAAGATTTCTTAATATGCAACATACAATAAAAGTTATTTCTTATTGTTCTTGATAGTGGACCAGCTATAAAGTGTCACGGAAAGTGTGAAGAACCAGAAGTTAATCCCTGCTAATAAGATAAGTATATGGTATGAGATAATTATTATATATTTATACTGCGTCAACATCACTGTTAATAAGGGGCGGGCCAGCACAATTAAGTACCCTGACTCGGCCTGAGTCTACATTGTGTCCTCCCAAGGGATCGGGTAAATGACCCGATGCGACCTCTGGCGGGAGACAGGTAGGTCGAGGTGTGCCCTCTACCCGAGGGAGATCCCGGGGGACGATGATTAATACGTCACGTCCGTGCTAACACAACACCTCGATGTGACAGGGTCTGTCTGTGTGTCTTTATGATTCTAAACACTTGTTGTATGTTTGTCACCCAACTCTCAATCTGACAAGATAATTCTATCTGTTTCGCATTGTGTTGTCTTTTCTCGTTTTACTTCCAACTCTCAATCTGACAAGATAATTCAACAGTCTTTTTTCTGTGATTGTTTCCTCTGAATTGAATAGGAATATATGGGGAAATTGACTGGTACTCCCTAATGGAATTCCGGTCCCTGTACTGACTTTCAGTGCTTCCTCAGTGAAAAGGTCGACAAAGAATATCCAAATGGGAGGAAGAGTAATTTCATGCACAATTTGAACAATTCCATGCCCATATATAAATACATCCAATTCACTTTATATAAAAATATTGACTTTAACTGGATTGGATCTGGACATTATTTCATAAAGTTTGCACCAGAAGGTCCTAAGTTTGCATCAGAATAAAAGGTGCTTTAGGACTTAAGTGTAACATTTCGTGAGACAGAAAACAGATTTATTGATGATGTGCTGTTTTGTGTTAATAAGAAAGTTAAAAATATAAACTGCAAAATAATGATATCATAGAATGAAATACCATAAGTTAAATGTCAGTGGTCAGGGGAAAGGTCCATGAGGTGTTGGTCATGTTGACAATTTTAGCGCCACCTGACGGCAGTTGGCTGACATGATGAGACAGGCAGCCATGATTGGTACCGAGAGAGTATAAGATCAAAACCGCATTCCATTCAAGGCTATTGACTTTTTGCAGCAATGCCAATTGTTTGTAAAAATTGAATTGGATCTACAATTACCATTTGTTTCATTTTGTAACAATATGGTATCATTGATTATGTGTGATAGAATTACCATGTTAGTACAACAAAACAACACATCTGTGCCCCGGGTACCCAGAGATTCCCATGTGGCTGTAGATAATATAATTAAGTTGCAATTAGTCATAATTAGTCCCGGATTTATCTCTGATCTTCAATCATCGAGAATTTGCTAATATATCCATAGCAACTTGTACAGGCCTGTAGCTAGTGTTGACTGAGAACTACTAATATAAACAGCAGTGCTTGTCATATCACCATTTTTTCAACATTCATCTATGAATCACCGGCAGTTTTGTTTTAATTGGTGTATTGAAAACATTCAGTGATCAGCAGGTATATCTAGCAAATATTTGATAATCAGAGGTTTATTTAACAGATATGCAATAATCAGCAGGTTTATTTAACAGATTTACAATAATCAGCAGGTTTATTTAACAGATATGCAATAATCAGCAGGTTTATTTAAAAGACATACAATAATAAACAGGTATCTTCAGCGCATAAAACAATGATCAACGGTTATTTTAAAGTGGCCTATTTTGTATTTATCAAACAAAATAAAGATATGAAATTATGGTATAAACTATAAGTTGGTCTGAAATCTTCATCACGTTAAAATGATGAGAATGTCTACAATATTCAAAAGGTCTCAATTAACCAGGGGTATTATATGTTACCTTAGTAAAAGTTGGTCAGCAGTAACATACATGCTGGTATGGAGATCACAATTAGGAGCCTTTGCAATGTTCAGGCACGCACCGACCATCAGGAGGTTTCTTAACTGGTCAGAAATCTGGTAACATTCAGAATGATAGGACAACAAGTTTTTTTCTGAAGTACATCGTTATATCTTTAATTAGCTATTAGGTGATGTGCATGTTTGAAGATGGTTTGAAATGAAGAGTTCAGATTCTGGGTTCTTTTGTGTGTTAAGTGCGCGCTTAGGTCCAAACCTGGAAGAGAAAAGGATGCGATGAACTGCCGAGGCTAAACATGTGACCTTCCCATTCAAAATGGCTCAAGTGAAATGCAATTAATAAAGCAATAATAAGCAGATAACGACACATCACGTAGGGTCGGCCTTTCTAGAAGTAAATCTTCTCACATTATGGCGGTATCCAGTAGGGGGCGCTAATTACATAAGAGGGAATCAAACATGATCAAATATTCACAGCACCCACAAGTAGCATATGAATCATTTACTGTTTTAATTTGGTGTTGTTAATTAGTTGACTAATTGATGGTAATTGGATATTGTCTGTGAGAGGCAGAGAGAGGCGCATGCTTGGTGGGCGATGTGCTGTGGTCACAACAGGAGATAATATTAAATCCCTTTTAAAATCCTATTCACAAAACCAACAACCTACTTATCTATTGGTATATCATGAATTTGGTTCCACCCAACGTTATAAAGTCTCAGGGAAATCCAATTCTTCAAAGTTGCGCATCACTGAGTGATACGGCTTAAGACAATAATAATATGAGGAACTTCTTTTTATCTTTCTTTAATGTTTGTCCATACTGAACTTGTCGCCGTTTGATATCACCAAGCTGGCATCTTGAGTCACAACGGACATTTGATAACATCATTGGACAGGGATTAGACAATGATATGTCAATCACAAACTTGGCATTTTCGGTTTTTCAATACACCAGAAGATTTATTAATTCTCTTTATGGTTTTGTGCTTGTATGTATGTTTGCAGTTTCCGGTTCCATACTTGATTAATTTGTCTTGTTTCGAAGTGGTCCATGTGTACCTTCTGTACCAACTCCTATGATATAAAAACAACTGATATCGCTTAAAAGGAATATAAGAAAAAAGAGACATAAAACACATGATGGGTAAATGAGAACAATATGATAAGTTTAAATAATGAATATACTTGTTTGTTTCAAATATTAGGTGATATGAAAAAGCTAAAGTTACAATGAAAAGAAATCAACTTCAAAGCTAAATGTGAAGTAAGGTTATGTTATGTATATGTTATTACAATAACATTCTTTTGTCAATATGTTCCCTTTTTCGGGTTCACAGTACAACAAATTTTGGTAATATATTAGACCTTCAGCAATAAGTTAAAGTATTTTCTTTAATAAAAACTAATAAATATCGTGAAGATAGATGATTTTGAGTAAGCTAAGCGAGGCAGACATACGAGTAATGTAAAAAATGCAAGGTAGGCAAATGCATACATTATTATCATAATGTGGACACGACAACGATCATTAATTTCTATTTTATTCTTATCAACATTATAAGTAATATATGGATAAACTTTTGTCCTCAGATCCTCAGATCAGAAAGGCCTATTATTTTAATTTGCCTTAATTATAAAATAGGTAAATACATTATCAAGCATTTCCCTCTTAATTCACAACCAAGCTGGCCTAACAGCTGTCCAAAAACAAAGCATTTCTACATCTCTAAGAGAAGGGTTTCTCAGGGTATTACCACCTCTCCCCCAACCTTCTCCCTCACAGACTTATCATAATCCCTAAATACACACACAACCTTGAATAATGGGGTAAAACAATGGAAACACAAACTGTATATTTGCCCCACGCAATCTTATAGGGTCCCAATGGCCCCATGAGAAGATGACCATAAATGTTTATATATAGAAGTCATTAAGAATGGAGCTGTAATTGATAACACAGATTGGTTTGTTGTGGGCCCATATAACGCTGGACATTTGATTACGTTAGACCTCCTCCAAGACGTGTCATAGTGTTTTAGAAGGTATGGGACGCTTTGATCTGACCGCCAGGTGTTCCTTGATGGGTAGTTTAATTGAAATGTTACCCCATTTGTTTGCCCGTGTAAGTGTTTAATTAGAAGAGGGTCCTTTTTGGAAATAGTCGCCAATTTACTTGTCAAATCAGTTTCAAATGAAATTGAAATTCGTCAGTTTTCTCTTTAGCGAGTACAAAACCATTCAACTCAGACATGATTACTCAACAATACACCAATTCTCTTATGTCAACTTTTATCCAGCAGATGGATTCTTTACCTGAAATCTGAAAGTGATTAAGATATCAGTGAGGCTCTTTCTGATATATTTTTTTCTTTGGTAAAGAGAATATTATTTGGTTATATCTTGGAGCAATGGTAGATATTTCATTATTTAAATGAAGTAAGATACACTTACCTTATTGATTTTACTGGAATGATGGAGAATAGATTCCTGACATTGATAACAGTGACTCTGTCTGTACCTGGACGAGACGGTGAGTGTTACCGCACTGGAGACAATCAAAGGTTGACTGGACAATGATTCTACTTTGAATTCTATAATTATTATTTTTTTTCTCACTTTCTATCTATTTTTTTTTTACAATTTATCTAATTCTGTAAATACCAATGCAAAATATCTAGTCCAAATCACCTAAAGTTGAGCAAATTTCAAATAAAGTATAGAAATATAGCGTTGTGTTAATTAAAGAATTGTGTTGATTAAAGACAGGAATTTGTGAAACAATATGAACATAATCCATTTAGATTAGTGGGTAGTTTTGGGATAATCCAGCTCGGATTGTATGTGTACAATTGACTTCCATCCGGCAGCCGAGATTCTGGTTCCTGAACTGAGATCCCCATCAACTGAGATCCCCATCAACTGAGATCCCCATCAACTGAGATCCCCATCAACTGAGATCCCCATCAACTGAGATCCCCATCAACTGAGATCCCCATCAACTGAGATCCCCATCAACTGAGATCCCCATCAACTGAGATCCCCATCAACTGAGATCCCCATCAACTGAGATCACGGACAGGATGAACTATATGAACCACAAATCGTTGCTTCCACCAAAATAAATCCAAGGTTATTGTTCCACAAAAAAACCTAAATACTCCCAATCCCAGTTATCAATTTGTGAGACAGTCTTTGAGAAATTCCTTTGGTGTTGTTTCCTGATTTTTCCAAGGAGAAAAAAAAATGGAATTGTGTCCCAAACGGTATCGAATGGAATTGTGTCAATTTGAGTCATGTAGAAACAATAACTAAAAATCTATAGAAACAATTATTATAAAAGATATGTTTTACTCAAACATTGGTAACTTTAAAACATTTGTTATTTAATGATCGCAGACACCAGTATTTATATAAATGTTTTAAACGTAAAGAAAAAAAGTGCACAGAAATATATTCAGATCATCAAATCATCAATTCAGATCATCAATGTTTTAGTAAAAAATGAAAAGAAATAGAAGAATGTGATAGTATCACAGGAAAGTGGAAAGTGAGGGACCGGGGGCAGAAGGAAAGGACAAAAAAGTGAGCGGCAAGAGTGGAGGGTAGGTCATTAGTCTGGCGGATGTATGCGTATGTAATGAGCGTGATTGTGATGCTGGGATCGGGCACCAGGTGATGGGGATTACATGTTGCTGTGCGCACCTGTCATGCGCCCGGACTAAGCCAAACTCTCCCTTGTACACAGACCCATACACGGCGCAATCCTGTTATCTTGACACACACCCCAATGCCACATTCCTCTCAAATCACACCACTGCCATGGCCAAAATCTCTTGTATGAAAATACACTTTTTGGTGTTTAAACTTTTAAAAACATGTGTACTGAGTTCATGGCTATAGTCAAAATGTATTTTTGGTGAAAATGTATTTAATTAGAGTTGTAATGCAATAAGTAGATTTTGAGTTGACTGATATTTGGTGAGCGTCCCCGTGGCATTGAGAGGGTTAAAACACACAGGTTGTACATCTGTCGCGTGCCACTTTGAGTCATAAGGGGTTTACTTTCTAGACTGGATTGTCCTTTGCATTGTGACAATGGCCGACTTCAGACACTAAACCAACATACACGGTACAGTGTAACAACCAACATAGCATGGTTCACATCGGCGCTAATTCCATGTACAATGCTACCTGGCTTAAACACGGGGCTGGATTGGCAAACATGAATGGTGGCATCTTGAGCTTCTTGTAAAATCTCATTTTGCAGGAATCACGGTGTTCGAAACAATGATACAGTTACATTGTACTGTGGTAGCGGAATGGTGCAAGTCACGTGATCTCAGGCCGGACATGCAGCCTGCTCAAGGGCAAAATATCATCACAGATTATAACTACTTAATTTATACTTAAAATTTGAAGTGTATTGTCAAGTGTATTATACTGTGATGCTGAGAGAGGCCATCACATTATGTCCAAATTAATTCCTTTTGGGAAATTCAAAAAGAACTATATGGGTTATACAATTTTTTTTCTGTGACAACTTGGACCTTTCTGTGACAATCTTTCTGTGACAATCTTTCTGTGACAATCTTTCTGTGACAATCTTTCTGTGACAACCTTTCTGTGACAATCTTTCTGTGACAATCTTTCTGTGACAATCTTTCTGTGACAATCTTTCTGTGACAATCTTTCTGTGACAATCTTTCTGTGACAATCTTTCTGTTAAATTCATTAATGACTATTTTCTGTGACAACTAGGTTATTTCTGTGACAACTGGGACCTTTCTAACACCATTGGCGCCTTTCTGTGACAACTGGGCCCTAATGACCTTTACCTGAGAAGCTGTACCCCGTTTCTGTCGGAGACGGCTTGGGCCTCTCAGTAATTGAAGTATAGAACCTCCCAATCCCAGTAAGCCAGGTTAAATACTTAACTGTTGTGATAATCGATTGTGTGGGGACAAACTATCTGTTTGTTTAATCGACACCAGGCTATGTGCACGCACATAATGCAAGTAGCCCGCCATGAGAGAAATAACAGGCAGATCACTATAACTGGAGTTTCTAATCTCATTAAATCGTTTATATCATTTCAGTTCACTTGAATGTGAAGAGAAGGCTCACACATGGTGCAGAGGGATGGTGTATAATAGGGTTGTATCTGTGGGGGTAATTGTCCGCATTTAAGAAACCGTTAAGTTATTCACTATGACGGAACCAGCACCTGTCATAGTCCGTCTCCTGATTCTCCACAGTCTAGAAGGACATCTTGTTTGATTGAAATCTTAACAAGGCGATGTTTTGATAACACAGAAGGTCGCTTCCCTTCTTTGAATCAATTAAAGAGGCTTTGTTATTGTTTTTATTGTTGGCATTTGACCGCATTAGATGTCATCTATTGCCAAAGTTTAAAATGAAATATGTCGTGAATACAAATTTAAGGATTTATTCGCGCAGTTTAACCTTCAGTTGCGTCAAAAGTCAAATATTTTATGCACACGCCCACGGAAAAGTGATATTTAGTGAAACTTTATTCTTATCGCGATATTGCTTTGTAATTTTAGGAAGATATTTTCAAGAAAACAATTTTGTTTCTGACAAATTTTAACAAGGATGCATTTTTTAAGTAGCCAATATCAATATCATCAATAATGGTGTTATTTCTTTTTGCAAAGTCATACATGACTATTTCTTTCCAAGAGAAAACCCTAAGAGTCAAATTGTCCCAATTTAATGAAATCGTCAAGGCGAATTTTCTTTGTTTGACAACATTGCCTCTGAAATAGTTTCGGAATCACTTGTTGGTCCATCATTGTTGGGCCTTGATACTGGCGTCTCTGATGACGTAACGATGACGTAATAACGTAATACACCTCATCTAGTAATTGGTGGGTATACTTTCTACTGCAGACATGACGCTGAGCGCCATATAGTCAATTACTAAATTACCCCACTCTCCTGATGGTTGCTATACAAATGTTTGACACAAATCCCTGCCATCGACTTGTCATGAGTTGTCAGCAGAAGTGTTGATGCCAGACTCATAGGTGGCACCACCAACACTCTCCCACACTATCTACAAGCTGGCCGCCTTCATTCTTCCTCTTTCTGATTGATATCCCTCCCAGGAAATCTATCATCGCCAAACTTTTCATAAAATAAAAACATCTTTTTCATTTTTTTTTCAATCTAATTAATATCTTTATGGTTTATTTTACAATACAATCTCTCTAATTCATATTTTGGTAATAATGAATAATGCATTTTATGAAAAAAACGCAGCTTATATATACTAGATAGAAATAATTTAGATATAATTCATTATAGAAGTTCCTGAGATCTGCATTTTCTTCTCAACGCGTTTACGGTATATTTCCAATGCAACCTTTTCGCATGACATTCAACTCGACTCTTTTGCGCGATATCTAGATATACCGTTTTTGCGCGATTTTAAAATAAACCAATTTGACATTCATATTTTGACCCTTCAATGAGATAATGGGGGGGCCATGACAGCACGGGGGCTAACCAGGCGACATGGGGCATTACTCGTGCTAAACCTGTTGATGTGTCTATTACACAGATAGCGATCAATGACAATACCGCCATCATCCTGTTGTATCGGCAACAAACGGATGCACTCTCCCTGCAGATTCTGCGCACCGGAGCGAACGCTTAATAAATAAAACTGCTTCGGGTGCACACAAAAAGGAGTTCGACACAGAAAAAACTTGTGAGGAAATTAACGGTTCAAAAACGGTTGTTAAAGGGACCCACCACATACAGGGCGACATGAGATGAACTAGATAAGAGATCCATTCCTCTGATAAGAAGTGATGGGAGAGTAAAACCATCCCATTACATAGCTTATCTTGTCTTATTTCACCATCTCCTTTCACCATGGCCTTTGATGTGTGTTTACCATTGCTAAGCATACACATATATGATTCTTGACTGTCACCGCACCACAGTAGGATTTTCAATTTTCTAATCGGTTAGGAATTTTAGAGACCGTGAAAATGACTCAAATATATAAAAAATATCCCAAATTATAGTATTATACAAATAAAAATCAATATTAAAGTTTTAATTTACTCTTGTTTAAATGGCAATCTATTTTAGATAGATTGTAATTCAAATGTGCATCAATGACATGGTTTGTTACATAAGAGTGTTGTCAATAAAAGCGGCTGCATATGTTCCACTGTGCAGATTGCTGCTACGAAATCAATGCAACATTTCAGTGTCAATTACACAATATCAAATACATAATTATGTAAATCTATGAGTGACCACTTGGCCAGCTGATCTGCCTGCCCTCGGGGATTGTGTTGTAGATTATACAGGATAATCTGGGATGATCTAGGGATATACACAGATGTTCTTTATCCAGCCAATGTTGGCAACTCTCCTTTGTTCCCGTCTTTATGTCCTTGGCGATCTTGTTGTGGTTCAAAGAAGAAAGTCCATGGATTGGCATAGTTAAACGTTAAACTCCAGAGTGTGTTTCCATATATTGATTATAGACAAAATTGATGTGCTTTTGTGTGATATTCACGTTTAATAAAAAAAGTGTGTGTCCATTGTTCAGAGTGATATGTTCTTAGTGAACCAATTGTATTAAAATAGTTATTTAAAATTGTTATAGGTCATATGCATAGACATAGGTATAATCACATATCATCGATATGGCAACATAATATGTTGCTTTATATACTCACAGAAGCGTTTTCATGATTAAAATAATAAATAAATCATATTCACATTCAAAAGGATTCTAATTTCCAACTTTTTAGACAGAGTAATTTTTAAACGGGAATTGAGTAAAAAAAAAAGGAATCCAAAGGTCAATGGAAAGAATCAGTAGCTGGATGCCCAGGAAATGAGGCCTATATTGAGATATGATATGGGAATCTATCAGATTCTCATGTCATTTACTCACAGAACAACAGCAAATATTCATTTTTTTCATCGTTAGTCAAAAACAAAATATCTGGGCTGAAGTGGGGGAAAGTGTGCCTCTTGATCTGATTTGCCTCTTGATTTGATTTGCCTCTTAATTTGATTTGCCTCTTGATTTGATATGCCTCAAGTTTTGATATGCCTTTTGATTTTATTTGCCTCTTGATTTGATATGCCTCCTGATTTTATTTGCCTTTAGTTTTGATTTGCCTCTTGATTTTATTTGCCTCTAGTTTTGATTTGCCCCTCGGACTATATTACCTCTAGGTCTAATTTGCGTTGTGATGTTCCCAGCATTGATAAGTTTAATTCTTAACTTCTTGGTAGTAGTCACATGTCACATGGGTCCTACCATAAGACACGATCATATGTGTTCAGATTAACAGCGACTAAGCCTGCAGATCATGGATTAATCTTCAACATCTAATCTTTAATTTTACGTCGGTTCTAAATCACCAGGAGAGGCAGATAAGATTATCTAACTTTCCCATTTGTAATTTATATAATCCTGCAAAAAAGGTAAGAAAAGATTTTGGAGTCATGGCTTCCAAGTTAAGATATTAAATCAAGGAACACGTATATTTGAGACAAATGCCATATGAAATTTGAAAAGCATATATATGCCCGCTTTCTTTCAAAATGAGTTCACAAGAGAGTACTCAACTAAATCCATATGATTCGGTTTTTTTTAATTGAAGTAAACCATTATATATTAATGACTGATTGTGGGGAATTTTTTTAAGGATCAAGTGGCATTCATTTGCGATGCATGGTTATAGGAAATGTTCCAATCTTAACAATAGGAAGACAAGACAAATGTTCTTAATGCACAAATATGTGCGTTTCTTTCAAATGCGTTATTTTCATCATTTTGAAGATATCTGTATGAGATTATCGATTGAATATGTTTCACATGGTATTGATGTTCCTAAACCACTTCAGAGCGCTTTTTCACACCGAACAAAAAGAGCAGGACATGTTTGCATATGTTGTATACATGGAGACGTGAGATTGGCAGGTCAATAATGTTATGTAGGAATGTACGGCATATATAGATCGTGTATTGACACAATGGAAGGTGGTGTGGCCCCTCCCCCTGCCGTGTCTCACTCTGAACTGCTGACCATTCACGCACCGCTCACTGACCACTGCTGTCGTATAAGACGGGCCGTGCAGTGCGCATGACACAACTATAAGGGAGACGTTGGTGAAGTGACGAGACACGGCATAAGGCACAGAGTGTTACCCCAGGCTGTCATACAACAACCACGTATCTACATATATACACACATACGTGAACCAAACTTATACTGGAATACATAAGTCATCTTTTACTACTCACCAACTGTATCATACACTACATGATAGGGACATTTCAGATTTCTTGATAATCAAAAGAGAAAAACAAATATCAAAATGCCTAAGGCGTTTCTTGTTCACTTTAAGAAGAAGAGGAAGGTACAAGTTCTCTTCCACGACGGAGAAGGTAAGATTTTTTTTCCTCATCTGTGGGTGGCTGGATAGGATGCAGGTAGCCAAGGAGACAGAAAGGCTATTATTTCTGTAATTAGTTTACTGTTAAGATTAAGTTGTTGACTCTGGTGTCACTTGTCACTAGTTTAAATGGTTTCAAGTCTTGTTACCTTATTTAGTTTAGTTCAAATTAGATAATAACTATTGTGCTTGTTTTTAACACACTGGGGATGGAGAGATTGTTTTCATAAATACTAACACACGGCAGGAAATCGCCTAGAACGCAAAAGTAAAAGACCGACTCCGTATGTCAAATGATAGCATTGTAATACCGCAATGATCATGATGTAGTGAACCAACTTATGGAGATAGACTTTGAATGACACTTTATGGAGACCAAGAGAGAAATCAAAATAAGGGCAAAAAAGGTTTTTATCATCTGAAATCAGCCTAAGATTTAAAAGAGTCATTTGATATATCAAACATATTTTCAACCAAGTCTCGTATATCTCCATGAAATGCAGAGTACACATTGATACGATGTATAAATCTTTGTGAAAGACCTGTAAACCAATTAGCTAATGAGTTAGGATGGACTTTCTCATGTGAAACGCTTTTCCTATCTGTACCAGTCTAAAAGACACGAAAAAATAGGCGGAAAATAAACAGGACATTTGGTGTGTTTTGAGGTGGGTGTGAGAAATGGCGCTCCACACCCGGGGGTTCTCAGGGGTTATTGTGTGGAAGGTGGGAGAGCAGGAAAGAACTGTCCATGCCAGAAGATCTCACCGGGTAGTATTGTGAGAGGTGGGAATCCGTGAAGGAACAGTTTAAACTGTTGTCCTTGCTGGTGGGAAATAACACACGGGGGAAAAACTATGAATGTGTTCACCCAATTTTCACTCTTTCATTATTATGTAGAATGTTTGTTTTTGTTTTAATTTTATCTTCTATATTTATTTTATGAGATAAGACTAAGGTAAAGTTATGTGATTGGTTGCAGGTACATGTTCAGACCAGGACGATATGGAGGTGTCCTGTGAAGGTTCTCGGTCTCCCTCTCCAGCCGATATGGGCGAGGGCAGTCGGCCGCTAGAGGTCACCAGTCCTGCGAGAGACACGGACATCGGCTCGGCTGAAGGCGGCAACAGCTCTGAAGAGGGCGCCACTCCTTCCAAATCATCGGCGGCCACGTCAGCCACATTCAGGTCCTCAGAACACTCGGCGTTCAGCCCCATAACTCCATCTCGTCGTATTTCAGAGAAACGAGACAGTCATTCCCCTACAACGCAAACCCACCCGGAGTCCACTCGCTCTCCAGAGATATCCAGAGTGTCGCCAGAGATATCCAGAGTGTCCCCAGAGACAATCAGAGAGCCCTCAGAGACATCGCGGAGGGCCAGTCCGCTCGGCCCAGAAGCGGCGTATGCAAGGTCAGCATTTGACATGAAACTACCCCGATTGCCCTATTCTATGTCCCGACCTTCTGACGTACCGATCTCAGATTTTGGCATGACAAAAGACATGGTGCCCCCAAGTCTGTTTGACGCTTACCCCCGGGACTATGACCCGTATATGACCTTGAGTAGGTTTGAGGGGTACTACCCGTCCTTGATGTACTCCCGGCCTAACTTCATGGCCTATACTGATCCCAGATTGCCCATCACCAATTACTACCTCACAATGGCCAAAATGCAGCTCCAGCAACAACAGCAACACATGTTATTGCAACAACAACAGCAACAACAACAACAGCAACGGGAAACAAAATCTGAGAGACCGTCCTCTCCCTCTCAGGAAAGGGACAGCCCTGAAGAGAAAGTGAAAGAGAAGACGAAACACACCGAGGAGGAAAGAAGAGAAGAAGGTCCCGCAGAAGAGGAGCTTGATATCGAGGGGGACGACGAAGAAGAGGAAGAGGAGGAGGATTCACTGGAGAGGTCCACGTCATCAGAGGAGGCCAAGACATCATCAGAAGGACGTAAGACACCGGTAGAGGGCTACAGGTCGCCAACAGGGCGCTATAGGTCACCGGTAGAGGGCTATAGGTCGCCGGTAGAGGGCATGGGCCACTCGCCGGGTATGCTACCGCTAACCCCGTACCTCCCCCAGTCAGACTCTTCGGGCGCTTCAGCCCTGAGCGGGGCACAAAGCCTCGCCTACCCTGGAATGCAGACAGTCAATCCTGCACTTCTAGCGCCCCCTCCCGGAGCCTTCAGTAACCCGGGTCTTCTGCACCCTGCTTTCTACCCCTTGACCGGAGGACGCCAAAGAGACCCCAACAAACCACCCCCAGTGAAGAAGTACAAGTGTGACGTGTGCAACAAAGCCTTCTCCAGATCCAACACCCTCGTCACCCATAAGGTCAGAATCCATTTATCTTACTTATAAATTCACCCAACTATAACTTTTTGCACATTGCATGTTAGAAAAAGTCAAGCATATTTTCTTTTTATATCTTTCTGTTCAACTTTAGCACAAATCACATTGACCATGCATGCATTTATTTATCAGAATGTTAAGGTCTTTTCATATCAGCTTTAATGTGAAACGTCAAGAGATATATCTATCAAGCGATATCATATTCATTCAGAGAAATATTTTTTATGTTCTTGAAGTTAAATCAAGCGCAATTCAAGCCACTTCAGAATTTAATACAAACAAAGGACAATATTTATCGCTTTTAGCCAATACTTGTTCACAAATGTGATGAAATAGTGAAGAGGTCCTTGGACACTCTTGATCAAGGCTCTCCGTCCCTCACTATCTCGAGGACCAATAGGGGGCGCTGTCGTGGACAATGGTGTGGAGCACTGTCCAAGCCTCCCATGATAGTCCTTGTAAAAGTATCTGTAAATTGTTTGGTAATTATTGTTGTTGATACATGAAAGCTAGCACCTACCAGACAATGATGCTATGAAACATAGTGAGGTCTTTGTGTCATTACCAGTTAACATCGTTTTCAATTATCAAGTTATGCGGGGGAGGATCACATCAAAGCTTGACTCATTTAATTGTTCTCAATGTGGATAAAAATAATCAATACCACTTCAGGTATGTTATGGCTGTTGAGTCCCTGATGTGCGGAAAATTGTTTGTGTGGTGTATTTTGTACAATTTTATTTAGCGGTATAGAGATCTAAAAAGAAACAACAAGGCCATGTTTTGATACAACAGCAGTAGGCGCTGGCGCAGATGCGGTCTAGTAATGAAAGCAAAGTTCTTGAAAATAGAGTCACATTTAATACACAAAGGCATTTGGGGAAAGAAAGCAAGGTGATTGTGGAGCTTTGACTTTTGTGACAGAAGGTGGCATTCACACAAGCTTGCCAGGTACATCTCTCAGGGGACTGCCAGTCTGTGATGGGGAGACCCACTGCCCGGCTGCGTGGATGAACCGCGGTGAGGGCGAGAAATGGCTCGGAGGAATGGGAGCGTGAAATGGCTTGAGGGAATTGATTCATTTCCTCACATTAGTTTATCAGTCAGGTACATATTTCGGAGATATGATAGATCCACATATTTTATTTTTCACTGTCAGGTGTGTATTGATGAATCGGACTACTCCTAACAATCAGCATATGAATATCTGGTGTGGAGATCCCACATTAGCTGCAGATAGCCAGTCCAATACAGATAGCCAGTCCACACATTAGCCAGCCAGTCAGGTATGCACTACAGAGATGTGACCGGTCCACACATTAGGCAGGCAGTCAGGTATGCATCACAGAGATGTGACCAGTCCACACATTAGCCAGGTAGTCAGGTATGCATCACAGAGATGTGACCAGTCCACATATTAGCCAAGCTGCCAGGTATGTATTACAGAGATCATCAATGCGGAGTGGAGCAGGCGGTCCGTAATCAGGGATCAATGGTAGCAATCCATACAGTTCATTGCGATCTATTGTCTGGGGGCCCCGGCTACCAATCACCGCTAATTCTGCATCCTGTCTGCCAATTTGCTGTACAAACACACGCCTAGCGGGTCCAGAACAATAAGGTGGCAATAGTTACTTCAGGGATTTGAAAATTACTAACATTTTCTGCTACATTTTCGGCTTTGTTATATTATATTTGGTTAGAATATTATCTTGTTTCTATATGAATGTTAACTACATTTCAAAGAATATTACAATGGCAAAATATACGTTGGACTAAATATTGCAATTCACACTTACTAAATAGTTATTCTCAATTAAATTACTATTCTCAATTTATTTTACTCATTAAAACTGATATCGTTAATAAAATTGTCATTCTCAATAAATGATAACATCAGAATATAATTGATGTATGGAATATACGAAGATTACAATTAGATGATCCGTGGGTTTCTCAAAAAAATAAAATAAAGTCATTTCTAGCAGTATATGTGACTTTCCATCATCATAAAACCTGGAGCATATATGATCATGAAGTCACAATGAGATCTAATTAAAGTATCATTGGTGTAAACTATATCTAGCATCTGCCTCTATTCCCAAATTGATATCGAGAGTCGTCCAATATTGCACTAGACACGTGATTATTAGCTGTTCATTTCTCCTCATTTCCTGTCCGGCTGTACAAACAATTTGTTTCTATTGGCGGCGCAGTTATTGGGTGTTGCGCACGCACATAACATTTCTTTCACCGGTGCAACTGCCTCGTCCCCGGGGCAGCGCCGCTCTCAGTCCCCCTCCCCTCCCCAACAATATTATATAACTCCTGCATATGCCTCATTTCCATTCTTTTCATATCCATGTGTTATGACATGGCCATTTGATTCTCATAATCAGAACGAGGAAAAAAATCGATGGCACAGGCATAACACACACGTGTCATTCATTTATTCATCAAAATTGTCCCTTGAAACACGTTGACCAGTACTATCTATTAATTAAATCCTCAATGATTTCTAATAAAGATGTCTTACTTATAATGATGCCACAAGGTGTAGTATTTACTACCAAAAGCCTTATAGCACTCAAATGAAAGCAATATGTTAAGTTAAGTTTACTAAATTGTTTGATCAGTTATGCTAATCCCTCACTGGTTTTTCCTTCTTGTATTAAGACGCATTAATCGAGTTGAAATGGATAAGTCATACAAAGTACATGGACACATGTTGTGAAGAGTTCCAGTGCAGGACAGATTAATGATTTGTTAGGATTAATCTGCGATGATCAGTTGTGGATTATTCCACAGAAGGAAATACAGATTAGTATAGTTTCACATAACCCCCACATGAGGCATCAGTGTCAACTCATAAAAATGCATGGTGGTCCAATCCAGATATTAGGTAATACCTAACTATATCCACAACATATTTAGGATGATTATCCATTTGATTAAAATGAAACACTGCTTGGTTGTGTTCTTGATTCTCTCTAAAATCTTATCCTTAATCACAGCCATTGTATGCGCAGATATACCGGTAAACCCTCCTCAATTTTATATTTCAACAAATAGATCTTTTTTTTTGGTTTTTCTTTCAACTCCTAATCACCATGGGCCTTATTGTCCGCGTGCACCGCTTTAAAATACATCAGGCCTCTTTGGGACCGAACTTTACTTTTAACTTTTAATCCTCTGTCTCGTAATCCTTTCATCTGTGACCAAGGAACAGATCCTAAGCTCCTGTCTCCGCTCCCAATCCTAGGGTAACTTGCTTCTGTCTTACCTGTAAAAAGACAAGTTTCTGACTATTCTTTCCAACTCTTTTTTACCTTATAGTAAAAATAAATATATATAGAGAGACATTGGATCTTTCTGGATTTCTGGATTTCTGGATTTATAATTTCAACCACAATGTACTCATCTTTATTTTGTTGTGCAGTGATTTATAAATAATGTTAATCGCAAGACATCATTTGGGGTGCCCAAAACAATGAATTTAATTTACCTAGCCTGTCAAGATCAGACAGATACTAAAGGCTTGTGGTATGTGGTAAAAAGAAGTACAAACTGAATGAGCAGACGATCTTCCACTTTTGAATTTGAAGGAAAGGCTTAAGATAAATACTCTGATCACATATCTGAGAGGATTGAAATGTTTATTTTTTATTGTCACTGGAAGCTGTTAAAAGGCAGAGAAATAAGTAGACAGACCGGAAAATACGAGAATATTAACACAATCCAGAAGGACAGAAACCCATTATCAATCAAAAGTCCTTAAGGTGTTCAAACTATCCCCAGTAATCCGCTAGATCCAAATTAAGTGGCTGCTTCCTTCAAATCACTATAATAGAGAAACTATGAACGAAAAGACCGGAAGTTATACCCGGTGCTTTGTTGGTCGCCTAGGTCAAGAAACAATGGAAAGGGCTTATTTCTTCAAATGTTATCAAATGTCTCCATAAATTGTGATGATTGAAAAAGGGGTAACTATGAAGATCAAGCTTTCAAAACCTTAGCTCCAAATAGAATGAAGGAATAGTTTCATAACAGCGAGTGTCGATGTATATATGGTTATATTAGATATTTTGTATATAAACCATCAGAAACTATTCCAACAGTACAAGAAACAAATATGTTAAGTTGTGGAAACCGTATGTTCTTTGACATACCGAGCTGTCATTCAATTGAAAATGCAAGTGGTCCTCCTTTAAACAACAATCGATATCGTTTTTCAGGGACAACTAATCTTGCTAGGCTTCAGGAATGTAACAACAAATTCAAAACATCACAATGAGCATGAGTTTTACCGCTATAAAACTATTTGATGCATTCCTGCACGTGCGGCGGCTTCAAAGACACGCGCCCTCAATGGAATCACTTATCTCGTGTTTGACTTTTGACACGCCCCACTGATTCCAGTCAATGAGACACTTCACCATCAATGGTTTCACTTGACCTAACGCCTAATTGACGCCCATAATGAGCATGACTTTCCATTGTTGTTCTCATTTCTGTGTTTGATAACACTGGGTTAGTCAACCCCAGGTGGTTTCTTTGAGCCGAATCGTCATCGGGGTTTTGTGGCATCCTGCCGGACGCGTTCTTAAATTCCCTGAACAATGACCAAGTCATCCAAACAAAAAAACTTCATGGGAAAACCAGAGGCCTTGCACCGTACGTTTGCCGTGCCTGGGGCAAAGTTTCTATTAGAGATTTTGACTTGTTGTGAAAACACGTTTTTGTATGTAAGTGCTGAGTGATTTTAGGAGTGTCGGTATAATGAAAAGGCCAAATTGTTTTTCCGGCGAAGGCACGGCCAGTGGTGTCGGTACCTCGACCAATATGTCACATATCACCAGGGTGTATCGCCCGGATTATGTGTATAATACTTTTTGTGAACTGACTGACGATCACTTGTTCAACTTAAGATTCAATACACGGATAAGGTTAATCTGTGGGAAAGGCCCCAGTTAGCACATAACTTCTAAAATCTGTCATTAAAATTTTATTCCACAGTGTTATCTAATTGATAGCGAAGTCTAATCACCCGCAAACACTACACAAACTATAGATGTGTTCTGATTGGAATTAAATTCGTATGTATGTATATATATATATATATGCATGGGTCCTTGCTGTTTGGTCCAGGCGAAAGTAGTTATACGGATTATGTGGGGATATTTTAGCGCCTTCTTTACAACTTAATCCAAATCTATAAATGTGTGAAATGTGCCATATATGAAAAGAATTCATCAAAGGACTCTCTTGATTCATATTATATTTGAATAATTCAGCTTGTCCATTTTTGCACGATATTCAGGTTTTCCTTTTTTCACAATACTCAACTCGCCTGTTTTGCGTGATATTAAAGTTACCCTTTTCGTGCGATGAACAAATTACCCCTTTTGTACAACACACAAGTTGCCTGTTTTGTGAGATGATTTATTTGCATATTTCTGAAAGGCAGTTAATGATTTTTGCATAATATTTATTCAATAATTGCAGTTTCAAATATGAATTTTTACAAGACAGTCGCTACTTGATCAACCATGAATGCAGTTACAAGCCATCACGGCATTTAAAAACTACAAATTAATGCAGGTTGATATCAACGCTAATGAGTTTACTGTAAATAAGTCAAGGTACATGCAGATATAGATCCAATATAAGGCACATGTTGTATATATCGAGCTGGCTAAATGATCAATGTCATGACATAATACAGAACCTCATGCAAGCCCTCCCAGGGGGGACCGGAGCCGATATCACGATAAGGCCCTGTCAAGGGGAGGGGGCTGGAGATAATATCAAATATTTCATACACATAAATAGCGGACACAGAACTATCGTACCTGGTCCAAGAGCCTTAAATGTGAACTTCAACGGATTCGAGATTCTTATAGATCTGTAGCACAATTCATGGAACGGGCAACAGAGACGGATGTGGAGAACTAGTATAGAAAATTTAGCTATATCTGACTTATACTCATTCAAATGAAGATGTGGATTTAGTCTGGAGGAAAAATGGAAGCCGCCCTCTCAGCTCATTCAGAAATTCTGATGTCAGCTATTTTCCCCCTCCTGGCTCTCTACTATTAGATATGTCCTATAGTTCCAGATAGACCTGATATCTGGACGCTAGAGGGCAGGAACAGTTTATGTTTGTAAGCAAATATAAACATTCAAAACTGTAATGTATGCTAAGTTGCCACTGGTCACTGATATGAGTTAAGAACAAAGGACACAGGCTGGACCGAGGTTCGGCCGTCTTCTGTATATTTGATCTCTTCAGCATTATGGAGAATATTTATTGGGAGATCCGGAAATGTATTGATATAGTAATCCCATAGTATGCAGTAATATTATATCATAATGTATCAAATCAATGTCAAGCGCACAGAACTTAACGTTTAAGGTATCGCCGCCTGTTGCATTTTAGCTTATCTTGAGACGTATTTGTTTTAAATGAGCATATTTTGATATATTTACAGAGGATTCACACAGGGGAGAAGCCGTTTAAGTGTGAAGTATGCGGGAGAGCGTTCAGGCAACCGGGCAACTTGACCAGACACCGCCTAACCCACACCACCGTCAAGCCGTACGTGTGTCCCCGCTGCAATAAGGCCTTCAACCGGGCCTCCAACCTGCACACCCACATGAGGACCCACACCAACTACAAGCCCTTCATCTGCCCCTACTGTGGCAAGGGCTTTCACCAGAAAATTGACATGAAGATCCACTCCTATACCCACACAGGTAAGGATTTAAACTCTGGAGTCTGGTATTGGTCTGCCTGCCACCATACTTTCAGCAAGCGTAAATTGAAGACCTGGTAATATGCTATACACATTTGCATAAATTATGTAACAATGCTCCATAGATACTGGATTCACATGGATAGAGAAGTTATTTATGTTAATTGTAAAAATCAAGATCTATAATTACTGTTCTATTGAAAAGTATTTAAACAAAGGACATATTTTTGTCTACAAAATTGATAGGAACCATTTGCACCAAGCTACTGAAACATTTCCTCACAATGCATAAGAAACCGCATTTCATTAACATCCCATGCTAGAGAAATTACTATCAATGCCATCTAGTGGCCGATCTTTGAATTATTCGATATCAATAGGTATACCAAACATCCATGCTGCCACCTGGAGTGTAAAATGTCTTGACTTTACTCTTTTTGCCCTTCAAAGTTATAATTCAGCATTGATTGATAAATACTGATACTTAGTTTTAGATATATGAAACTCTGTTTAAAGAAATTATAAATAAACTTTCAACTTACACAACTTATTAAAGTATTGATAAACATAATCAGAAATTAATATTCTATGTGATATACATTTGCATATCACATAGAATACTGACTTCTTTTGGTGGTGTGATCAGTGCAGATGACCAAGTGACATGTAGTGCCCTCTGTTGTATTGCAGGAGAGAAACCACACACATGTGCCACATGTGGCCGCGGATTCAAGCAACTGACTCACCTTACCTACCACATGCGAACACATACAGAAACCAAGATGTACCCGACACAGAGCAAGATCTATCATCAAGGCGCAGAACATGGTCAGGAGGACCCTGAACATAAAATGTACCACCAGAGCTTATCAGAACATGGACCAGACGCTGATAGCAAAATGTACCGTCAAAGTTTAATGGAGCATGGACCAGACGCTGATAGCAAAATGTACCGTCAAAGTTTAATGGAACATGGACCAGACGCTGATAGCAAAATGTACCGTCAAAGTTTAATGGAACATGGACCAGACGCTGATAGCAAAATGTACCGTCAAAGTTTAATGGAACATGGACCAGACGCTGATAGCAAAATGTACCGTCAAGGTTTAATGGAACATGGACCAGACACTGAAAGTAAAATGTACCGTCATCACTTACTAGAACATGGACCTGAGAACACAATGCTTCGTCAAAGTTTATTAAAACATGGACCTGAGGCGCAGCATATCATAATGTTTAAGAGTCATGAAACTAGACCCAGTACCGAAAGCCAAGACAGCCACGCACATAGACCCAGTACCGACAGCCACGCACATAGACCCAGTACCGACAGCCACGCACATAGACCCAGTACCGACAGCCACGCACATAGACCCAGTGAGGAACGCCACGAAAATATTCTCTGTGGCAATGATGTATAAAACAATTAAATCAGAAATGGAGGAGACCTATAGAGAAAATGACTGCCTTTCCAGGTATTTAACTTACTACATTATATAAATAAAGATACCAATTTTATTATAAAACAAAAACGTATTTACAATTCTATAGGCTTATATAACTTTTTGCTATTTGATTAGCACTGGTCCTATACATAATATAACTGACATATTTTATTTTATTTTATATTTTCAGTTGATTTCCATCGCTGTATTGGTGCCATCTGGTGAAAATAATTGAAAATGAATCTTTTCTGAGCAGACTGGTCACTCTTCTTCTGTTTGTATGCATTTTTTGGTAATTTGAAAGACGTGGCACAACTGTAAAAAACCAGTAAGATAATAATATGTATAAGGATAAATGATAATTTATCACCATGAATAAACTAAAACTAATTGTTCAGAAGAGTGGAATATGGTAGTGAATGCTGTGTTCTGCCACATTAATAATTAAAAAAAAAATACTATTTGTCACCCGTTGAGACACAACCTGGTCAAAGATGTCTTGAAATTCAAATATACTACAATCTGGCAAGACAATGACACATATCTGGTACATATTGCTGTTGTAATCTAGAGGCATTTATATCATGAAAAAAAATCACAGATCTCAACTATGTATCACATCGTAAATCAGCACCATATTTGTTGCGAATGGTTGCACATTGCTTAATAATGCTTTTATTTTAAATCTCTCTGGTCTCATCTTAATGCACCAGTAAGATATCTTATTGTCAATTCAAAATAAGCACATTTGATATGTAAATTGTATTGATATGTGTAAATATATATATATATATATATGAGACATTGTTACAACATTCTGAATAGCTGTATAAATGTAATTAAAATATGCATACATGTATTTATTGTGTTAAGCAATTGAGTTGTTTAAAACACCAGAATTATCTTGTAAATATTTGTACGTTACAATATATGTAAATTATTTATTGCATTTATTTAATAAAATATTCAAAACAACGGTTTGTGTTGATGGGCGAATTCTAGTAAAAAAAATAATTAAAAAAAGCATGAGCCAATCGTCAGAACTGTGCTGACCCTTAGTTTCAAGTTAGAGATGATTTATCTCAATACAGCCTGAATAAAAAAAGATATGATTCTTCATTTAATGAAAGGCCATATATTTTATATAAGTATTTGAAAGAGGCTCAATACATTAAGCATGGAATAATTAATATCTTTAAGTTTAAGTTTAAACAGAAATACATTTCTTGTGTAGCTTTGAACTTTTGACTGACTTTTTTTTAATCCATGCTTTAGAATCAGATAGAAACATTGCTGTTACCAATGTTAATCGTTACTGTGGACATTGGGAAGATTATTCCAATTTTAAGGCCAATCAATGTAAAAGCATGTCTCTGTCAGTCACTATCACTGGGCCAAATAAAAAGGTTTTACCCCAATGCAACAGGCACCAAATAACTCATCATCTACAAAATAGACAATAATTTCCCTGGCTAAAATGATGTAATGACGGAAGCCATGCTATAGTGTCCCAGTTAATTCAGTATTTATTTAGTGATAAGGTCTCTTGAACTTTCAACATGGATTATCAAAATTAACATGTAAGGTTAGCAAAAGAAACTTGTTTCTGCTTCACAAAAAAACGAGAAAAAAAACGAAAAAAAACAGCATTTTGTTCTGCAGCCATAAATGCCATGTCAACAGCCAAACGGTTTTATTTGTCCTTTCAAAAATCAAACTAAATGCCCAATCATTGTTTTCCAGGTAATTTTAGCTGATGAGACACAAAATATAAATTTCTCTGGCCTAAAGGTTAAAAAATCGAATGAAAGTCTGATGAGAGCATTTCCTGATCAATGCTGAACACAAGAGTTTTTACTGATTGAACAATTCTGCTAATTAAATTTGAAATTAGATGGATTAGTATTTGTGAAAAGTATCAGAATTATGTGTATATTTCAAATGCTGTAGTTACAATATCAATGAGAAGTAGCGGTATATGGGATGGTGTCAGAACCTAAGGTATTATAGAGGTACTACAGTGACAATATCAATGAGAAGTAGCGGTATATGGGATGGTGTCAGAACCTAAGGTATTATAGAGGTACTACAGTGACAATATCAATGAGAAGTAGTGGCATATGGGATGGTGTTAGAACCCAGGGTATCATAGAGGTACTACAGTGACAATATCAATGAGAAGTAGCGGTATATGGGATGGTGTCAGAACCCAGGGTATTATAGAAGTACTTCAGTGACAATATCAAAGAGAAGTAGCGGTACATGGGATAGTGTTAGAACCCAGGGTATCATAGAGGTACTACAGTGACAATATCAATGAGAAGTAGCGGTATATGGGATGGTGTCAGAACCTAAGGTATTATAGAGGTACTACAGCGACAATATCAATGAGAAGTAGCGGTATATGGGATGGTGTCAGAACCCAGGGTATTATAGAAGTACTTCAGTGACAATATCAAAGAGAAGTAGCGGTACATGGGATAGTGTTAGAACCCAGGGTATTATAGAGGTACTTCAGTGACAATATCAATGAGAAGTAGCGGTATATGGGATGGTGTCAGAACCTAAGGTATTATAGAGGTACTACAGCGACAATATCAATGAGAAGTAGCGGTATATGGGATGGTTTAATTTCAGTATATGGGTATTATAGAAGTACTTCAGTGACAATATCAATGAGAAGTAGCGCTATATGGGATGGTCTCAGAATCAAAGATATATTGTTGTGGGGACAGTATTAAATTGAAATTGATTTTTATCCTGATGAGCTTTCTTAGGTTCATAAAAGTAATATTAAATTGTCCTAGCCCTAAAGATTCAAAATAAAAATGAACTGGCGACTGCATTTTATCTATATCGAATACATAATAAACAAATCTGTCTGATAATGATAAATTTCTTTATTGGCAATATTTACAGACATACAAGGTATTTTGTAAATCCATTAATGTTACCTTTCTTAGGTTGAACTCTTTTGAAGTTTCAGTCTTTAATGGTACTTATTCATAATGTATGCCTATCTATTTACCTGAAATATTACCATTATGATCCTAGCCTTTCTCGTGTACATCAATGCTTTGGATAGTTATCACATTAAGCTATCACAGATTCATGTAAAGCTCTGCCAATCCCCATTCATATTTTTTTAAATACCTTTATTTTTCTTATCATAAACTATCATACTTTTCTTACTCAAAATATCAAAATAATGATGAAGAACAATGTTTAAAAACTAATATTTCAAAGTTTGGCTTGATTTTGATAAAATCATAAAATACATAATAAATTTAAAATCAGTTACTTCAGATAAGTAACTGATAGCTGACATAGATATGTCTCAATAACTAATCACATTACAGGCAAAAGATAAGAGGTCAAATTCCCTTTACATCCTTTGTGTGATCTATTAATACCACAATATTTTATTCCGTTAGCTCCCACACCAACAAGCACTGAAGATTATTATACCCTGAAATATTGTGTGAAAGACTGACAGGTGTAATGATAAGGTTCATATTTATCTAATGATTATAGGAATAATTTACATTGTAATCAGTGAATAATATCTTTAAAAATTGGCATAGCAAATGCAGAAAAAACTCGTACATTTTCTATAATGTTATATAATCTGTACTTAATCTTTGTAAAATTATATTTCCAATATTTGAAGACTGACTTCACAATATCTTGTGGAGTTTATATATGCTAGTATTCTTTTTTAAAAATTATTTATGCATTTGTAATTTGTAAAAAGTATAAATTATATAAGAATCTCTGACTTTGACAAGACATTGATTGGGTAAAAGTCCTATTTAAATTTTTTTGCAGTTCCATTCATTGCTGCACCATTGGCAGCTAGTTTCTCCTGCTTATTGACGTCATAAACGGGCCCGGCCTCGTGGTAGCTGCTGGGATCCTTAAACGATCCTCCGAGCCTGTCCCACAAGGTGAGGTACTGCCCGTAGTTGTAGTTATAAAACACGTGGTGATCCATATGGTGGGCAGAACCATTCACAATGGGCTTGAGAATGTCCGGAACGCGGAAGTCTCCGTCGTGGATGGAGACTGTCCAGATGTTGACGGCGATGTAGAGCGCCAGGTAGAGGAACTTGTGCATGGGGAACATAAAGACGTACATGTGATAAGGGCAGCTCTGCAGGAATCCGTCCAGAGGGTGGAATGCATGGCTGGCAAACGGTGTGGGCACCTTCCACTTGTGATGCCACTTGTGAACATGCTTGTATATCGACCTGCAACACATGAAAACCAACCCCATGTTACCACTGACTATATATGGAGGTCTCTCTGGGTAGTTTTGTTGTCATGAGAAAGGCCAGGATTTGGCATTTGTTACTCAGTCAAGTTTGATGAAGAAGTGATGTGGTGCTAAGTAAAATTTGGCCTAGTCCTCTCATCATGTCAGGGTTATGCATTAGTGATAAGATAAAGTTCTGGTGTTTAATCAATTTGTTTTCATAATAAGGCAGTTGGATAATCTACTATGACCATCCTTGTTTAGCATGTATATGGCTATATAATATCAGGTCAGATAGAAGCCTGCCATCAGGACACATTGCCCTTTTCTAACAGTGACTAGGGTATCTTTCTTGCATTATCACATAGGCATGCCAACACAAACCATGGTCTTTCATAACAGGTTGTAGGGCGCTAGTTGGAGTGAGGAAAAAAATCCAGTTGTAAAAAAAATCCACTTTTCTCAACATTCAGTATGACAAAAGTAATCGTTCCAACTGGGAGTCAAAATCAACCAATCCCCTCCCCCAGATGAAGCTGAAGTCGTCCCAACTGAGCAGTCTCCTCACCCCATTGGCTATGTCATATATCAATATCAGTTCATTTGTATTGAGGTACAGTTATATTCATACATATCTAATAAATCAGACGAACATTGCCACCTGATCACCATTCACCAGGTGGCACTGCATGATATCAAGATTTACAGGTAGCGCTGCATAATATTATGACTTACTTGTGATGAAGTCCTCTATGGATCCAGTAAATCAGACAATCTGTGAAGAGAATGAAGCAGACGCTGGTCGAAAAAATGCCAAACCAACCTGAAATGCATAAAAATAATTACACATAATAACACATTCTCAAGGTTGGCTTCTTGGCCAACTTATTTGATATTTAAAATCTATTATAAAATCACCAGCCTTGTGGCCTCCTAGTTATTATTTCCTAGTAACCATGTCTGAGCTCTGATAATTGCTAAAATAAAACCCAAATATGAAGATAAAAAATTTTTTTATTGGGACCAATAGACCTCATTTTGAAATAAGGATCAAAATTGGGCATGTAGTTATTCATTTTGCCTCACATATTTCCTTTCATCATATTCTCTGAATATCCCTTGATCTTGCGATTCTAACTTACATGAAAATCAAAATCATCTATCTTCAAGGTAATATTTTTTAAGGTTTTTCTTATCAAATATCATTAATGGAAATGACAGGTTCGATAACCTAACGCCTTACCCAGACTGGAATCCTGCACGTTATCGTAGAGTCTGGAATATCCCCGAACTTCCAGCAGGAAGAGCAAGGAGGTCGGCAGCCCCATCCACGGGATAGACCTCATTGTGTACTTAATCTCCTGCTGAACCTGGTTCTGAAATAAATCAAAATAAATATTGAATCCTAAATACTGATTTGTGTACTTAATCTCCTGCTGAACCTGGTTCTGAAATAAATCAAAATAAATATTGAATCCTAAATACTGATTTGTGTACTTAATCTCCTGCTGAACCTGGTTCTGAAATAAATCAAAATAAATATTGAATCCTAAATACTGATTTCAATCATTATCTTTATATGAATAGTTTCTTCTAATTAGCCAAGATGTCCATGGTTGGTTTAGAACTTCCATCACCAATGTTTTTTCGCTAAATTTTAAAATCTATCTTTTGTATGTTTACTATAGCTTTGCTTAATTCATAAATAATCTCAGATGGTTTTATCATTGCTTTTTTGCACCCAACCATGCATTTTGAAAGCAACTGTTTTCAATTCAAGAGGCAGGGCATTCCAATTTTTTGGCGCGTATACCATAAACGCTCTATAGCCATATGTTTTCATATTAGCCCTGGGGACCATGTACTCGAGAAAATAAACTTATTATGAATAATATTTAATATGAATAAATAAAATGAATAATACAAACCTCCAGTATAAGTGGATGCTTGAGAAGTTTGTGATCAAATATAAAGAGGTAGTTGAGCGAAGCTGTGAGGAGGTAGAGAATTGCTCCCCCAAGATCTGTTATAATGTTTAGACTAAGGAACTGCCTCCAAAGGTCATCTTCTGCCCATGTGTCTGGATAGACATAAGGCGTGAAGAAGTACTGGTCTGCTAAACCTAGCACCACGTCCATGATGGTACCGCTCACTACCCTGAAACCATAAAAAACAACAAGACTTGTCTATATTCTAAAGATACAACCAAAATTTCATGATACAACTTTGTGCCACTCTCGAGAGCCTGTCCAACATCTCTTTGGCATAAACTGATAAATATAGCCTCTCATTAAACTGATCCCTCCAGCATCCCTACTGACCCAAAAAGTAGTGCTAATTATTCAAAAAAGTATCATGAAAGTTTGACACAGTGAACACACCCTTTTATTTGTTAATGCCTTAAAGTTTCTCAGTTGTGATTCATGTTGACTTCTGCATCATAATTGAATGTGAGGATTGGAACATTACAAGAAACCCCCTCAAGTTTATTTTGGAAAGAATTGACTCCCAACACCATGTTATATCTAAAGTAAAACGATTTTCAGAATCCATTATTTGAGATCATGTGACAAGACAATTACCAAATTTCTACATTAGAGAAAATAAATAAATAAAGAAATTTAAAAAAAATAACCCCCCCCCCAAAAAAAAAAAAAAAAATCAAACAAAGATGATCAACAGACTTCAAATACACTGTAGTTTTGGTAGAGCAGGCAAATGCTTGACTTGGATATATATTTGCATGTTTTTCATTAACTTGAAGATGAAATCAATTTTTGGGGAATAAAAAGATGACAAGTTTTTGGATCAATGGCCTTAACTTGAACATCAGAGGTAAAACAGATCAGCTGATCGGGTGAGTCACGTAGAAGCTCTGCTAACAAATTACTTGTTAATTCACTCAAATATCCCTGAAAACGTGTTTCATAACCAACAATTGGCACTGACGGTATTCCTGTGGTAAATAAGTTTGCTTGTCAAACTTAAAATTACACCATCCTTCTCATTTAAAAAAATAATAACATGTGGTAAACTTAACATCATTAAACGAGGATTTTGTCTTGTTGCATCAAAATATAATAAAACCTTCAATGACAATGATTTAAAGATGTGACATTCATTAATTAGTTAATGATGAAGTTCTAGAATTTGATCTTGCAATGTCTTGAAGAAGTCTGTGAATTATGGGTCTTTTGGTACTAAAATGGCAATGTCTGCTTACACAACACGACCTACCTGACTCTAGAACAGTCACGTCCACTCTCGGTCCTTGATCACGGAAAAAAGACTAATTTTGCAATGGACTTTGACAAATAGTTGACATCACAAGTCAAATGTCTGAATTTGTTGATAAAAGCTGGTCTGACAACTAGCATGACCTACATTCAATGTAACAATGATTCTGATTGGTCAAAGCAACTCACACCAGACTTCGCAGTGACACCTGGTGTATACAATCATTCAATTTATTTGTTTTACCCCCAACAAGGTCATAAAGACCTGCATTTATAAGCTTCCAACATTTCTCGGCAAGTGGCAAGTACACATGGGTATCCCTGCACGTGCACATGCCGCGAAAGGCTGGAATCTAATGTGGTTCTCTAGGAACAAGGTATGAACAGTGTCTTCCAAAGTTCTTTTTTCACGCCAAAATCCCCAAATTTGAACCCCTAAAAATGACATAGTCCAAGAAAACTGCTTTGTATTAAGATAACGACACAAACGATTTTTCAGCTGTTAATATGCCAATTGCTAAGGATTTTTTAAAAAATCAATTTATAATTTGCTTTTAGTATTTTATCAATTTTAATCATTTTAGATTCAATTTTGAAGAAACAAGAAAAAAATATGGTTTTTGGCAATATATAAGGAAAGGATAATGTTAACTTTGAGAACATTTCTTTTAAAACTACACCACCAATCTGTATAATTAAGGCATTAATCATTAATTATAATGACGCTTTTTAGTTTAAATAGACAAAATTTTGAAAAAAAAAATGTCTCATAAACCGAAGTAATTAAATAATAAAATAAATAAAATAATTAAATATATGTAAACATTTGACACTATTTGGTGTTTTTTACTTGACTTTAAAATAACATATTTCAAAATATAACAGTGCTGTGGTTATTTATCAATGAAATAGTGAGATCTTACTTATTGGTATCTTAGCAACCATAAACAACATATTTCATACTTCCGTGTGCCTCTGTATGAAGTGCCCCTGTTCTCCCTAATGTTATATCAGCACTTGGAGTACAATGAATGGAGTTGTGCAGAGGAGGTTGTGGCAGATTGGTGGCGCTAGTGTGCTGATCATGTGACCAGAGTGGTACGAAATTAGGTCAACAAGTCAGACATTTTGGCGAGTTGTTTTGAAAATACATCCGTGAAAGAAGGATCATTTCGTTGAAACATTTCATACATATGAATTTATCACTTCCAGGATTGCTTTTTGAAAGTGTTATTTTCAATTTTTAATGCTTGATTGTGGTTTGTATCATTTAGTTTAATAGGAAACAAACATGCAAATGTGACTGTCAGAAACCTACGAAATTCAACAATATTGACATTTCTATTCAGTCTGTGATTTTCACATCAATAAATTTTTGATAACAAGTAAACTATATCACCCAGGATAATCAAAATTGGAGACATCATTATTCAAGTTCAAAATAAGATTGGCAGTCTTGGAGCACCTAAGAGCTTGATGATTTGTTGCTTAAAACAAGCTTCAAATACGATCATGTTTTTGCAGACACATTACGATGTACGATTCTCGAGTTGTGCACTTCCGGTCCAGAGCTGTCATTGAAACCGTACACAAAGGCAACACATACACACTTCAGTCACAATTTCACTCATTAATATTACTCAGATATCGATGAAACTTCACAGGATGGTAGACTAGATTATGCTTGAACATATTATAAAAAAGTCATAAAATATTTTTCATAATTTCACACTGTTAGACTTGAAAACCCCAATGTAATAAAGGCAACAAGCAGCTGATGAGTACCAGCTGCACCCCTTAGTGCAACCTTGCACTCTCGGCGGGATGCCATTTGGTTTTGCCGAGTAAACTTATAGATGTAGATATAGATGTAGATGTTAACAGTTTGTATTCAAAGTTGGCAGTCTGGATCAGTTACACATCCTGACTCTAAATTCCAGATTTGACAATAATTGAGCCACAATTAGTGTATTTCTGTCACGAGTTTGTGGTTTGTTTACATTTGTCAGAAAGACTTGTAATTTTGCAAGACATGTCTCTGCAAAAGTAACCTGGTGATTTTTATTACATTGGGGTTTTCAATATATTTTGAATATGTTCAGGGGTGGGAGAGCTCTGAACCAATCTGGTCGGTACTTGAAATATATCTGGGCGGTATGACGTCATACCATTGTTCTGAACCAATTCTGAACCAATCTGGGCGGTTCTGTTATGTAAGTCTTTTTTATATCTCATAAAAAGCATCAAAATCATATAATGATCACCACAAAATTTTAAAAAATTCGTTACAGTTGAGTGTATAATAGTGTCTTGTTCATGATAGTGTAAATATTATGACATATCTATAGTGCTTTTGCAGTAATGTTTGTGCCCCCAAGTCAGGAATTACCCCTTGTTATGCAATCTTAAACTGGGGCACATTCCTGTGTTAAAATTACGCAAAAATCTCGTTAAAAATCAGTTTTAGATTATCATGTGGTTATATATGTAACTGATGAGCATGTTATTTTCTTTTTAAAATGGGTATGATAGTCGATATATAAAGATTAAAGAACACAACTTTTTCAGTCTGGCCATTGTTCACCGTACGGCACCACTCAGATACCACTCAGATTGGCTGCGATTTAGTGCACAGATTGTTGCGAGCGCCCAGAATGACGTCATTTAGCGACCAGATCAGTTGTGAGCGACCAGAATGACGCGATTTAACCAGATTGGTTCAGATTTACTGCACAGATTGGTTCAGAGCTCTCCCACCCCTGATGTTGTAGACCTAGACTTGCTGGTTTGAGAACTGTGAAGACCTCCTAAAATCTCCAGGGATAAGTAAATGTACTGAATATAATTAGCATTTGACAGAAGCAGTCCTTTACCTTCCACACGTCAGTTAAAAATTGACATATTTGGACTCACTTTTTAAAATAAAAAATCACATGTACAATTAAAAAAGAATATGAATATGTGTTTGTCAAAGCTGTATTTTCAAAATTTGATAAGTAGATGAGCACGTTTACTTTTTGACATTTGACAGAACTCTTTGTTTCCAGTCTGCTGCTGGTGAACTACATGTACACGTTTATGAGCATCAGATGAGCACCAAAAATTTTATGTTAATTTGGCACATTTTCTTTACAGGTTTGGAGCTGTCATTTCAAACACTAGATACAGTTTACCAAAAAAATAGGCACATTTATCTGTACAGGCAGTTTTTTCCAGGCAGGGTGAATAGTACCCAACAGAGGAAAGACTTGTGTTTTCTGTAAATTTTAAGTTATTGTTTTCTTTGAAAAATTATGACAACATAAATGTATGATTATTTTTTTTTTCGTAGTTCTAAGTTTGTTTTCAATTCTCCCTATCTGCTCTACCATATACGCTGCATTTTTAGAGAGCTGTGATTGTATTTCACCCAATTCTTTGCACACGGCACATCCTGGAACAGCGGCGACAGCCTCTGCCTTTCATCTTTACTTTCTCAGTTTTGCCTCCGTAATGTTGACATAAATTACATAGATTGCAATATAATTATATAAAGATTACACAACAAACAAGCTTTAGTGCTGACATTGGCTTGTCAATGGACGATGTCAGTCTGAAATTTCCCTCTCATCTTGAAGCAAGGTGGGCGGAAGTTTACAATGCAACATCTTTCCCGGCATAGCCAGAAGAGTTTTTGAACAAATTACAAATCAATATTGTATTAACATTTGGGGAGAAGAATACAATACTGGCTATCCCACTAATTTGTTTTTTCTGGGAAAAAAACCCCCAGTAAATGAGGACTGGCCTTGACGTGGCTACTGGGCTTATGCATTACGAAGAAGTCATCACTATCAGTATGCAAGTCCCCATTACTGTAAACTTTATTTTTACCATTTCATCATATATGAAAAACAAAATTATTTGATACAATATAATACAAAAAACCCCAAATGACTTGCATAATGATGTGTTAATATGTTTTATTTATCAGTCACAAATTACATTTTACATGTTTTTATTTACAGTGATAAATGTCTTTCATACAGAGTTTTGCTGCTGCATCCAGAATGTGGTATTTTTTAAAGATATAAAGTAATGTTGTTTTTTACAACCATAAAATATTTTTCACGACCATGAGATATTTTTCACATAAGTGCGATCTTTTTTCCACATAGGGGCAATATTTTTCACATATATGATTCTCAACTAATGATACACTTACATAAATGATTTGAATCTGTCTGAAATCATGGGAACATGAGAAAGGAATGAACTTGGTGCTGCAGCACAAGGCTATACCAATTGTTGCCCTTCAAAAATGTTCATGGCATGAGGTAATGGGTGTGCCCAGCTGAAGCATGGTTTCGAACCACATCTCACGATACACCCTTGGTCTCACACTCAAAAAAGCTGTTTACCTCATTTTTGCTCATATGAAAAAAATAGTGTCATGCTAATACCTCAGTCACATTTGCGCCGATTTTAGCCAAGATGCCCGGCCGATGGGTATTTTTTACAAAATCGGCAGGCATTTCAGATTGCCGAGCGGGCACCGGGAGATCATCGGACACAATTAGGCATCTTTAAGACGTCGGCCGGGTCATCGGGAACTTTTAGCTGCAACATAAAAGTTGCCGGCGTTTCCCCGATGTCTTATCAGCAAATATCATCTTAAAGTGCACAGCAGGGTCCCGGCAGTGTCCCGCAGGGACATCGGCAGATTATCTTAGGGCTGCCGGTGGCATCGTGCGGTGAAAATAGGATTATATTTATTTCATGTGTTCATAGACCATCGTCAGATGATCGCACAGGCTCCCTGCGATATATCATAGACGTCTTTAGGATGTCTTTCAGACGTCTGTCAAATGAGACAGACGTCTTTAGGATGTCTTTCAGAGGTCTGTCAATGAGACAGACGTCTTTAAGATATCCTGCAGACGTCTGTGCCATTCAGTCTTGCACGTGCCGTGCGGTGCCCTTTAATAATGTGACCACAGCTACGGCATATCTGAGATTGTTGCTGATAAACTCCCCGGCGCCCGGCAGACTGGTAAGTCGGCCGATTGTTACTTCCCGGCCGGCGCCCGGTGCAAATGTGACTGAGGCATAAACAGTTTCAATTTTCTTAATAAACATAATGGCATACATGCTGGCAACATCCATGCATTTAAACCACTTTTTATGATATTTTCTTTCCAATTGCAAAATAAATATTTCAAAAATATAAAACTTTTTGAAGGTTAAGTCTCTTCTATTGTCTAAATGCTGATCTGGCACCTTCTTGTCGCTGTATAATGCACTTCTTTGTTAACAACAGCCGTACATTGGCATTTGAAGCATTCTTCCATTCTGCAAAAAAATGTCAATGTGTTTAATGTAGAATGTCAAATGTTGATATGGCATGAGGCACAATCATTTCAGTTTTGCCAATCTGCAAAGATGTTCAAATAGTTGTATTAAAATTAACAAGATATGGAATATTGAAAGAAAAAACCACAAAGATATTTGATAGAATTGAACATAAAATAAGTTACAAAGCAGAGCAAATATGAAATAAATGAAAATTACATGGTAGCTAGAACAGATAGTGAACAATATTTTTTATGAGCGAATGACTGATCATTTTCTTACCTTTTTTATACAGAAATGAAATATTCTTGTCATCAGATTCTGGACTTCTTTATTTCTTATCGATGGCCAAGCCGTGGTGGTCAAAGCATTCATCCCGCCAATCTGCAAAATTTTTCAAATAGTTGAATAAAATAAAACTGACAAGAATATTGAAAAAGAAAAAAATCGATATAAACATGATAATGTTTGGCTGTAAAGAGTTAAGATGCCAAGAGGCACAAACATTTCAGTTTTAGAAAGTTATGATAATACACTGCAGGATCATTTGGCCTGAGGGATAAAAGAGAAATGAACCTCAAACAATTGACAAATGGACAGTTAAAGAAAGGATTTAGATATTTAAATGCTATGTAATATTATACATTTGTTCCATGCATTTTGAAACATTTCTTACATTTTCATACAGAAATGAAGCATTCTTTTTCACTGGATTGTGTACTTCTTTATTTCTTATCAATGACCAGGCTGGAGCAGTCAAAACATTCATCCCTTCAATCTGCAAAATAGTTGTGTAAAAATTAACAAGATATGCAATATTGAAGAAGAAAAAAGAACACAAAATGCTTGGCTGTGAAGAACTGAGATGCACAATTCTAACAATGGTGACAAATATATTTAATAGAATTGAACATAAAACAATAACAATACACTGTGTGACCATTTGGCCTGAGGGGTAAAAGAGAATTTAACCTATAACAATTGACAAAGTCGGAAAAATATATATTTGAAGAAAAGATTATGATATTTAAATGCTATATAATATTATGTATTTGTTCCATGTATTTTGGTGCGATTTCTTACCTTTTTATACAGAAATGAAGCATTCTTTTTCACCGGACTATGTACTTCTTTATTTCTTATCGATGGCCAAGCGGTGGTGGTCAAAGCAATTATCCCGCCAATCTACAAAATTTTGTAAATAGTTGTGTGAAAATAAAACTGACAAGAATATTAAAAAAGAAAAACATTATCATTTGTGATTGCATTATCTTTGAGAAAACTGACATTTTGGGTGCCCTGTAGATTTCTTATATTGTCACTGTTTTGTATAGAAATGTAAGATGCACAGTTTCCTGCCCCATATCTTGAAAATTATTAAATATTTCTGACCAAAACCAACAAATGTGAATAATATAGCATGTCGTTATCATTCATTGTTGATAATTATCATTTATGATTGCATTATCTTTGAGAAAACTGACATTTTGGGTGCTCCGTAGATTTCATATATTGTCACTGTTTTGTATTGAAATGTAAGATGAACAGATTCTTGCCCCAAATCATGAAAATTATTAAATATTTCTGACCGAAAGCAACAAATGTGAATAATATAGCATGTCGTTATCATTCATTGTTGATAATTATCATTTATGATTGCATTATCTTTGAGAAAACTGACATTTTGGGTGCCCTGTAGATTTCATATATTGTCACTGTTTTGTATTGAAATGTAAGATGAACAGATTCTTGCCCCAAATCATGAAAATTATTAAATATTTCTGACCGAAAGCAACAAATGTGAATAATATAGCATGTCGTTATCATTCATTGATGATAATTATCATTTATGATTGCATTATCTTTGAGAAAACTGACATTTTGGGTGCCCTGTAGATTTCATATATTGTCACTGTTTTGTATTGAAATGTAAGATGAACAGATTCTTGCCCCAAATCATGAAAATTATTAAATATTTCTGACCGAAAGCAACAAATGTGAATAATATAGCATGTCGTTATCATTCATTGATGATAATTATCATTTATGATTGCATTATCTTTGAGAAAACTGACATTTTGGGTGCCCTGTAGATTTCATATATTGTCACTGTTTTGTATTGAAATATAAGATGCACAGTTTCCTGCCCCAAGTCATGATAATTTTTTAATATTTCTCACCGAAAGCAACAAATGTGAATAATATAGCATGTCGTTATCATTCATTGATGATAATTATCATTTGTGATTGCGTTATCTTTGAGAAAACTGACATTTTGGGTGCCCTGTAGATTTCATATATTGTCACTGTTTTGTATTGAAATGTAAGATGAACAGTTTCCTGCCCCATATCTTGATAATTATCATTTACGATTGCATTATCTTTGAGAAAACTGACATTTTGGGTACCCTGTAGATTTCTTATATTGTCACTGTTTTGTACATTATGCTTGCATGATGACTCAAGATGCAACCCCTCCCAGCCGAAGGCACTTAGTTCATAGTTCATAGTAAATGGGCGACTTGGAGGCTGGAGATAAGCCTCCTGTGCTTTGCCCATATCTGATTCCAATTTTTGTCAAGTCTGCCCTTGAAGGCACCAATTGATTCGGACTGTACAATTTCACTGGGCAGACTATTCCAGCAGTCCACCACTCTTTGGCTGAAGAATCTTCTCCTCATGAGTGTGTTCGCTTGTCCCTTCTGTAACTTAAACTCGTGTCCTCTTAAGTGATTTTCACTTAGTTTAAAAAATGTATCCCTTCGTATATTTTCCCTTCCAGTGATGATCTTAAATGTCTCTATAAGGTCTCCTCTCAATCTTCTCTCCTCTAACGATGTGAGTCCCAGTCTTTCTAGTCTCTCTTGGTATGTTATATTCTTCATACCCTTCACCATCTTAGTGGCCCTCCTCTGGACATTTTCTAATGCAATCTTGTCTTTTGTGTAGTAGGGGCTCCACGCTTGTATGCTGTACTCCAGGTGGGGTCTGACATATGTTTTATACACTATCTGAAAAGTTTCCTTATCAAAATTTACAAAAGATCTCCTTATTGACCTCAGTATGCCCATAGCTTTGCTTACTGCGTGCTTTACTTGTCTTTCAGGTTTTAGATTGTTGCTAACCCACACACCTAGATCCTTCTCAGCTTCTGTCTCTGACAGAATATCTCCGTCCATCCTGTACTCGTACTTCTGGTTATTCCTGCCTTGGTGCATTCTCTTACATTTTGCCTTGTTGAACTTCAACAGCCATTTTTTGCTCCACTCATCTAGAGTGTTAAGGTCTTGTTGCAAAACCTCACAGTCGTTTTCATTTCTTATGATGCTTGATATTTTGGTGTCATCAGCAAATAATTTACACATACTGGTCACTGCTTCTGGAATATCATTAACATAAAGGATGAAGAGCAGTGGCCCTATTACTGAGATAATAACTTGTTATTGAAGATGTTGTAACTTTGTGAGTTTTTGTCCGATTCACTCTATTTAAGTGTCAGAATTTAGCCCTTGAGCTCTGCTATCATTATATCAATGTTAGATGTCATTTCGAACAAGTTTTCATGGAAAAAACGTAAAACAACGGACGTGCATTGACATTGTTAACATCAGAGCTTTCACCACATTTAAGCAATCTTCACTAAAAACGTATTTGACTTTAATTCCTAATACCTAAGATAATTAATCACGATAATTGTAAATGTGTCACACTTTCATAAACATAGAAAGACCACTTCACAGTTTGACAAATGTCCGACGATCTGTTGTTGCTCCGACGCTGGCAAGCAGCAGACTGACGAAATTGAGGCTGTGCAGACGCTAATATGTTTTAGATTCATAGGTGGCGCTGCTGTCCCGCAACCTCCTCTGGGAGTTGTGCCGTTGTAGCTTGTGTGCATGACGTCATAGCAACCCATTGTTAAAAAAACAATATATTGTACAAGCAATGGGATAGTTTCTCTTTGAAGCAATGTGCGTTACCACCAATTTTTGAGCTATTTTTGAGTTTTTGGATCTGAAAGAAAGAATCATCATTTCATATTGAATAGGTTCTGGGGAATCTAAAATGAAGTTTTGGATATTTTTTAACTTAAAAGGCTATTCCCGACAAGCCCTTCAAGTTCATATGTAGGGCTAACAACCGCCCATTTCGCGCATTTTGGTCTTTGTCAATAAATAAATATATCAATAAATAAATGAAAAGTTATCTATATCTGTGCTGTAGTGGGGTATATCCATCAGTAAAACTTGTCATTACTTTATCTTATAAAACGATGTGCGTATGTTCTTTCCTGACAACATTGACAAGTCAGAGTCGCATCTTTGCGCAAACAGCATGAACAACCATAGGCTTCGCGCACTGAACTCTCTTCAATGCCAAAAGATGAAAATTAATATATCGATCATCTGACTTACATATTTGAAGGGAAGAGCTCAATAGCTCAAATTTGAGTTGTCAATGATGTAAATCAGCCAAGAACTGACAGAGCATTGCCCATTTGTGTGTTTTTGTAACAAAATGCTTCTTCTGCACGTGCGTATTGTCACATTGGCGAGGTCACTGGGTGCAATTTTCATAACAATTGATTTATACGAATCATATCGTTTATTCTTTGACAAAAAATACAATGTTTCATTTGATGTGTGTTTACAAGACAGTTTCACAATTATCAGCCAATCCTATGGTTGCGCGAATCCTATGGTTGTTAGCTCTACATAGAAATTTTTCAAGAACTACAAAGCCTATAGAAAAAATATATATAGATACAGAAGGATGAGATTATCTCAATTTGAATAGTATTTTATAAAAAAAATGCCATAATTGTTTATCAGTGTTTTTTTAAACCAATACACAATTTTGTAAAAAAGAATTTTTTTTTTTTCAAAAACCACAAGCTTTTTGTGAGAATATCAGATATTTTGGGGTAAAAATGTTACATCAATGTGGGTTATTTGTGATATTTTTGCAAAACATTACAAATAGCATCTATTCTCACTACATTTATCTTACACAATATCTCTGTTCATAATCTTTTTAAAAAATGTAACGAGGCCATAATGATCTACTGAAGGGCCATATAGGTCACAACTTCCAACAAGTGTTGATTTAAAAAATATCAAGCTTGCGTACTCGCAACAAGAGAAAATAAAATTTGACAAATCATGGTTTATGTCGAGTAAAAACAAACCATTCTCAACAAAATCTTGAAGCAAATGTGAACGAAACGCATGTTGCCATTTCTATATAGCAATTTGCATGTTTTTTTCCTGTAGAAGCTGATTTCATTTTGACATGCTCTGGAAGTTTCAAAGCTATTTCATCATTTGTACAATAAAACCAGCCTCTTGACTCCTTCTCCCTGCTAGTGAATCCCATTTTAGGTCTTCCAGTATTTTGTTACAGTGCCTGTTTCTCTTTTCCAATTACCAGACACAAATCGAGCGGCTCGTCTTTGCACTGATTCTATACGGTCTGTATCTTTCTTGCGCTAAGGGTCTTGATGCATTTTCTAGGTGGGATAGCAAAACAGTATTGTAGGCAGCCTCTTTGATATTTCCTGGGCATGTTTATGTTGGAATTCCTCAGTTCTTCTTTGTGCAATCAGTGGCTGATAATTATGAAATTGTTTTTCACGGTAATACATCAAATGAAACATTGTATTTTTTGTCATAGAAAAAAATGATATGAATTGTATTAAAAATGCACCCAGTGATCTCACCAGTGTGACAAGATGCATGTGTGGAAGATGCAGTTTGTTACAACAACAGATAAATGGGCACTGTTCTTGGCTGATTTACATCACTGATAACTCACAATTTAGCCATTGAGCTCTTCTTTTCAAATATGTAAGTCAGATGATTAATATGTTAATTTTCATTTTCTGCACAGAAGAGAGGCCAGTGCGTGAAAGCTATGATCGCAAAGACATGACTCTATCTTGAAAATCTTGTAAGAATTTGTAAGATGATCGCTTTGTGGGATAATGTAATGACAAATTTTACTGATGCACAAAAAGATGACTGTTCATGATATGTCAGGTTTTTTATTTATTGACAAACACCAAGATGCGCGAAATGGACGGCCGTTAGCCCTAGGTCAAGACACAATTTCAAATATTCATCTTGTTATTTTTCAGCCATCATGGTCGGTAACTTGAACGAGTAATTTTGTTCATTGACCAGCAAGATCAATACCCAAACTCCACCAGAGGGCGACATGGTGAATAGTTTGCGTGTGCCTCTGATGGACTAAGACTAAGACTAAGACTAAGACTAAGACTAAGACTAAGACTAAGAATATTTTATTTTCGTCTCACCTTAGCATTAAACAAATAAATAAAACAAATCTGCACAAATTTTAAAATGCCAAGCCAGTCTAAAAAGACTCTCTAATAATTCTAGAAATAATATAATATATATAAATTGTCATTGCTATAATGTGTATAAATTGTCAATGATGGCTGGGAGTGTATTTATTATGTGTACCGGAGGCATCTCCGCCTGTGGAGGATATCAAAAATGGCTTTTGCACTAGTAAAAGCTAAATCTGGCTGGCTAAGTATTAAAATCATTTTATCAGTGTCACTTAAAAACATAAAATTATCATCAAAATCACTGGCTTGCTGGAATAAGGCATTTCTGATGTCATCATATTGTCCGCATCTGATCAATGTATGCTCTTCAGTCTCTGATTCATTAATATCACAGAACAGACAAATTCTCTCCTCAGGTGGAAGGGCAGGCCTCTCATAACGGCCAGTCTCAATTCTGATAGGTGCCACTCCTGATCTGAATTTTGCCATTGCACTTCTGTATTTCTTTGGCATAATAATTTTAACATATTGTTCACATTTGGGATTCTGTTTAAACAGACGATAAGTTCGGAGCTTATTTTGCCCTGGGCCACGCAGTGCCTCCCTCTGCTGGAGCTGATCATGCCATTTATCTGTATAGTGACGTTCCAGTACCTGGTCAAGCTCTCTCACAGCCTTGCCAGGACTGTAACCACAGTCAAGGTCCAATAAGTGCTGCACATTATTCTGAACAAAGAAATTCTGCACATGATTGGTCCAGTTTTTCCTGCCTATAGCCCATGTGAACACTCTACGGTTCAGTCTGCTTGCATCCATATTAGCCAGACGTCTCCATTGTCTGATAACACATAACCAGGTACGATGCTGGGGTTGTTTCCAACCAGTTTCTCCATGGAGTGCTGGCAATGGTGTTCTGCGGCCAACTCCCAGAAAGTATCGAGAGGCTCTGTACTGAACTGCATCAATGCAGTGGAAATTACGGTGGCCCCAGACTGAAGCACCATAATCTATAATAGGTTGCACTAGCTGATCATATAATTTGGTGAAACAGTCAAAAGGCATATTTCCTTGAGATTTATCCTTAGCCACCAGCAGGCCCAGAGCTCTGTGGGCTGCCTGTGATACTGACTTAGCCATCAGTTGGTAATCCATGAATTCATTAAACACCAGGCCAAGATATCGGTATTTATCTATGACTGAAATCTCTGACTGGCCGCAGTAAAAGACAAAGCGGGTACGTTCCACACTGGGGCCCCTCCGGAAATGGACTATTTGTGTTTTCTGGGCATTCACCTTTAATTTCCATTTCTGGCACCAGTTATTCAACACATTGAGCATCCTTTGTAGATCCTCCTCACATTCTGCGATTAAGCAAATGTCATCTGCATACAGTAACATATAAATTAGCTCCATACCAATATCCACTCCAGTACCAAGTTGTTTCAGCTCTTCACATAAATCATTAATATAAAGCGAAAACAACAAAGGGGAAATAAGGCATCCCTGTTTTAGGCCCTTTTCTACTCCAAACCAGTCTGTCTTTATGCCATTCACTCTCACACAGCATTCAGTACCACAGTAAAGTGACTTCAAAGCTGACAGAAATCTCCCTTGTTTTAGGCCAATAGATTCAAGTTTCCCCCATAGCAAGTCTCTGTCAACCCTATCAAATGCCTTACTAAAGTCTACAAAGGCAACAAATGTTGACTTATTCTGCTGTTTGCGAGTATCTATTAGTGATGACAGAGTTGACAAATGATCCTGACAACTTCTCTTCTGCCTAAAGCCATTCTGACCATCATACAGTTTTTTATTCCTTTCTGCCCATGTAGTCAGACGTTGGTTCAGAATCCATGCATACAACTTGTATATACTCGAGGCTAAAGTTATTCCTCTGTAGCTGAGGGGGTCTCTATTGTCTGTGTTTCCTCCTTTTGGGATTGGGTTGATTATTCCCTTAGCCCACATCCTTGGAGCTAGACCAGATTGGAAACATTTACTAAATAATACATGTAGGTATGAAATGGCAGTTTCATTTCTTAAAACCTCCACTGGGATGTTATCAAAGCCCATTGCTTTGCCATCCTTTGCCTTGTGCAAAGCTTTGATTACATCAAGCCTAGAAATGTCTGCCTCCAGATCCTCTATGCTAACATTGACAGGGCTGGTGCTGGTGTTGCCACCTGGGTCTAACTGTGGGGTGTCAGAGCCCTCTGGTGGTGGGGTATCCTGTGGGTCAATTTCTAGAGCAGGGTTATGCAGTGACTTGAACTCATCCTTCCATTTATCTAAAACAGCACTTTTTTCATTTGTTATAGATCCATCTGACAGTACTACCTCCCATGGTATCTGTGGGCGCCTATCCTGTTTAACTCCTAATGTTCCCACATATTTCCAATATTCCTTTTGGTCATCAGACTGGAGGAGTAACATTTTCTCTTGCATTAATCTCCAATGTCTACGTTTAGCTCTTTGTTTTTCTCTATCAAATTCCTTCTGTTTACTTATTTTCTCTGCTTTCAGCCTCTTTTTCAATTGTCCTTTAGCTTTTGACCACTTCCTGTCTGCTTCTGTAAATTTCACAAATAATTTACTTAACTTTTCACTCCACCAGGGTTTTTTCACTCTTTTCCTTTTATTGTGAAATCCACTTTTGATGTGTATTGTTTTACTTTGCATTGTTTCTGCCATACAAGCCTCCACTGCCTTACAAAATTACTTATATGAGTCATCTATGTCACCCTGTAGCATTTCTAAATTCTCAATCCTGCCTATGGCCATATTTATCAGTCTAAGTGATTCATCATCTTGTAGGAATGTGTGATCAATACCTTATTGGAGTTGTAGGGTCAAAGTGGACTAGCGCCCTCTTGTGTGAAATCGTGCAGCCAATCATAACCCTCGTTCCAGACGACATTTCGGAACGACGACGACCTTGCCGGTGGAAACAGAAAACATGGCGCAGGTGGCAGCAAGATTAAGTACTGGGCTCGCCAGCAGGGCTAAACGTGTGTATATCTCCAATCCTTTGTTTGTAAAACCGTTTATTCAAATGATCTTTTCACTTATTTTCCTATCATGTACTAGATGTATTGATGTTTGGCCATTTTAGACCACAGTAAACGTTTACAAAAGTGTCATTTTTACAGTGACCTTCAGCACCATTTTATGTCAAAATATCTCTCAAATGGTGAAAAACTGTCTCATAATAACTGTAGCAAGGACTATGTAAAGAAGAGCGAAGTTTTGTTCGAAAAAAATCCGAAAGTTAGAGTACCATCACTGTTTTTTGAAGAAATATATCATGAGCGATAAATGGTGGATTTGGCGTTTCTGTCACAAATTTCCATAGGCCCCCTGCCAGTCTCTCCGACCAATGATTAAATATAGTGGAGTTGTACAGATCTGGTTCCGGTAAAGTTGTACAGTTCCGGTGTGTACTTTTCAATGGGGAAAAAAAAACAACATGGAGACCGGCAATCGGCCTATGAACCTCGTCCACCGAAAACAACTTTCACACGGTCAATAACCATTGATGTAATTTTTCACGGCACTTCTAAGTGCATCTGTACTGATAAAACGGTTTCTGCAGCCATTGTCCAGAAGGTCAACGAGTGCATATAAATAACAATTGACATGAACCAAATCAAAACAGTTTGCATGTTGCCTTGTTGGTCCCAACTTTAAGTTTATGCTTGTACCATCGGTACCTGGTCAAAATAACTGCGATACATTGATAAAATGCCCAAATTGAGCAGCTTGACCGCAGTTCAGTGTGGCAGTTCAACAGCGCGGTCCACTTGGTATCGCGGTTATTTTGACCATAATTCCAATACACTACCCTCCGACGTTACAGGACCTCTCACTCATATCGTTCCCTACCGTCATTTATGGACAAAAGCTCCATGATTGGATGCAAGTCATGACTATTCATAAAAAAAATTATGTTGTGGACTGATTGGTAAAAGAAAAGATGAATTTTCAGACTTTGCACTGTACTGGCAGCTGTTCTGATTAGTCAGTGCCTAACTCAGACACCTGATCACAGGTCAGAACTGCTGTTGGCCAATCATGATTAGGTTATATTAAAGTAAGCAAGACAAGTATCTGGAAATTCCAAAAAAGGGCAATGGTGGCAGAGGTAGTGAGGAGATTGAACAACTTGCAAAACTATGGAAGTAATGCAGAGTAATATTTCACAAGAATTTTCAACTTTTTATTTGTGTTATTTCACTGAAAACTCATTGACCAAGACTTTTAACAGTTTTTTTACATAAATTTTACAGTATGTGTGAATAAAGGCATAATTAACATTGAATCCTGATTACGTTTATCATTTAATATGAATATGACATGTTACCAACAGTAGATAGGAATGGTTCAGGACATTTCAGTCATTTTGTGTTTTTCGTATCTTTTTTCTGAAGGTTTCGGAGATGCTGCTCAGCCAAAGCTGCAGGTGTTCTGGAAGTACGCCCAGGTGGAACTGAAGCCTCCCATGCCCAATGAGATCCCAGCTGTATCCAAAGGATTCGCCAACCTATTAAAATCTGCAGCCACTGGAAAATTCACACAGTTGACTGTTAAGGTGAATGATGTGTAATATCGTTGTTAGATATGTCAGAAATGCATCATATCTTGAATATTAATATTTATAAATCATTTGAAATCCAAGGTCAGTAAAGAAATTGGAAATTTTTGTAAATTTAAACATTTTGTCGGAGTATTTTTCAATATTTTAGTCCCGAAGCATATACTTTCATTTTTTAGTTTTCAAAACTTGTTCGTTTATTTGGACTTAACTATTGGATGCAAAGATGAAATTGATTCTTGTTAACCATATCCATATCTATGACATGGTTCCCAATGAAGAAATTTGCAACTGAAAACGTACTGTACTATGATGGTTTTATAGGATTTACTGAGGGACCTTGAAATAAATGAAGGTCAGAAATATTCTGCTCATATATTAAAGGTGCAAATGTTCTACCCAATGTGCTTGTTGATGTTATAGGAGGCATGGCTGAACACACTGGTCGCAGCTGAGATTGGATGTTGGTTCTTCGTGGGCGAGGTCATCGGCAAGAGGGCAATTGTAGGATATCCCATAGAAGGCGCTGTGAATTATGAAGCCCATGTATAAAATTTAGGACATTTTAAAGATCTATTTATAGCAAGAATTTGTTGCAGGTTATTCCATGGACCAGAATTCCATCTTTTAAATCTTAAATGGAATTGATTTTGAATGAAAAATAACATTCTTCTGCAAGATATGATGGAGAATCTAAACCCAGGATCCATTTCATGGATTGGGTACTGATTTACCTTTATGTTTGGAAATTATAATCTTGTGGACTAAAGATAAAAGTAAAAAAGAGAAAAAGACACTTGCGCATATGATGAGGATGAAATTGTATTATATCATTATGAAATAAAAAGCCATTCTTTTAATATGTGGAAACATTGTTTCTGTTAATCATATCCATATCCAATGACAGAAATCAGGAAGAATTTTTTATATTTAATTTTGATTAGGCCCAACATTTCCAAATATATATAAATAAATATATGTTTGACAATAAAAAAATTCTTTTGTGGAGTATTCCAATACAATCTCTTCCTCTAAATTTTGAAACCAGGCAATTTAATTCTATTTTTAAACTGGTCATGATAAATGGTTTTCCGTTAAGACTTGCAGTTTCACTCCCCTCGCTTATTGCATGTCAGTAAATTGACCATCACCAGAACGATGTATGATGGATTGAGAACGACATCATGAAAATTTTCAATAATTGTCAATAACCTGTCCAAGGCTTTCACTGATAGAAAAGTTTATAGGAGTGCAAATAGACCTTGAGAGGTCACCTTACAAAATTAAGCTTAATCAAGGTAAGAAACCAATAGATTGTTTCCGTCCTGAAAGTTTATGTGGTCCTAATGAAATGTCGCTTTCCTGCATGGCATGTTTATGCACAGAATTTTGGTAAATGTGATCAATGAGGCCAGACCAAATGTGAATTCTTGTATAAATATTTGAGATGATATCTGTTAAAAGATTGAAATATAAATTTGCAGAGATATGAATTATACTGAAAAGAATGTGATATTTTGGTAGAGTTTAAAGCAGACTTTCTATCACCTGGTGTTTTCAAGTGTCTAACATTTTGTATTCTGGACAGTGGACACCAGATACCTTGTCAGAAAATATACTGTTTTCAAATGTGGACATCTCCATACCGACATGTAAGATTTGTATCTATGGTGATTAAAATTTGCATTTCAAGCTCAGGGGTGCTGGCTTTGGGACTGTCAGTGGCCTTAATGCCTTGGGGCAACAAGTGTTTAATGTCCAACAAAATGGCCCTGGAACATTACCATTAAGCGTTTACCTACATTTTGTGCAAGACATTTTCTGAAGGTAATTCAGTTAATCAGATTGTTGAATCAGCATGTGGTTTTGTTGGGGCACACTGAATGTGCACCCTGTGGATGTATTATTGGTGATGCCACTATCATTTAATTCAGGGCAATATCTGCAAGTTTTATTCCTGCAGATTGACAGTTCTCAAGATGTTAATCACAAACATTGCTGTCAATAGATATGGACATTGCTGTCAATAGATATGGACATTGCTGTCAATAGATATGGACATTGCTGTCAATAGATATGGACATTGCTGTCAATAGATACGGACATTGCTGTCAATAGATATGGACATTGCTGTCAATAGATATGAAGGCACAGACTGAACCAATCTTAGTCCAGCCCCCCCCCCCCAAAAATGATCACAGCCCTTTCCAATTTTTTTTCTAAAGAAAAACAGTCCCAACACAATAAAAAGAAAGTTCCAGGCATCAGACTAAGTTATTGTAGTTTGCTTACCTGCATCTGATGCCTTATTTTATTAACAATTCTCACTTTTACTTGCATTCCAAAGCCCATATAAAAATGTGGTTTAGCAAGCCTATCATTTCAAGGAGATAATACGACTACTTTACAAATTAATTTTAGAAAATAAATAAATGGAAGATAACACCAGGTCATTGGGCATTTGAAGAATTAAATAAACATTCTTTGGCAAGTAGCCAATATAAAGGGATAAAAAGTCTGGCAGCCCCAACCTCCCCCCTTTTTAAGATTGGGTATTTCAAAAAAGACACAACACTTTGTTAAATAATACAGTTTATTATAATGAATTCTGATGACATCATTATCATGAAAACATACAAAATTAGCTCTCAGTTCCAGTGCAGCCACACTTACCAGTCTCACACTGTCCCATCTTACTATTGTTTCACAAATTATCATTCTAAATTATGATATTCCAATCAAAACCCTTGATTTATTTTATATAAACATGACATCATAACATACTTTTCACTTTTTATTATCAGTTTCCAATGTATTCTCTTCATAAAACAATTTCATTTGCTCATGATATCAATAAAAACTCCACTTTCAATAGGTTTCCTGATTTTTTTCACAACTCCTTTAAATTTAAACCTCGTTCTTTGAGGTATAATTATATAAAGCCTATCAAAAAAATCTTATAAACATTTTGCCAGTAAATGGGTGTAAATCTGAAGTCAATGTGAGACTGCCAGTGTCTGAGTGACCATAGTGAGAAGTATGGCCACCAGATGGCTCTACTTCAAGGACTTGCTAAAATCACAAATGTACAAAAACTCAGAATAATTTGGCTGATTCTGCACAGATTAAGGAGTGGATATCTTGAGAGGAAAGCATGTCATGGGGCTGATGTGTGGCAGTTCTGTAGTATTTATATATACACCTCAAGCAAAGATTCTTTAAAGCTTTTATTGTTTACCATATGCACTATAGAAATTTCCATTCATTTGGGAGGACGATTTTGAGAAGAAAAGATTTTGTCCACCAACTCTTCAAGCAGGGGATGAACAGAGAATTTGGAATATTCTGAAATAAATGTACTCCACTGTGTAAATATCTTGGTCATTAGGATAGTACAATGGATATTATAGGAGGAAAATCAGGTTGGAGTTCTTTTTCATGATTTGTGGGAAAAGGACTTAAATCCTGTCAATCTGTGCAGGTGCCGGTGAACTGTCTAATTGTCATTTCATTTAAGGTAGCAAATCTATTTTTACACAGAAACTTGAAAGATAAGCGACACTGCACATTAATATAATAAATGATGAAAGTCTATCTACATGCTCACGTCTGAAATCACATAACTCAGGATTTGTATTCTACGTTCAATTCATACTCAGACACCCATCTCTCAAGTTTCAACTGTTAAATCATACGTAATTTGTGTACATATCTGCTAAAACACAACCCCCTCCAAACTTCACCTAAAGAATCCAACAATCACTTCATCGCATGTAAATACGTTCGGAGAAATCATTATGACATAAATGCCCTCTTAACACGAAAGAGAAATTTACAAACACCTCTACAGTATACTGTGTGAGTGTAAGGGAAGGGGGTGTGGAAGGGGAAATAGGGATAGGGTCCTACAACTGGTAGGGGGTTGTGTTTTAGATTTTTTTTTATAGACGATACATGGTGAAGATTTCAGGGTTAGGGTTGCACCTAGAAGTAGTATAATATACAAAGTCCACGTATATATATGAACACCAAACATTTCTGTACAAATATGGGTGATTATATAATGATTGACAATGCCTGGCTGCGGTGCTGCTAGCAGTTTGATATGAGTTTTCTGGGAAGGCTCCACCCATAAAGATACAGGCAGTGCATTCATTTTGTAAGTTATACAAGGAACGACACATGGCCACAACAAGACAGACAAAGTGTCCTTAATACATAATAGCAATGCAAATGTGTCCATCTCTTAAATCATAAATTTCTCCACTGTTCCGGTGGTGCCATCTACATGCAGTGCCTGTATGTTTACTTTTTACTGTGCTCACTCAAATTGGTGACTATTATTTTCCATCACTGTTAAAAAGAATTCCCATATCAAACTGAACAATTACACAACATATCCTCTCTATTATATGACACATTGTGCAAGGCTTGACTCTCTACTTCATATTATATTTATATATATATAACTTAAATATACCTTACAAAAACTTATTCAAAAGTTCAAATGCAGTTCTGCACACTAGGTATTCAAACTTATTTCTCAGTTTACTTGCCAAAAATATACAATGTGGAAAAGTGTGTTTGTGTGATAGCCAATAGATTCATAGAAGCCAGACTTGAGATACACTCTACTTGACAGTTAGACACATAGAAGGTTCACATCGTCAAGTATCTAGTGACTCTTCACAATAAAGCAGTAGAAAATGTTAATGTTCATGTCAAATAATGTACAATGTATGCATGCCCATACTGACTGGTTTACAAATAACCCAGAGGTCTTCATCCTCCCCTCTCTGATATTTTTGAAAACCCCTGTGAGGCCCCTTTTGGGGTGCAAGGTGCCACTAAGAAAGAGGACAGAGCACAAAACTTGAATGACAAATCAGGAAAAAATATGATATCCTGCTATCTGGATGGGAAATGGAGTCTAAATTTAACTTTTCGTTTTATATTTTTTTTCTGTGGGAGGAAGATGGAAACAGATATATTGATAACTTCAAATCCTAAAGTTCAAAATTTATAACAATATCGACTCAATTCTTATTTTGAAGGTATATACCTAAGAAGTCCAAAACTTGATGGCTATTGCACTGTGTTACTGGATATCAGGAAAAGCACAAGACACATTTACTTCACACTGCACAGAACTTAAGCATTTCTAAATATGTGTACATAACAATAAATTGTAATATAACTGTTGAACTTACACTTTCTTCTATTTTATACATATTAAATTTATGGAGCACAAGTCAAACAATTAAATGCTCTCAAACCTGTCTGGCAATTTTATAGTTGCAACTGCCACCTGGAGGGCATTTAAATGTTCAGCCAGTGCCCCCTGGTGGAGAGTTAAGGAGCACAAGCGGGCCAGTATGGTTCCTATCACAGTGGACACTGCGGAGGTGTACTAAGCCCACGCAGGTCGGCCAAGTTTTCGGTGGAAAGTTTGGAGTACACAGTAGCACTCTTGATTCATTTCATTCATAATTAATCTGGGAATCCAAACTTAATTCATCAACTTTCCCATATCGTATTCACCAGCTTTGCATAGGGCCAGTTTTTTTTGTATTTTTTTTGTAGAAAGTTAAGGTCATTATGCCATTGCTTTCTTAACCCGAGATGCATCTTGATACATTTTGAAACTCTTCAAGTGCTGATCTCCGGTGGGAGTTTTTTTTTTAGTGAAAACCACTGCCAGCCAAAAGGCATTCAATGTTGAAGCACTAATCCTTGCAAATTAGATGCATCTCACGTCCCTCTACCTATGTCTCAGCACACACGCACACAACTTCATGAGATTCTCTATTTTACCTTGAATGTTAAGTCTATATTTAATTCATTTTCAGACTTTTGCATTAGTAGGATAAAGATTCCCATCAAGCTGTAGCTTATGTGATTCCTTGGATGTTGAATTCTGGGAATGTCACACTTCATTCAAATATTTATACCAGATCTTTGATCACTCAACGCAGGAGCGAATTATTAATTCCAATACAATACCAAACTAAACCTTCTCTCCAGCATTTCATGGGTTAAAAGTTGATGAAACACAGGTTGGAAAAAGTCCCCATTGTCCGCTGATCAGAGTCAGCAGTGGCTAAAATGTTCCTATCATATAAAACTTAAATGTCCATGATATTGTAGCAACTCGAAATGCGGCAAACCGCGACTGCTGGTTGGCACAAAAAAACAAAAAAGAGACACTACAAGCATTTATGGCGGCTTAGTGAAACAGCCTGGACACCAGCTAACACTAATTATATTCAATAAACGGAAAGCCTGCTTCCCAATCAACTGCATCTGCCCTCTGGTGGAGATTTTTCAATGTCCACCAGAGGGCATTACTTGATAGACATTTCACTCACAGTTGATCAACTCTTGCTGCTACAAAGTCAATGGACACCCAAGGTAAAATCAAAGAGAAATATTGATATTCAGCATACTAAGATAGTCTCAATGTGAAGTTATATATCTAAAACATGGGTAGGGTTTAACCTCCTGATAAAAGCATTCCTGTCGAGACAGATGTCAGAAATAATTTACTTTCGTCATGATACGTCTTGATGTCGGTTTTTTTCTCACGCATGATAATTTCTACAAGTGGAAGATGCTGGTCCCACGCTGATAAAACCACTTGATAATTCAATGGCATCGTAGGAGGTCCCACAACAGATTCAATTAGTATGTTGACATGTGCTGCCACCAACAGCTGATCAAACGCTACACTTGTCACTGCATCATAGCAGACATGGTGTGACCAATGTCAGAGAAAGTAGTCAACTGTTCTGGGACCCCTCGAAATATAATGCCAGTTGTTCCATTGTCATATTTAGTTTTAAATAATCAAGAAAAAGTTCTTTCAGTCAACATCAGCGAGGATAATTTTGTTGGATTTTATGCTATAAATTTTAGGATGAAAATGCTCATGCGTAGAACTCTTTAGTTGAGGCCCGCGAGTACTGGTGGTGAGCTGGGGAGCGTTTGGGCTCGTCCAGAGCGTAGCTTCCCTCATCCTTCTTCCTCATCCGGTATACAATGAACATGACGAGGAGTACAGCGCACAGCAGACCCACCACAGCTCCACCGATGATACCTGAAAAAACGCACCAAAAACACAAATTCACATAACATTCCTTCTTGTTATCATTCTATTTTCCTGTTTCCATTACCAGAAATCTTATGAAAAATATGTTCTTGTTTAAAAACTATACATCTTGAAATCTAGTATTCTACTTGAATTCTTGATCAAGCTGATGTTATAGATCATGCACATAGTCTATGTATATGTTGGTGGACTTGGAGGGCATGGGCAAGCTGCTCTGGTTGAAGTGTCACGATCTCTACTTGAATCACCACATTGTACAGGATCAGGTTAGTAAGAATACACACAGACTCACCCACTCATACCGACACCCGTATTATAAACATATCTATTCAATTTTAGGCATTAATCAAATTTTAAATAATGTAGTATTTTGCACAACTCTACTTACTTTGTTTAAATACATTGCCGCTTATAAATATTGCTGTATAATTGCATTTCGGGCTTATATTATCGTTTTGATTACATTAATAACAATCAATATAGTGCTGGATTTATATATATGCCATAGTGGCGCCGCCCTGGTGTGAGTGGCACGTACCTGCAAGGATGCCTGGTTGTGACATGATAGCTCTGTCTACATGGTTTTGTCCCTTACTGCTCATGGGAGAACCTATTTCATTGTTGCCGAGTCCTTCGTTTGGAGATATCGTCTGAATGTCAATGTCTGTATCTGCAACATCACCCAGACAAAACACTCTCACTCAGGGTTAAAACTACAAACAAGCTCTTAATGAGTGGTTACGGCAAAAACAAACGTGGCACCATCTGGTCAGAGAGTTGTTGAACCGAGGAGGCTGAGCGCCATGTTACGAGGACAGAAGCAACCATCTTGGCAAGCCAAAATAACAATAACAAAAAATGGAAATCAAATAATTCACATAAATAAATGAATATAATGCAAAGCAAGTTGTCATGCTGGACAACTCTATATGTACATTATTCATTTGTAACATGTCGAGAGGGACGAAGGACGGAAGGGGTACAGGTGGGGGGATTGGGGTTATTCAGCACCATGTACAGATGGGATTTCTTGCTTGCATTTTACTTACTGGCTGGTGAACCTTTTTCTTCCACTTTATCAGATTCTGTAAAACAACATCACACAAACAATAAGACAACAGATTTATCTGGAAACTTCTGAAAGGCCAATATATTTCTATCTAAAGTCTCTCTTCTACTCGGAACCTGAGAGTTACAAATTCTGAAAAAAAAAATCACAATTTAATGATCTTTCCCCTTTTAGTTCATTCCTTTTTCACATGACTCCCATTTCAATTGGGAATGGATAGGGAAACATTTCAGAGACCAATGCTGGTGAAATTGATGTGAACAGAAAACAAATCTATTAAAAATTAATCTTTTAGTGAGAATGCACAAACAAGGTTTTTGTGACAAAAACAAAAGCAGCCACTTTTCTGAGAATCTGAACAAATGGATACCATACAACATGCAAAAGACCTACAGATATACCACGATTGATTCCAAAATATTTACAAATAGCTTATATAGTTGAAACACCACAATTTCTTCACTTTATCCAAGTACCTGTGTTTTCAGTGATATATCAATCACTTTTGTTTTTTTTAGCAAACGGTTCATGATCTAGGAAATGTTCTCCTGTCTGATACCATTGTGGTCAGAAACTCAATCACGGTTACCAGCACCAGTGAAATAAATAGACCACTCACTGGGTACCTAGCTCTGGAGCAACATGTGGAGCCCTATTCAACTACTATTAATGACAATATAGTAAAGAAAACATCCACAATATCCAGCATAGCGTAAGCATATTGATGTCTACATTGCTGTAATCTAGGACCTTTAGGATGAGATTGTGGCATAAAATGCTGCTATATACAGAATCAGATAACAGAAATCTGTGGGAAAAGATTGCGCTTTGCACTTAAATCACTGTAGATTGAGTGGTCTATAATGCTGGTATTATGAGTGCCTTATAATGCTGGTATTATGAGTGGTCTATAATGCTGGTATTTTGAGTGGTCTATAATGCTGGTATTATGAGTGGTATATAATGCTGGTATTATGAGTGGTCTATAGATAATGCTGGTATTATGAGTGGTCTATAGATAATGCTGGTATTATGAGTGGTCTATAATGCTGGTATTATGCGTGGTCTATAATGCTGGTATTTTGAGTGGTCTATAATGCTGGTATTATGAGTGGTCTATAATGCTGGTATATTGAGTGGTCTATAATGCTGGTATTATGAGTGGTATATAATGCTGGTATTATGAGTGGTCTATAGATAATGCTGGTATTATGAGTGGTCTATAATGCTGGTATTATGAGTGGTCTATAATGCCGGTATTATGAGTGGTCTATAATGCCGGTATTATGAGTGGTCTATAATGCTGGTATTATGAGTGGTCTATAATGCTGGTATTATGAGTGGTCTATAATGCTGGTATTATGAGTGGTCTATAATGCTGGTATTATGAGTGGTCTATAATGCTGGTATTATGAGTGGTCTATAATGCTGGTATTATGAGTGGTCTATAATGCCATTATTTTGAGTGGTCTATAATGCTGTCAGACTGGAGTCTACCAGATCAGGTTGATATCTATAGTGTTCGCACAGTGAGGTAGAGATTCTGCTGAAGTATTATATTTTGTGTGATAATCAGTTGTACATTAATTGTGCGATATCTAAATGCACTATTTTGTTTGACAAACCAGGAACAGATCTGTACGCTCGGAGTTTGATCTGAGGTCAATTCAGGGTTAACTTAGTGTGTCAATAAATTGATCATATTAAGCCAGGAATCTAAATCCACCTAGCCACAAATTGTTTCCTTTCTCAATCTAACATTGAAAGACCAATTTTGAAATTCTAATTTAATTACTTCTTGAAGCATGTACTGACTGATGCTCCATGCAATATCTTTAAGTTTAATTTGTGACACAGTAAATTACGCCCAGATCCCTAGCTGTCCAAGACAAAGCTGCCAATTCCCTAACAGATATCTAATCTGCATTTCTACATGGCAATCAAGGATCTAATTTCCTGATTAAATTTAGATGCCAGGATGAGCCATGTATCTGTCTTGGAGAGGAAGATGCATCGGTACACTGTGTCTTATTCTGCAGTATATAACACAGCGCTTGCCAGCCAATACGACTTCCAGCCATTTATAGCTGGCAAATAAAGATGTGCATGTTTGAAGAAAACACTTAGTTCCAAATATCAAAGACGATTAATTCTCTGTCATATACAAAAGAAACAAAGAACAGAAAGAAATTAATGTGCGAATAAAGCAAAATAATATACAATGACACCTTTGAGTTTCAGGGCATTAATTTTACCCGATGAGAAATACCTGTGGAACAAATTAGGTTTACTTGCTGCACACTCCACATGGGTACACAATCTGGAATACCTTGATCTGGTTTCTTTTGTTTAAGTAACTGGCATTTATCTGTGCTGTGTTTTGTACCACATTTATCATTATCGTTAACACACAAGGTTCACACATTGGGCACATTAACTGTGCTGTTTTGATATCAGGAATATTGTTTGTGCTGTCTTCACATATCCAGCTAATTATTTGTGCTCTGTAAATCATATTGTTTGTGCTGTCTTCACATATCCAGCTAATTATCTGTGCTCTGTAAATCATATTGTTTGTGCTGTCTTTACATATCAACATATTATTAATGTTGTGTGCATGTATCAGTCATACCATCTTGTGGATGCTGTGGTTACGTATCAGGCATACCACATTATTGATGCTGTATGTACGAGTCAGTCATACTGTATTGGGGATGCTGTATGTATGAGTCAGTCATACCATATTGGGGATGCTGTATGTACGAGTCAGTCATACCATATTGGGGATGCTGTATGTACGAGTCAGTCATACCATATTGGGGATGCTGTATGTACGAGTCAGTCATACCATATTGGGGATGCTGTATGTACGAGTCAGTCATACCATATTGGGGACGCTGTATGTACGAGTCAGTCATACCATATTATGGACGCTGTATGTACGAGTCAGTCATACCATATTGGGGACGCTGTATGTACGAGTCAGTCATACCATATTGTGGACGCTGTATGTATGAGTCAGTCATACCGTATTGTGGACGCTGTATGTATGAGTCAGTCATACCCTATTGTGGATGCCGTGTTCACTTACCGGGCATATTATTTATGTGATTCTTGATGTCCTGGTTGTCCTTGTTCTTCTCGATGCTGATTCCCTCATCCGTGGGTTCGGGCTCCTTGGTATTGGTGATTTCCAGCTCCTGTTCCTTATTCCCTGGCTTATTTCTACTTCCAGGTTTTCTGGATGGTTTTTCTGGAACTGTTAATCAGAAAAGAAAAAAAAAACAATTTAGTATTTTTTTACACTCATAAATTTCAAAGTCCAAATCTAACAAGGGTGGAAGCCCCCACTTTCAAATCTGATGAAACCTGCAAGGAAAGCAATTTGATTAGAATTAGATTTATTCCCTGAGTTGTTGAAATCATTTAGTTGCAACAGCAATCAGCATAAATTCTCCAGCCATTAACCTAAATTTGGATAAAATAGATGTTTTGTGAAGTGGGCAAATTTGTTCTACACTGAGACACTGCAGATCAGCTTAATTGTAATCAAACTAAAACAATCAATTTTACCCCAGGAAAAAAGAAGAAAATAATGCAGTAAATTAAATCCTTTGATTTAAATAGAAGCTGATAATTCAATTTGTTAGGGAATGTTTTGTATTTCACAAGGAATAAAAAAGCATGCTTAATACAACAATTCATCCTTCCTGTCACTTTTGATCCTGCTGTGCCTAAGATCATAAACAAAATTACTCCACTTAAGTTTTTCTCTATGAGAAATATATACTTTCAGTGCTTATGCCTTACAAATCTCAACATTTCATTCTGATAATGCTATTTTACATAGCAATTTCTACTTATTTTATATTCATTGCTGGCTTCTTGAAGCAACAGTGTAACATATCAATGGCCACGAAGTAATTATTTGAGAAGAAAGAAGGCAGTGAAATGGTCGAGTGTTTTCACGGCATTAAGCGATCTATCACTTGCCGTTTATGTCACCAGAGAAGATTCTTGAAATAAGACAATCACCATTCCAAGCATGAGCTGCGCAATCTTTATCCACACTGGCTTCTTCTGGGGAAAAAAACCTTCAAAGTTTATCAAACATGTCATTTTCTCAAATTGTCACATAAGTCACTTTCTTAAATTGGCAATTTCAAGTGCCTGTGTCTCGGCAGGTTTGGACGGTAGTTAACGTTCAGTGGTGCTATCAAGTAGAACCAGGGGAGACAGCCCGTCACTCAGCTGAGTTAATTCCTGACTGTCGAATCAGTCTGGCTTCAGGTCCTGCCAAGATGTGCCAAATGGTAATTGTAGATGAAGATTTACCTCCAAGTTGTCACAATCAAGATATCAACCAATAGACTAACTGTGGTATCTATTACTTTTTACCAACTATCTTCTGCCTGACAACACCCTTATCTCCTTTCTGATGCACCTATCTCCTGTCTGATGCACATATCTCCTCCCTGATGCACCTATCTCTTACCTGATGATGCGCTTATCTCCTGTCTGATGCACCTATTCCTGTCTGATGCACCAATCTTTTACCTGATGATGCCCTTATCTTTTGCCTGACAATGCCCTTATCTCCTGTCTGATGCACCTATCTCCTGTCTGATGTACTTATCTCCTGTCTGATGTACTTATCTCCTCCCTGATGCACCTATCTCTTACCTGATGATGCCCTTATCTCCTATCTCCAGCCCTATCTCCATGCACCTATCTCCATGCACCTATCTCCAGCCTCATGTCCATTAATATGGCCATCTCCTTCCCATATCATTTATCATATCTCATCCTGCAATTTTCTTGTCCTTATTTTGGTGGTCATTGCTCTTGCATGTTTTCCACGCCTCAATCACAGCTGGTTTATTGTCTCAGCCGAGGTTTACCTGCTTGGCATGCTGAATACCACATTGTTGCTACAGCTATGATAGATTCTGCCTCCAGTTACCATTTACTCATGATGACCACGTCCCCAACCAATCAATCTATCAATATGATCCAATGCCAATCACAGTCCCCACCCCCCCTTGACTCAACCACATGTGCCCCAGGGAGAGGAGATACTCATTACAGTGAAGGCCCATGACAGGGCAAGATGCACCCAGAGATAAAGAAGTAAAACCTGTCACAGTGAAGGTCTATGACAGGGCAAGATGCATCCAAAGATAAAGAAGGAATACCTGTCACAGTGAAGGCCCATGGCAGGGCAAGATGAGCCATAAGATAGAGGAGAGATACCCTTCAGAGTGAAGGTCCATGACAAGGCAAGATTGGCTCATAGGTTGAGGAGAAAGACTTGTTACAGTGAAGGCCTCAGACATGGAAACGAACCCAAAGATAGATCCTAGATTTCTTTCAGATCATATCTTTCTCATCATCCTCAATAATATCCTCTCATGCATTAAAACTGCTTATTTAGAAAACATCACAGCAATGGGTTCCCCTTCTCCGATTCATTCAGCATATTGAGATATGGGTCTAGGATGATAAAACAGTGTTATCTTTTCACAATATATATGGTATATATAGTTCCAATACAATCTTCAGCTTCTCTACATACTTTCTATGCTTCTTGGAAACACTATCTTGAGATGGGGATATCAATTAGGCGTTTATCTTGTTCATGCATTTATATGAGCACATTTTAGCTTTGACTGGAAGCAGTAACTGCGCCGATGACCCTTTAACGCAGGCCATAAACAAACAATGGTTCATTCTATCCCAATCTGGAAGTTTCGTTGGTTTCAGAGGCTCCCATTTTGTAGCCATATCACTACATTATGCTGCAAATTTAGCACAATCTCTGGTGGCCCATGAAGGCCCATTTAGTCTGACAAACTGTACATCACTGCTGATTGTCATAATCAAAACACATGCTGTTGTGTATAAGGTGCCGAATGAATTGTGTTACTTCAGGGCCCTTTCTCTCTGGCAAATAAAGCTCATTGTCGTGTGCTGCTGTTAGGTAGTGATGGGTCTGGAGTTTAAAGTATGGATGTCATTTTTTTAGCTTAAGGCTTAAATCTTCACACTGTTGAAACTGTCTTAATGGGTTTCATATCCAAATGAAGGCTAGGCTACATAGTTAAATAATACAGTAACTGAAGCTTCTGTCTCTTGGTCATCATGAAATATATATCTACAGACATCAAGACTAAATGTGAATAATATTAGTGGTAAAACAAAATAAAGAAATTTGAATATCACATCAATGCTTATTGTGAAATTGTGTATACAGATTTCTTTAGATTTACATTAATTTTGAGTTCATTTTTTAGATCTAATTTTTTTTGGTCTACAGATTTCTACCAAATGACATAACTCATGCACACAAGAGTAATATAGGATGATTGCATGTGAAGATAGAGTGCTTCTCTAATGAAAAAAGCATTTTAACTATCACCATGTCAGGATTAATCTACCCTGCATTAGGCAATTAATATTAAAAATGCATCACCCAAATTAGAAAGCTTGAGAAAAAATTAACATCAAGTAGCATAAACCAAACTGACAATCATTTACATGGGGTAAATCAAGCACAAGACTTTTTGGGCTGTGCTTTGTGAGTGAAGTCTCTTACAGGAGAGACAAGTACATCATTAGCACTTGACACAGGCAACAAAGGCTTACTCATCAACAAAGACGCATTAAGAAGCCAAGCATCCCAAGAACACAGGGCAGATATCTCATGCGTGCCTAAACTTGATGTAGCGGCCTCTGTAATTCATGAATATCCATGCATCAACTGTCAAGGCTGTGGAAAATGTCAAACAACTCACATTGATGCTCTTCATTACTTGTATAAAACCTCTCATATGTTTTTGTATTTTCCTACTTTTCTTTTCTACGGGAAACAGTTTGTGACTTTTCCAGAATCCTGACTGCTTGAATTAAATAAGACTAGGGTGCTTAGTGTATTGGTGTGACTGCAATGAATTTTTTTAGTGGATACTTTAGAATCGACCATGTTAAGTGTGTCAATGAGGAAAAAATACAGCTTCTATGAGGTAACCTGTGGAGATAAAACTTGGGGGATGCACTCCAGGATATATAGTATTTTTACACAAAGATGACTTATATAAATTCAACAATTTATATAACTCCTGTGCCATCTTTATATCTTAGACCTTCAGAGTAGCCTGCCACAACCTTAGCACGTGCTAACACTGTGCGACTCACACTGTGTGACCGGAGGAGAGGCAAGACGAGATGTTTCCTGCCCATCACATGGCGGCTCAGGGTGACGTTTCCTGTACTCACTGATCACAGGTCTGATGTGATACACAACATGTAATTACTGGTCTGCTACTCTGCTCTGCATCCCAGGCTAATCAGTGCAGACACTGGATACCTCAAACTCCTCTGACCTCCTCCCAGTGCCAACCACATGAAAGGCCCTAAACTCCCAGTGGAGACCACATGAAGGCCCTAACCTCCCAGTGGAGACCATATGAAGGGCCCTAACCTCCAAGTGGAGACCATATGAAGGGCCCTAACCTCCCAGTGGAGACCATATGAAGGGCCCTAACCTCCTACTGGAGACCATATGAAGGGCCCTAACCTCCAAGTGGAGACCATATGAAGGGCCCTAACCTCCAAGTGGAGACCATATGAAGGGCCCTAACATCTGAGTGCAGACCATATGAAGGGCCTCTCAGTGCAGACCATATGAAGGCCCTAATATCCCAGTTCTGACCATATGATGAACGTTCTCATTTTAGCACAGACAACATGGCAAATACATTCTTCAAGGAACAGGCTTGGATAAAAAGTATTATTGTTGAAGTAAGTATAATAGAGAGAGTACCATACTCAGCCAGTCTGAATGGTACCCAAAGAAAGCAAAAAATCTCCCTCTGTCATAATACCATCCATAACTCAAGGACACATAACACAACAAGGCAAAAAAATGAAAACTCTAGCTTTGTTCCAATGTATCAATAGTGAGAAATAACACAGCGCATGCATCATACATCACTCCTCAGACCCATTATTCCCCTGCCAAGCACTGCAGAACCCCACTCACTGAATGAAGATGGGATGATACATCAATATCAATGAAATGTTCACAAACAAAACCTGGCCATCAGTAAATGCTCATGCCTGCATCTTGAACAAAGACTAGCCTACAATACGTCTGCATTCTTACTTTGGACATGCATTATCTAATACAGCCGCACTCCTGTGGAAATATTTAAGTGTTCCTTCTTATTCATTCCAAACTCTTACTGAATGCCACAACCATTTCATATCTTGAATTATTGATGGCAAACCTTGTAATTTCTTCTCTTTTTTTTCTCTCGTTTTTATTTTTCAAGTGAAGAATTATTTGTGGTGTTCTGAGGGGGACGTGGCGAGGCTTACTAATAGACGATGCTGTGTGGAGTGCATCTTGAGACGAACAGACCACATGACCTGCAGACAAAGAGGGAGACGCACCAGCACAAGGAGGAGAGGGCAGTGATGAGGCTGGCTACCTAAGTAAGTTGCACGAGCGACCCAAGCCAGAAACAAGTGCTCAATCACAGAGGCAAGCTTGTGGCTATCGATCCCTATTAGCACAGAGATCTACAGGCAAGGCCTGGCAAACCAAGCACATACATCTGTCTTTGCTTGCGGCTTTGTCACCTCAAATTATAAATGGTGCACAGTACACAAAGTTTCCAACAAACTTTGAAAATGTCACCACTTCTGCTGTCTGAATTCTACATATCAGAGTTGAAGAAGCTTCGTTCTTAGTCATAATAAATGTAGTTTTCAACAAATTCAATTCATACAAATTTTCATTTCAACTGGCTTGATTTAATCCCTTATTTGTTTATCACATTTTTTTTGCAGACATGGTAATATGTATTTCCAATAAACATTTAAGATTCACTATTGACAAATAAAAAAAAAATATCTAAATTAATTCTGGGTCTTCAGTTTTGAATTATTAATTAACCATTTCATGCCTGTACAAGCCAAAGGACGCTTTAAATCCTTCAGGTCTGGCAGGATACAGAATACAATAAGGCAGTCTTCCTCGCGTTAATGATCACATCACTTCTAACAATTGCCAGGTCATAACTTCATTATGCCCTATCATTCGGAGTCCCCACCAATTAGCCCCAGCCAGTTATGCTAGGGGTGATATATGAGTTCCTTGTGCTGCCCTACTATGGAGGAACTGCATGGCTCTTCCTGCCCACATCTCACCTCCTTATCTCTTATAGCCACCACAATTATACCCCAACCCCTTATCTCTATCTTGGTGCTTTTTTTGCTTTTACTATATAATGCTGGTCTCCATCTGTGTTATCATGGCAGCTGTGGCTAACCAGGCAGTGTGTCTTACTTAGTATATGTGCAGATAGTAATAAGAGGTCCTTATTTGATCCTGCATGACTCCTTACATCTTATCAGGGATCAGAATAGCTTCAGAATAGAATACGTAGGAACACTCGGCAGCCTGCTATTTTTTGCCTTCATCTCCTGCTTTCTTCTTCTTATATAGATGATACTGATCTGCTGGGCCAGAGATTTATATAGGAGAAAGTTAGCTGGGTCTCAATGCTATCACTTCCACAAACTTTTCTTGTAGATCAGAGGATGGTGGGCGAGATACTCTGCCTGCGTGGCCGGGGCCAGCATGACAGTCATGGATGTGTACAACCACTGAATGATCCCAGATGAACATCTCAGACCAAACCACACTCATCATTTGATTCTGAACCATCAAAGATTGAACACTACTGTCTATCAAGTCTCCCCTCAAGATATTGTTGTAAAGAATCTTACCTAACTTACACACCCAGAAATCAGAGGCAGAATCCTAACTATGGACAAATCCTAATTGACCTGAACTAATTTTTATGCAACTAATCTTGCTGCATTCACAAGTGTGTTTTCTGTTTCCATAACTGACTTTGCTGTTCAGCAATCTTCTCTCATGTTTGTCAGTACTTCTTGTGTTAGACTACAAGAAAGTCATCTAAAGGTGAACAGGTCCATGGAGAGTGATATTTTTTAATCAATCTATAGGGTAGAGCTATAGATCTCACTGCTTACCTTAGATTTATCTGGCAGACAAATCTCGACCAATAAAGAAGTATAAGGAGAGGGTCCTTGAGGGACTCCCAGCTCTGCCCCTTCTGTCTTCAGAGACGCTTACATCATTCACATGTCCATGGTAACCAGACGTTTTACTTGGTGGAATTCTGCATGGAATTCACCAGCGATGTGCCCCCAGTTATACACACAACCTAACACATTTTTGCATTTACATGGCCAACCTTCAAACACTGGAGTAGTGATTTAGGTGCACTCTCTAAGTTAATACTTCAACATTACATGACTGGCATTCTCAGCCAATTGAAACAACAGACAGTGAACTTTTGGCACTTTTTGAAACCTGTACTGTTATAAAACTGGGATCTGAAAACATAGTGTTTATTTCTGGTTCTCATTATGATACCATGAATCAATATTCCTTCACTATCATTCTATTCACCATTCCTTCACTAAATTCTATTGAAATTTGGTATATTCTAATTTATTGTTCCTTCATTATAGTTCTAGTGAAGGCTAATATTCTGAATCAATTTCTGCCATAATTGTTTTTGCCCCGATGTCGTCCGGCTAATTATACCTTGTCATATTTGGACAACATATTTCCATCAGACTGTGAGGGAAACTTTAAAGTAAGTGCAGGCTGTCATGGGGCTGTCTCATCATGAGACTGGCTGTATAATTTCCCTCACTTTTCACATCACCTTGGATTAGCGGATGCAACACTGAATCCTGGCAAACATTGCAACGATCACAAAATACTCCCAAAGAAACTTTTACTCTTAAGTGTAAACTTCTCTCCTCACACAAATCTTGACTTTCAGGCCCATTTTCCCCAGTGAATTTCTTGGTCGGAGGAATGGTAATTGAAATTCAAAGCATAGTAAAGATTGCCTGCAAGTAGGCAACAAACAGAGAGTGTTGGGGACGCAGGTAGAAAATGGAAGAGAACATTAAGAGAAAATGTCAACGATGCAGCAAGGAACTCTCCGGAGACACTCATGTCAGTCATACTCTTCTCATTGCTGCTGCTTTTAAGAGTGTCCCTAATTGCTCTACACATTAAATCTTGTTTTGACCCTGACAACCTTGTAGAGTTTCTTGAACCTTTTTTTTCTCAATTAAACTTCTGCTTTTATAAAAGTCAATGATTTATTTAATAATATTGGAGGTTTGACGCAAAATTGCGGAATACTTTGATGAATTATTGAGAAGATCATTGTGATGATGAATCTCCCAATCAGCTAGCAAAGCATCTCTCCGATGACATCTTCGGGAAAATTATGTTTGGACCCCTGGGTGAAATGAGCAGCTGCATCCCTCCACCATCAGCCAGGAACAATTTGTTCATTTTATTGTTTGGCTTATGAAATGCCACAAGTGTGAATTTGTGCAAGTTTATTGGCAGTGAGCATGCCTGCAACGTGTCTACACTGGCAATATGTTTGTTTTCCTCTTACTCTCGGGGGCAGAGCTAGAAATTTCAAAATGGCAGCCATGATGGATTGTGCATTTCAATCCATCTTCCATCTCTATTATAAACACAAGCACAATCCTACTGGCTAAAACAGTTCTGGAAACTTGTTTCCATATCAATTTAGCTATACATATTTGGTTATCACAAACAGAACGGATAGACATTGACAATCTGCCATGACTTGCACACCAATCATAGAACATTTGTGACTCCCCCTTGTGGCAAACTCCGACCATGCATTGATGACCATCTAGCAAATTGTGAACCATAATCAGTAGCTCAAGGACGTGGGAGTGGTATAAATGTCGTCATGGTGTTACCATGTTCCAGGCTGCATATTCGGCACTGAGTTGCCATGTGAGTGGTGAGTGATGTGTCTGGGAGAGTGCGCAGGGTGTGTGAGAGAAGGGGCTAGTCTGTCCGAGATGACACCAAGTATTGGGGCTTCCTTTGCTCTCGTGTGATGTGAGGCATAACTAAATACTTGCCATGTTGCACTCTGGGATGGTGGTCATGCTCTCGTCTGCACCAACCAACAAACAATCTTATGTTAGAGTGCTTCAGCCAATCAGCTGTATATAACACACCACCACATTCAAAGTGCATAATATGTGCCTTGTAAAAACAACTGTACATCTGACAGCCTAGATTATCTGCAGATTACATGATGTGAGCACATACAGAGGAATTGCAGAATGCTCCCCGTAGATTCTGGAACAGCCCAACATTTCCAAGTACTGATGATGGTGTGGCCAAATATTTTCAATCTGCTCAATATCAAAAGAATGATCATAAGGTTCAGACCTGGACTGCTCAATACTGAATACAGTCCCAAATATCAAAGACTTCTTCAAAACATTACTCTTTATTATATATAAGGTCAGTACTTCTGAATACTCTGGCACAGCCCAGTACTTCTCATAACTGATTGCTGATTCTGGTGCAATGCTAAGCCCGAGACTTACAAGTGTCAGTCCTTATCGGCCTTCTCTGTGAGAAGTGCTTTGTAGCAAATGTAATTCTCTACCAATCTCCATGTGACATGGAACAAAAGATGCATTTGCTGGCCCTGAAAAAAATCTGAAAGACCAAGTGAAACTAGAATAGAGCCATTTGATAACGGTGTCATTTATCCTAAAGCAACCTTAACAATGCCAAACAAAACCAGCTTCTTTCTGACGCCATTCTGGGCTCTTTTACTTGTGATGCTTCAGGCATTGTTCGACCCACCGACTTCACCGCCAGCACTCTTAAGAGTAAAAAAACTCTCACCATATTATAAAGAGGTCACATTAAAGAGAAGGCAGGTCGGGGCAACTCATATAAGTCTCTATTCACATCAGCTATTCCTTTATTCATATAAAATATTGCCTTATCCTTCTGCGGACTGGCCTTGAGATGGGCAGGTCATCACCATAGGGCAGGTTAGGTTTCCTGTCAGAATCTCTCCCAACACAGTCTGGTTGGAAAAGTTTGGAACGCGGCAATCATGAGCAATATCAAAAGGTTGTGACATTTCAATTCTATTGGATTCATCAACTACAGATAGTTAGAGGGGAAACTGTTGATGGTTCACACAGGAAGCGAGAAAAGCTTAGCCCATCCATAGATCACTTATTCCAAAAATGATGCAATGCAACAACACTTGCAAAAGGGAGATAAACCTTTAAAGAATGAATGATGACAAGGATTATATACAGCTAGGTTGGAATATGGATGTCTACAATATGGGGATCAGCAGGGAATGTCCGGTAGGAAGGGCCCTACATGGGGATCAGCAGTGAATGTCCTGTAGGAAGGGCCCTGCATGGGGATCAGCAGGAAATGTCTTGTGTGGGGATCAGCAGTGAATGCCCTGTAGGAAGGGCTCTGCATGGGAATCAGCAGTGAACGCCCTGTAGGAAGGGCCCTACATGGGGATCAGCAGTGAATGTCCTGTAGGAAGGGCCCTGCATGGGGATCAGCAGGGAATGCCCTGTAGGAAGGGCTCTGCATGGGGATCAGCAGGAATTGTCTTGTGTGGGGATCAGCAGTGAACGCCCTGTAGGAAGGGCCCTGCATGGGAATCAGCAGTGAACGCCCTGTAGGAAGGGTCCTGCATGGGAATCAGCAGTGAACGCCCTGTAGGAAGGGCCCTGCATGGGGATCAGCAGGGAATGTCCAGCGTAGGGATCAGCATCAAGCCATGCTGTGCAGATTAGTTCAAGGTTATTCTGAGGTTGAGAATCTACCAAAATGTTTTTAATTGGGGAACAGCAGGAAGGCTATCATTATTGGAGATCAATACGAAAAGTACAAAGTGGGGATCTGCAGGAATACTGCAACCAGGGGGATCAACTGGAAGGCCAGCTATATGGGGATTTTCAATAAAATCCTACATTGTTATACAGATGCATGTGATATGGGAGTGAGGTTTTACACTGGTGCCAGCCATGTGAGTGATAAGGTTTGCGAGCAATTCCATCTCCCAGCCTCGCTATGCATTGAGGATGTAATCTGCAGATGGGAAACTTGGCTTATCTGACCATACATAGCAGTCCACATGATTGTCACATGGGCCGGGATCTCTGCCTATGCCCTCTGTCACACAAGAGCTCTTGCTAAATGCAGTACTGATCATGCCCGGCACAGAGGCGGATGACAAATATACCATCAAATCAATTCGCAAACAGTCACATCAATTTACTTCTCGGATGTGTTGACCAAAAGCAAAAGGTTTCCAAGTTTGAATTTTGTTTGCCTTAATACTTGCACTCTCTCAGTATTTTAAGTTTTTTTTAAATGGTAGCACTGAAAATACAGTTTTCACAATTTCATAATAGTTCTGCACCAGACCAATGTATATTCACAATCGCTCTCCCTCAAAGTTAAATCAGGCAAACAATCTGACTTGTCTGAGTTGTTAACCTGGTATCTCACTTGTCAAAATCTCTACCGCTTCCTCAGGTGCACAAAAGGCCTTGCATGGTTGCCTGTGATAAGCCCAGATCTAACCAGACACAGGTCACGACCCCAGTACTGGTAGTCTCTCAGTTACAGCTTTGATACACAGATTACTGGCCCTGTCTTGGTTACAAGCTTGACACACAGATGACCGACTGAACCAATTACAACTTTGCTACACAGATAACTAACTCTTTTCCCAACACAGGTTGGTACGATTTATATTTATAATACATTTGAATGAATGCCGATCGTTGAAAATAAATATTGAAACAAGTCATGATGAATGATTCACAAGCATCAATTGCTGCTTCTGTACATTATAGCATCTTGTACATCGTAGGATATTCAAAAACATGAACAGCTATATGACTGGATTTGGTTGCCATGGATACGGTGAATTTGGGGCTTCCATTGGGTATTGTATTCCTATCTATGTGGTTGCCTATGAGGCACTCCACTCCCTCCCAGCTCATACAATTATTAAATAGACAATACATATCCCTGTCAATTTACAAAATAGAGACTTGGCAGAAGAACAGGAAAATATAGGGTGATTAGATATCAATGTCAGTGATCAGCATTTCTACTTTGACATTATCATTATTAGCTGATCGAAACAGAGAGTTAGTTGTGAACTGCGTGATAGTTCTCGTAAAGGTCTAAATTCCCATGAGCATTAGCAAGCACCTAATTCCTAATGTTCAGTACAGTAACTGACTTTTGGATTGATACATCATCCGGAGTTTTAGAATATGAAAATGTAACGGATACATTAGAGCAAGATGAAGTGAATGCCCACCAGGTGGCATGGCACAATACTGGCATGACACAATGTTAAGACAGCTTGGTGCTTTTCATCCAAAGCCATAGAGAAGTTGGGATTAGATATTTATAGGCTCTCTGGCTGCCACAAAGCTTGCCATATTGCCCTTTGTCCCATATATAACACAGACATGCACATTGTATGCTACTTTTGACCATAACCTGCGGGTGGCTCCTGCAACGTGAAGGGACGATGTATATGCAGCACACTATAAAGATCTCATTGTGTTGAAAAGATCCCTCTCCAAGCTCAACAGGTGTATATTTCCCTAGGCAAGTCACTTTATTGCCACTTCAGCGAGTGACCTTTAAATCAAATTTGTATAAAATTGCCACTTCTACTTATATCTCATGGCCCTGACTGTTTATTTTTTCCACTGAATTCTCTACAAAGGCTGTGACTTGGATCTCCCTACCTGGTGCTTTGACAATGACCTCTAAGTGGTGCTGTGACTGAGATCTCTCCCTGGTGCCGTGACTGGGATCTCTACCTGGCGCTTTGACAATGACCCCTCCCTGGTGCCGTGATTAGGATCTCTGCCTGGTGCTTTGACAATGACGTCTCCCTGGTATTGTGACTGGGATCTCTCCCTGGTGCTGTGGCTGGGATCTCTCCCTGGTATTGTGACTGGGATCTCTCCCTGGTATTGTGACTGGGATCTCTCCCTGGTGTTGTGGCTGGGATCTCTCCCTGGTGTTGTGGCTGGGATCTCTCCCTGGTATTGGAGACTGGGATCTCTCCCTGGTGTTGTGACTGGGATCTCTCCCTGGTATTGTGGCTGGGATCTCTCCCTGGTGCTGTGGCTGAGATCTCTCCCTAGTGTTCGGAATGGGATCTCTCCCTGGTGCTGTGACTGGGATCTCTCCCTGGTATTGTGGCTGGGATCTCTCCCTGGTGCTGTGGCTGAGATCTCTCCCTAGTGTTAGGAATGGGATCTCTCCCTGGTGCTGTGACTGGGATCTCTCCCTGGTATTGTGGCTGGGATCTCTTAATGCCTTGTGCCAGGCGATAATACACAGCCCATTTGGTTTGGGTGATGTACAGCATTGTTCCAAGCAAAGTCTCATTAGGAGCAGACCTATCAACCCAGTTAAGGACCTTCATGTCAGCCAGTGTGGCAAACAAGCTTTGCAGTATATTATGACAAGCATATTCCATGTGTGGCTTTGGTGTTGTCGTGGCGACAAACAGCATCCAGTACGCTGGAGACAAGTGACTTACAGCACCAATGCTTTGTGCCATAAAGTGCCAATATCCGGCGGAAATAAACAACACAATTTTGGGCATAAACACCCAATACGACCTCAGTATGTCAAACTGCAGAGAACCTTTATATCCTGCTGTCTCCACCAATCTCTTTCCTCCACTGGTGTTCACATTCTTGCACATCATACCATATGCTCTCAAGACATCACACAGTACAGGCAAGGCCGAAAGCTATACTTAATCCAACAACATCACATACATAACAAACTTCTTTTTTTCTCTCATTTCTCTATTGATTTGGTATCACAAACCAGTAGATATTCCCTGCTTCAGACACGCGCAGAGTGGAAAACAAACTTTAATATTGCCTGACTACTGCTCTCTCCACTCTATAAAAGCCAACTATGAATATTTACTGAGGGCCATTGAAACATGACAATGCCTTTCTCTCCCATTCCATTTCAAACCTTATGATCTTATTTTCATTCAATTATTCTATGTCCTCATTTGATGCTAATTTCAGCTGCTCAAAATCGCCGCAAATCCTGGCGATCATTTCAGAGACGACAATTGCCCATTCTATGACGCCCAAATATCATTTATTCTTGACGCTTCAATCAGATTGCAAAGCAAATTCAATAGCAATGACATAATTGATGTCTCATTCACCAGTGGATTGCAAATAAGGCAGGATGAGCGTTTACAGGGAGAGCATAAAGCTGAGCATAGAGACAACTGTGGCTCTTGTCACCTTCAATATATCAGTACATCATCGGTTGGCAGTGGCCATGAAGGCAACTTATCCTGATGACCCGACCAGGCCGGGGAATTTACGAGCCCAGCTGTGGCCAGGGCGGTGGGGCCTGTCAGATCCTCTCACGATGTTAATGGCCCAGTAATCTATGGACCGCCTAATAATGTGTCAATATGTCATCACACTAAGCAATGAAGCCAAACACAAAGTGCTGGCCAGATAGAGCACGAAAACTGCAGCTCAGATGGACCATAGTGAGGACCATGGACTCGGCTGCTGATCGGTCCCTGTCCTATCTACTGCTACCTGTCATGAGTATCTGCACCAGCATTTCCTGTGGTCTCTCATATGAACCTGTCCCTTTCCCTCCAGTGGTCAAATTTGTCATTTTTCTTTCATGTCTCTATACTTCACTTTCAATTCTCTAAGCTCCTGTTTTATCTCTATTCTCCCCTGTATTCTCCCCTGTATTCTCCCCTGTCCCCAGGTCTGTCTCACTTTCCCTGCCCTCCTGTCACGGAGTCACCTCCCTCCCAAGTCCTCCAGGTGGGGCACTCTTGAAGAAGTTCAAGGTCTGTGTCCATGTCATTTCTCCATTCCCCTTTCATTTTGTCACTCTACTGCCAAGTCTTCTAATATTGCGAGTGATGTGGCTCTTGCAGAAGCCCCAGGTCTGCAGAAGTCAATATTGCAATCTATGTGGCTAATTGGTTTTCAATATTGACGGATGCACATAAATAAATGGCTTAATTACATAAACAGAATGGTGTCTTGTTGTGCATGGGGTTATGAGCCGGTGATAAAGTAGGTCTACTCCGATAATGAACTTGACACACACATAAATGGCTGCATTACCAGGTGCTGATGCAAACTGCCTACCTCTGCAGCTTAATGGAGGCTTTGTTTCCGACCTTTCTCCCCAGCCAGCTCACCAGGCTGAGCATTCAACCCATAGGAGACTCCCTTCTAAGCTAATCATTGCTTTCTAATCAGGCTGATTGGTTTCCAGTGTCAAATGTGGAGACTCTGTCTATATATCTCCCACCTCACTGCCTTAACCGTTCTCTATCATATCTCTACCCTTATATATTTAACATTTACGCAACAACAAGTCACCTTCACTATGGCAAAAAGATGAGTCTGACTTTGGTAACTATTTCTGTAAAATTAACCTGAGAATGCCTTCTTTGAAACAGACCAGTAAATTATCCCTGTGATGTCACAGGTGAACACCTTTTGTGACCTTCCCTGAACTTTGTGTGACATCAGCAAGCGAACCCCTTTGTGATATCATTAACTTGCCATTCCGGTGACATCGCTCAATGAACCCTGTCTTTGGCATGTGGAGGTTTGCAACATTTCTGTTTTATTCATGCACAGCACAGAGCCCTACCATGACCTTCCAAGACGACCCCAACCATACAGGGGGAATTCAAATTGTATGATGCAAAGTATAACAAATCTTGGGTGCTATAATGTCACATTTAATCAACAGATTCCCTAAGTCCCACATATTTATTTAATCATTTCCTGAGCACTGCCTTCCCTAGACACATGCATGCCTATATCATTTAACAAGCTGCCAAAAATGACCGGAATAGGCCGACATCTGACAGAAAATAAAAGCATTAACTGGAACCTCCATTAACCTGAGCCTCCATCAACTGGAATCTCCATCAACCAGAGCCTCCATCAACTGGAATCTCCATCAACCGGAACCTCCATCAACCAGAACCTTCATCAACCAGAACCTCCATCAACCGGAACCTCCAGAAGTATCATTGATCCCAAAATAAGAACACCATCTGGATCCTGTTAGTTACTTAAGCGCTAAACTTGTGAAGCAATCAGCTATCATTAAGGGAATGCATTTATAATTTTCATATGAATTTCTTTGAATAAAAAGGCAGGCTTGTTATTGGTCTAAAAACAAGAAATATTTTTTTTAAAAACATTGTATATTGCTTCAGACTGGGAAAAGTACTTCGTCCCAACTTTTTTTTAAACTGAGCACCCAGTTCTCAGAAGGATAGACTGACTTTAAGTTTGATTTGATCATCAGAACAACACAAGATATCAAGCATCATCTTGATCCCAATAACAGAAATCTTCTCCATTTCCTGCCACAATGTTGTGTGGATAAAAATAACTACCTAATAATTGTGAATGTACTGCTGTCAAAATGTCACCATCTCACGTAAGCAAGCTTTATGGTGGAATTGGGAAATCTCAATTCACCAAAGTCATCAGCCAGCGAAGGGAATCCATTAAAGTCGGATGTGGCAAAGGTCTCAGTTTTCCACATATAAGGTCATCAACCCTTGCTTGGGGAGCGGGCAGCTGGTCGCTTTTTCTGCCGATGTCTGTTAATCAAACAGTACTTACACTACAGGCAGCACAATTCCAGACTCAGCGCTCATCACCGGCCCCTGAAGAGCCAGGTTACAGCTCCCATGATTACCGATAAAGGGATGATCGTTCCATAGTTACTGACAACAATATGGACAAATTATAGGCACTGGTAACAGAATGGTCACAAACTACCAATATCAATCGATATCCTTCTTCATGAGTCTATTACTGATATAAAATTTCATCATGAAAAGTGGGAACCTCAAATGACTTTTAAATAAGAATAGCCCTAACAGGACCTGCAAGACCTATACCCTTTAACACAGAATACGTGCTAACTACTGCGATGCCAATGAGCCTGACAACTTTGCGTGTCTATGTTCTATCTCAGAATGTGCAGCTTACACCGGGTCTTCTCTCCCAAAGGTCCCCGCCAGGCGTGCTCACATCCACAAGCCAAGCATCCAGGCTGACTTTACCTCCTGGTAAAGCAACCTTACTTTTGCTGCCCTCTGGTGGCGAACATTGCAGTTTGGGGGCTCCCAAAAGAGCAGAGAATTGCGAGCAATAAACACAGGCTAACGTCCCCCTGATGACTGATCTACAAAGTGTGTCCAAACACCGCCACCATATTTGCTGATCTATTAAGTTTTCTAATAGATTCACTCGGACAAGTTTGGAGGCTAGCAGGCCTCACTGCATCTCAATATTGCTTTTCAACTGTCTCGGAGACATCTTTTACAACCTACTAATTTCCTCATCCCAGAGCGCTTGTAAGTTCAGTAACAGCTCAGAATATCTAACGACAATACCCTCCCTCGAATTACAACATTCCATATTGGCATTCTAATACTCATCCGAAACATATTTCAAAATTCTCCCCCTTTTCTCTGGCTGCCATGGTAACCAAATATTAGTTATGGGAAATCAAAGTAGTGGCTATGGTCTCACTGCTCAGACTGTGGCGAGCTACTCAATGCTGTCAGAAAACACCCACAATGCACTGTGCCGATTGCCTATTCCGACCCTGCCATGTCCAGTTGGGTTTAACAGCTTGTTTCAAGCCTCTGCCCCAAATTGGCTCTTAAGCACATCGAGCGAAAATTGAAAATTGCATAATTCCACTTGGGTTGGCAAGGATTGTGCGTCAGACTGTGTGACCATAAACACAATCAATTACAACCAACCTGTATACTGTCTGTTCCTTGTCTTATTTTCTGCTTTCCCTTCACCTGCTCAAGCATGCTCCAGTCTTCTACCTTTCAAACTGCTTCATATTTACTTCTCTAATCACCTGCATATCACCCTAAGAGTTGTCCATATTTTGTCCTTCCACCTGCCTTGCTCAGTGACCTCACCACTTCTGTCTGTGTGTCCACCTACCTATTTTCACTGCCCTACATCTTGCCCATATCCAATGATCCACTTCATCCTAAGCAAATCTTGTTCTACCCAAGCAACATTTTAATGACAACCTGACCGAGTCATTTTGTGTCTCAAAATCACTTTAATGTTTCACAGACGTAGCATTTGAACACTAATTGATCCCCACAGGCTAAGCAGCATCTTGAATATCAGCTATCTAACTAAATCAATGCTCATTCAAAAATAGCTTCAGTAGGATTTCCAGCACACCAGTAAGTGATGTCTCGCACTTTCAAAATTCTCCTTATCTACCCAAAGCGTTTTGAAAGCAAGGTCTCTCAGTTAAGCCTTGAAGCCAGGAAAAACAAAAGTCTTTAACTGTATGAACATCCATTGTCCATGTTTAACTCAGTGAACATTTATTCTCCCCGTTCACCCAGATTCCTTCGATAAGTAAATCACCATTTTCCTCCCATTGCCAGCATGAGAAAATGCCCAGATAGCCCTCTTTTCGGATTATCCGAAAAATCAAGTGGATTACTTCTTGACAAACGCAGCTGTATTTTACCCTTCCTTATTCTACAAGACAAGTTGGGGCTTAATGTCGGAGATATTACCCATGATGCATCACACCACTCCCAGCCTAACCATCTACTTCATCAAGCACCATTCACTTCCATTTCATCCTGGTTTGATTTCTTATAATTTAGAGTGATTACTTTTTGCTACATTTGACATCACCACTTCACACTGACCCCAATCAAGCAACATTTTATGGAATCGCCATTCAGTCCTTATTAGAGCAATAATCTTTGTGGCAGACCTTGTGAGGAGCAACTTGCTCCTATAATTCCACCCAATTTTATTTCTGCCTTCGGTGAGAAAAATGGTCTGGTACCAAAAGTGCCGTCCTTACAGACATGTGTTTTCTATTGGAGTCAACAAGCTCATCTGCAACAGGAAGTACAGTTTTGAGCACATTTTTAAGTGTCATGTGACCCTATGGAGTCCAGACTCGTGGTCCTATTAACACAAGTTAACTGCACTGATTTCTATAGTGAACATGCACATAGGGAATGGCAGTTCTGGTTAAGTGTCCACATTTCACACCTTTCTATCGATGGGAGGTAAGTGCATTTGCTGACCTGCTGTAGGGATGACAGGTTCATTTGCAATTCTTACATCATGGCAATATTCACCAAAAGATGGCAGCAGTGTGAAAAATGTTACGATTTACTCATATTGATATTTACTATCCACAAAAAACAATTTCTTAATAGCATGCCTCCATTTTAGAGAAAAACTAATTAGTTTGTGTAAGAAAGTTTACCTTGAGCGTGTGAAGAATAATGAATAATTGAACCTGACCAGATAACAATGGCAACCCCTTAAATGCAAAAAGCCCATCTACTATTCCATTTTAACAAAATTCTTGTCAAACACTATCTTTCAAGATTAAAGCTGACATAACCAACTCCTTCACGAAAGCTGGATAACAACTTGATGGCGTATTCAAATGAGGCTTCATTTGATGTTGACTACAACTTAATGTCACCAAAGATACTCCCATCTAAAGCCAAACTCATTCCCAAACACACAAAAACCAAAGCTTTGCTCAGAAACCCTTGCAATGATCAGCAGCCATCAAAAAGGAAGTTGCCTCACAAAGGCTACCTCCACAAAAGCTTTGCCACAGGTTTGTAGCACCAATCAACTTGCCATTGTTCCTCCCTGTAATTGCGTCACATTGCCTACACTCATCGCCACCACAAGTCTCAGTGCTCCTTAACTATTCCTCTGCCTGTTTTTGGTCTTGCATTTTTTTGTTGGCCAATCCTACGCTTGCCACGTTCACAGAGCTCTTGTGGACACTCCGGTTTCACCGAAGTCGAAACCTCTGTCATTTTCTCCCAGTCCTTTACTTACAGATCAATCAGAACGTGCTAATGTACGAGGAGAAAGACTGGGATGTTTTCCAGCGTGTTATCATAAAGGCAGCACAGTGCCTTTAACTAATATTCAAAATCAATTTTTTTCCTCATCTCAAAGATTGTTCTCTCAGACCATAACATTTTCCACCCTAAATAATCAAAAATGCTTAAATATTAATAAGAACATGATAATTCAAGTGCATTTACAAAGTTAAAGATCGCATACTTCAAAGTGCCAAAATGAAAAAATTCTTTAGTTTATGGCAAATGCAGATCATAGGAGTACGGTGATTGCCTCTTTTTACTACTCGTTATTCCCTCAAGTATAACCACTCACAGCGAGGAGCAACACAAAATTGATTTCTGCCGTCTAAATCCAACGTATGCAGATTAGTCTCCTCTGACATTTCCATGCTAATCCACAAGGATTATCAAATTCTATTCTCATCCTCTGCTAAATTATCATCACTTTCCTACAAGCTTTGGTATCCTACTTTACTCTAGTGGGAGTCCTCTTATGAATATTATATTTACACAATCTTAAAATATAGCATAAAAATCTCATATTGCTTTTGTCAGCAAATTGAAGAATATATCTTGAATAAATATTAATCTGATCTGTTACTTTCCGTGAGTTTTACTGAAAACGTTAATATAAAGATATGGCAAGAACAAAATTCAACAAAGAGCGTGCATGTAAAACAGTAGAGATGAGCTTGTGTAAGATTCCCCTTATTACATTCACAGAGCGAGTGGCGGCACATGAGAGCTGCATCTGAGGCAATATTGGGCATGTCATCATCCTGGTGGGAGCCAGGCAGCCGATCTTAATCTTACTCATACATCTGATATTGCCTCACACTTTTAATCAATCTGCATATGCTCAACTCTCCCATTAGTTTTGAATTACATTGCAATTTTGTAGCGCTATGAAATGTATCTGTTGTGGCTTGATGCTACTTTATTTGTGTGTGCTAATCCCTGCCATCCTGCGTGGCATTTCCAGCCCGCTCTTTCTTTCTCTATTTCTGCCAGTAAATATGACATAGGTACTTGGTACTTGTAAGGGCCTGCGACGTGATGCAGCAACACTGTGTGTATGTGTTATTTGGTCCTTCTCGGGGGTAGAGAGACATGCCTTAGACCCGCCGGGACGTTTCTCTATCAACTATTTGCTTTGAACATTCAGTGGGCCTTTCATGTCTCAGTAACAACTGCCTCCCCCCAGAGAGTATGTGCCATCGTGGATCTACATTTCTATACAGCTGCCACTGCCTAGATAAAAACCATTTCTGGGCAGCAAATACTTTACATCAAATTAAGATCTCGTTCACTCATTGTTTGACTACACTGGCACTTACCTTAGAATCATTTCAATGTTTCCTTTTCCCCTGTGTCACATAAAGCCTGATTCGTTCATATGTTTCATGTCAATGTTGCAAAGTTTGTTCAGCAAACTATTATAAAACTGCCTTGGCACAAGTGTTTGTCAAGTTCAATATGATCCAATGGCTGGATATTCATTTCAACATATTCACTGATGAATAAGGCAGGCCTGCTCATTGCTATATCCAATACCTTTTCACCGAGCAACACATGTCACAAAAAGATCTATTTCCTTTCATTATTCACTCTGAACATGAATAAAACACTCAGCACAGTTTTTTATATTGAAAGATGACCTTTCCATTTCAAACTCTTTTTCTGTCTGAGCGGACCTGATTTTATGCCTGACTAGGAGAACTATTGATCCCTGAGTGGTGGCATCAGTTTTCCTTGTGGCACTCTCTAGTGTCTTTTGTAACCACGAAAAGAATACAGAGAACCCACAATCCTTCTAGAACAGGCAAACACTGCGTCACTTGAGCACAAAATAGAACACCTACACTATACTCTTAGGAGCTACATTATAATAGCCTCTAAGAATTCATAAAATGAACCTTCTCAGAGAATATAAAAGGAAAAATGACCCCTAAAAGAACAATTAATGTAGTTACATCTGATATGCCAAGATGAGAGGTGAGATGTGTAGTTCTTTTATAATGCACTACTATTTGAACAACTTCCATAAACTTAAACCAGTTCCAGGGATACAAAACGCTTACTTTTAGTTTTATCCAATTCAAAGTCAAAGGCAAGGGTTAATATTTTATCCAATTCAAAGTCAAAGCCAAGGGTTAATATTAGGCACTGCAGATTAAAGACTGTTTAGATTCAAATGTTGGGTAGAAACTCCTGCCAAACATCTTTTTGATTCAACTTAAACACAACAATGTAAGGTCATTTTATCATTTCAGATGTAGCCCAGTAGGACCTCAATTCAAGGTCAAATAAATGTTGGGAATCAGCAGTTCATGAGAAATAGAATTGAGTCCATTCACACTTAAGTAAATTCTAAATTGGCTATCTTATCTTAGTAATCATCTTAGAGGTATAAAACAAGCATGGACTATATGAAACTGTTTGCAGTTGGATTATTAGGACCAAAAGAATTGCAGATCAAATAACTTAAAATATTCAGCTTAATATAACATCCAGTTCATCAATAAGTCATCTCCAAGAAGAATGTGAAACTCTTTTTACTCAAAAGACGTTAATAAATAATTCATACCACATAAGCGGGGATCAAATATCAAACAAATCAATATATTGGTTATTTCAAATTACCAGTGTGATGGATCTGCAGAGAGAAGATTGTCTAAACTTGCCAAAATGAGCACCACAAATGCATTTTTTCCTTTTTTTCATCTCCAAAGTATTAATCAATATTAAATAGCTTTGCTAGTGATTGTCAAATGTTGACAAGCAGAGCTAAGAAGCCTTGGAGAAAAAAAAATAAAGGACTTCCAAACAAACAGATAGATACAGTCATCAGAAAGCAGACCAGACAGAGCAAGGATCAAGCATCGAGACGCCTTGCTCAAGACAGACCCGACCTCAGATCACCCACTTCTTGGTCTATAACAGTCACCTTTATGTAGACCACTGATTCAGACAGACCCGATCTCAGATCACCCACTTGGTCTATAACAGTCACCTTTATGTAGACCACTGATTCAGACAGACCCAACCTCAGATCACCCACTTCTTGGTCTATAACAGTCACCTTTATGTAGACCACTGATTCAGACAGACCCAACCTCAGATCACCCACTTCTTGGTCTATAACAGTCACCTTTATGTAGACCACTGATTCAGACAGACCCAACCTCAGATCACCCACTTCTTGGTCTATAACAGTCACCTTTATGTAGACCACTGATTCAGACAGACCCAACCTCAGATCACCCACTTGGTCTATAACAGTCACCTTTATGTAGACCACTGATTCAGACAGACCCGATCTCAGATCACCCACTTGGTCTATAACAGTCACCTTTATGTAGACCACTGATTCAGACAGACCCAACCTCAGATCACCCACTTCTTGGTCTATAACAGTCACCTTTATGTAGACCACTGATTCAGACAGACCCAACCTCAGATCACCCACTTCTTGGTCTATAACAGTCACCTTTATGTAGACCACTGATTCAGACAGACCCAACCTCAGATCACCCACTTCTTGGTCTATAACAGTCACCTTTATGTAGACCACTGATTCAGACAGACCCAACCTCAGATCACCCACTTGGTCTATAACAGTCACCTTTATGTAGACCACTGATTCAGACAGACCCGGCCTCAGATCACCCACTTGGTCTATAACAGTCACCTTTATGTAGACCACTGATTCAGACAGACCCAACCTCAGATCACCCACTTGGTCTATAACAGTCACCTTTATGTAGACCACTGATTCAGACAGACCCGGCCTCAGATCACCCACTTCTTGGTCTATAACAGTCACCTTTATGTAGACCACTGATTCAGACAGACCTGACCTCAGATCACCCACTTCTTGGTCTATAACAGTCACCTTTATGTAGACCACTGATTCAGACAGACCTGACCTCATATCACCCACTTCTTGGTCTATAACAGTCACCTTTATGTAGACCACTGATTCAGACAGACCCAACCTCAGATCACCCACTTGGTCTATAACAGTCACCTTTATGTAGACCACTGATTCAGACAGACCCGGCCTCAGATCACCCACTTGGTCTATAACAGTCACCTTTATGTAGACCACTGATTCAGACAGACCCGACCTCAGATCACCCACTTCTTGGTCTATAACAGTCACCTTTATGTAGACCACTGATTCAGACAGACCCGGCCTCAGATCACCCACTTCTTGGTCTATAACAGTCACCTTTATGTAGACCACTGATTCAGACAGACCCGACCTCATATCACCCACTTCTTGGTCTATAACAGTCACCTTTATGTAGACCACTGATTCAGACAGACCCGACCTCAGATCACCCACTTCTTGGTCTATAACAGTCACCTTTATGTAGACCACTGATTCAGACAGACCCAACCTCAGATCACCCACTTCTTGGTCTATGACTGTAACCTTCATGTAGACCACCGATTCAGACAGACCCGGCCTCAGACCAGTAATCTTCTAGTAGACCACTGACTCTGAAAGACCCGGCCTCAGACCACCTAAGACAGCGTAAATACCTAGTGGAATAATTATCAGATCTGGCCCTAATATTTAGAACAATTTAGACTATGCTAAATCAGTAAAAACATGCGACTTTCCAGATTACATGATAAATTTCAGAGACAAGGCTAAATGTTCGATATTTGGAAGGGCTCAAATCTGACTTCATATTAATTTGTGCAGCACAAACTTCAGATATAGCATGATTTCCTCAGTCAACTCTGGGGCAGACTTATCATTTTGGTGATGGTGATAAATTCATAAGCATCGGTCAATGGCCTTGGAGCTATGCTAAGTATTGCTTTATTTGCAATGTTTTTGAACATTTTCTGGAAATGCCTAAAAATTGCTTCATAAATGTTTATTTAAATCTTTTGCCAGCGCAGATTTGGGCGGATGACAATTTCAGCCAAACTGTTATTTTGATTCTCATTGGCTTATATTGCCATTCTTTTCCAAAGTGGAAGGCTCCGTGTCAATTCACTGAAAGCTATGACATTTTTTTCCCAAAGTCATAAAAAGATGGAAAGAACTTGTGAGCCTTATGGAAAATAGATAGAATTGGTCCCCTGAAAATACAACCTCTTGCTTATTAATAGCAAACATTAGCCAGAATGACTCAATCAAGCATGGGACCTGAGAGATGAAGTGACACTATGAAGCAAAGGACCTGAGACAAAGTGACACTGTGAAGCAAAGGACCTAAGAAACAAAGTGACTGTCAAGCAAAGGACCTAAGAAACAAAGTGACACTGTCAAGCAAGGGACCTGAGAGACAGAGTGACACTGTCAAGCAAAGGACCTGAGAGACAGTGACACTGTCAAATAGGGGACCTGAGAGACAAAGTGACACTGTCAAGCAGGGGACCTGAGAGACAGAGTGACACTCATGCAAAGGACCTGAGAGACAGAGTGGCACTGTCAAGCAGGGGACTAGAGAGACAAAGTGACACTGTCCAGCAAAGGACCTGAGAGACAAAGTGACACTGTCAAGCAAAGGACCTGAGACAGAGTGGCACTGTCAAGCAAAGGGCCTGAGAGACAGAGTGGCACTGTCAAGCAGGGGACTAGAGAGACAGTGGCACTGTCAAGCACTGGACCTGAGACAAAGTGACACTGTCAAGCAAAGGGCCTGAGAGACAGAGTGGCACTGTCAAGCAAAGGGCCTGAGAGACAGAGTGGCACTGTCAAGTAAAGGGCCTAAGAGACAGAGTGGCACTGTCAAGCAAGGAACCTGAGAGTCAGGGTGGCACCAGTCAGAGAGCGAGTCTAGGGGAAGCATTAATACACAATGTTCCCAGCAGAATGTTTGCCAGATCACAACATGTGCTTCCCAAATTAGACGCGCCCACAAATGGCCTGGCTCTGGCATCCTATATGGACCCGCTGATGTTAGAATTCTGCGTGGAGATGATAGACATGCCACATCTTCAAGTCTGAGCACTTGTCTTATCCATATTTCATGGGTAAACGGCAGAGTCATAACCACACAGAATCTGTCCAATGGTTCATGATTAACTCCGATCAGATCATAACCAAGGTCTACCTCTTGGGACCGGGGTCCCTTTCTGCATGGCAAAGACAACTGAGTCAATTTAAACTAGTCATGGAAGAAGCCACGGGGGTATTCTAACTTAAACCAGGGAACGCTGGCTCAGTAGATAACTTTCCTGATTATTGTAGTTCTCTAGGGAGCACTCATTGTCATACAATTTAATTAAGGATTGTATTGAGGATAAAAGTATTCCTGTATACCTTATCCCTGTGCACTATTTGTGACCTCTCTAGCAATATTTATACAGAATGACAACAACTCCCTCCCAATTTCACATCAATTTTACATGCAAAAATATGTCACTCACCTCAATACAGGCTGACCACTATTTAACCAGTCTTGTGAATTTCTTGGGTAATCGCATACTGTTGTGTAAAGTTTAGCCTGATCAATACTGGCTGTGTGCCTGTGAGGCACTCCTGCCACGAGCCCTGGCTTCTGTCGAGTGAGGGGGGTCTGGCTGTGTCTGCCGGGTGTGGAGGCAGTTGGCCGCCGCCGAGTGTGAGGACCCCAGCTGCTGCTAGCCCCGCCAGATGATCTGCTGCACCCGTGTGATAGGTGCATGTGACGGTTGTCAATACCAAAGACAAGACAACTTGATGGAATGTGATACACTACCCCTCCCCTCTTCCTCTACACCCACAAATCATAGTAAGTGTGACCAGTGCAGTGTGCTTTAAATGTTCACAATTCTCACTAAACAATCAGTGATTTGGTTCTCCCTATATGATTTCCAAATGATTGAGTTATGCCCTAAAAAATCTCAAGAATGACTCTCAAACAAAACCATTACAAATGACTTGATGGGATTGTTTCATATTTTTCATAGGGTTTTACATCAATTTCTAATGACATAATGTGCATCTCCAATACAATCACAAGTTTGACTCCCTGAACAATCACAAGTTTAAATTGGTGGGTCTCCCTAAACAAACACAAGTATGAATTGGTGGGTCTCCCTAAACAACCACAAGTATGACTTGGTGGGTCTCCCTAAACAACCACAAGTATGACTTGGTGGGTCTCCCTAAACAACCACAAGTATGACTTGGTGGGTCTCCCTAAACAACCACAAGTATGACTTGGTGGGTCTCCCTGTGCAATGACAAGTATGACTTGGTGGGTCTCCCTGTGCAATGACAAGTATCATTCATTGAACACAAAGATACATCTGTTTACCAAATGATCACACCATAGGCATAATTCAACATATTTTATTCTAACTGCTCTAATATACACCATATATTCATATTTGTCACGTAAAAATGCTATTTTTGTTTATGCTTTTCACATTAAAGACATGTCACCATCTATTTATAACTGAAATGATAAACACACCTGAAATGGGAAATTATTAAAAATATGTAATATCAGATGGCCAATACAGATGACCCTTTTTATATATTGAAATCCTGAAAATAAATTAATTTTTTTATTAACATTCAATATTAAAATATATACTGTATACAGAGAAAAATTCGCGCCTAGTTATTTTCGCGCCATCGCCATTTCGGACAGGTTCGCGCCGTTTTATTTTCACGAATTTTGGATTTCTAAAATCGATGGATTTCACAGAATCTGCACGCAAAATCCGCTTGTTGATATCTTGTTTAGAAGCAGAGAAAATCGAGTTTGAAATCTGCTAAAATTTTTGAATTACAGTGAAATGATCCTAAAACATCGATTATCTCAGCTGTCACTGGGTCAAAATGGTCATGCTTGGTATCAAAATGACCGGGAGAGTCCCCTCTTCAATTTCGCGTCCATTTAATTTCGCGAATGACGTCCTGGCGCGAATTAACGCGAAAATAAAAAGGTCGCGAAAATTTGTCTGTATACAGTATACAGTGTCAGACTCCTAGAGGCTTGGTATATGCATAGTGACAGACCTCCAGAAGCTTGGCAAATATAAAGGACCAAACTTCCAGAGGCTTGGCAGATATACATTGCTAGACTTCTAGAGGCTTGGCAGATATACATTGCTAGACTTCTAGAGGCTTGGCAGATATACATTGAAAGACTTCCAGAGGCTTGGCAGATATACATTGCCAGACTTCTAGAGGCTTGGCAGATATACATTGCCAGACTTCTAGAGGCTTGGCAGATATACATTGCCAGACTTCTAGAGGCTTGGCAGATATACATTGCTAGACTTCTAGAGGCTTGGCAGATATACATTGCCAGACTTCTAGAGGCTTGGCAGATATACATTGCCAGACTTCTAGAGGCTTGACAGATATACATTGCCAGACTTCTAGAGGCTTGGTAAATATACAGTTCCAGACTTCTGGAGGCTTGGTAAATATACAGTTCCAGACTTCTGGAGGCTTGGCATATATACAGTTCCAGACTTCTAGAGGCTTGGCATATATACAGTGCCAGACTTCTGGAGGCTTGGTATATATACAGTTCCAGACTTCTGGAGGCTTGATATATATACAATGCCAGACTTCTGGAGGCTTGGCATATATACAGTGCCAGACTTCTAGAGGCTTGGTATATATACAGTGCCAGATGTCCAAAGCTGAAGCTGATATGCCAGACTTCCAGAAGTTCAGCATATATACAGTACCAGAATTCTATAGGCATAACATGTCAACATTATTAATATTATGACAATAATAAATGTAAGTTATTTCAATAGCAAAGAAATATGTACATATCTATGAAAGATGAATACATTCCACAGACAAATTAATACACTGAATAAATGCTATGACCACAACTAACCTACTTACCAGGAAAAAAGAAAGCAAAATTGGGGATGGCACAATATGGCACAGAAATATGAATATTGCAGAATTCACCACCAGGAGGAAAGTAATATGAGATAAGGGGAAATACGATAACCATAAATCAATAATATATTGCCAAATATACCCATGACCGCAAAACCAAAATATCTAAATAAAAAACATGATCCTGAGACTGTTTAATTGAAATATACAAGAACAGAATACAATATATAGTTATTCTCCATCAGAAGCTTGAGTTCGGGGATTATCATAAAAACAAAGTGAACATAGCTCATAAACACCAAAATAAATACTATATATAGAAGGACAGACTAGGTACAACATAATATACGGAACTATAACAAAGCTAACACAGTTCAAGAAGTGAATTGTGCAGATGACAACAAGCCTTGACCACTAGCGACACCTAGTGCACTGCTTCAAGTGCCACCTGGGCTAAAGACACCTACTATTATCACAATCGGGGCGCTGAGGAGCGAGGCGGCGTGTTTCTCCTATCTCGCGGCCAGACTCGTTGACACACCAGCAGTGGCCAGTGCTGCCATGGCACTGCATCTTCTCAAAGTCACCATCAGCAGTGCATCGTGGGATGTAAACACCGACAAGACCCTTTTCCTTCACAGATTCCTTCAGCCGATTACATGGGCTCTCAAACATGCCATCTGGTGGGGGATAACAAAATCACACATCTCTATATGATCAAATCATTTTGGGGATAGCTTAGCTAATGAGAAACCAATCAACCCCAGATCATATTAGCAAACTTTCTTAATCACTTCTAATCTCTTATCTTATCCTTATTATTATCAACACCTTGAAGTTTTGAAAACAAAAGTTGTAAACCAAAAATTCATAACTTGATAACAGAACAGGATAAAACTGAATAATATACATGTGGAATCAACTTTGGTTGTATGCTTATTTTTCTTTATATTTTATATTGTCTGTGGTTGTTGAGATGATTATATCAATTTTGACAAAGGAAGTGTCCTCTGGTGGGCATAACAAGCAGAGAAAAACCCAGTCAGGTGCTAAGTTATGAATTCTATTTGATATTACTAATCGTGATGCCCTCTGTTTTAAGGCGCCCCCACAACCCCACAAATACCATTTAATTGAATAGAACTGATGCTGTCACCTGGTGGATAAGCATCTATTCTCATCAAAAATAAATGTAAATAGTATGTATTTCCAGCAACGTGTATTATAAAAAATATTTCTATAATCTTATTTTCTTCAGTGATAATTAATCTTTTGAAAAAGAACAATGCCCATCAATCAACTTAAATCTGTGCCTTTTCCCCCCTCAAGCCATACTATACAAATGCCTGCAATTACTGTGTGATCAAAAACCCTTAGACTATTAGTTGTCAATCATCTTATATATATAAAATCTTAAAATCTAAAGAACATGTCAATCGAGTTCTGACATTTTGGGTATTGTTATTTTTTTGTCTCATATTTCCCTAATGTATTGACATCTGCCTATAATATGACACAGGCAATAATAAAATCATTAATCCTTGAAGATTCCACCTGTTTATTGGCTGTGTGAATTGTTAGGGTTCAGTTATTTGATATTGATTCTGCTCTCAGCTGGCACTTGGAGCTATCATCCATTGTTAAGTGCTGTCCTCTGTGTGAGTTTTTCCCTCTCAAGTGTCTGCTCACTCAAGTGCCATCTGGTGGCTTGTTAAGTTGCGAGAAAGTGATCCTCAGACTGGTGGTGCCCTCTCGTGAGAGTATGTTGTCCACAACAGAAGCCGAAACCTTCCATTTTTTCTTTATGATATTTGGATTCAATTACTCAGTCAAGAGAGGGATGACATAGAAATTTGATATATTTGGTGCTAGTTGTTTGTGGTGACATTTGTGAAGATTTTCCAAGATTCCTTTAAAACTGATAAATATTTTTTTTTTCCAATTTACTTGTGAAGTCAGTTTTATTGACTTGAATGTAAACTGATACTGGTGACTGTACACATGGCCATCGAGGCTGAGTATGTTTCCTCTCCCATTTAGCAAACACGAATATTGACCAGCCAGGCAATATAAATCCTGCTCCAAAAACCTCAGTAGAAATTCATCAAGGACACCAGGATGTTATTTCTATTTGGCCCACCCACCACAACAATCAAGCAATTTCACATATGTGAAGTACTTCCTTCCATTGTAGTCATATTGTAATCATGATTTCCACACAAACTGCAACAAGCACTTCTATCTTGGTTTTTTTCCTGCTCTTTGTGATAAGATATAAAAGAAGTGTTTTATAAGCTGTCACGTGATCTTGTGTTTCCAGTGAATGTGACAACACTGTGAAGCCCATATTTGAACACATTGTGAGCATGCAAGATCTGACATGTTTTGTGTGAAACAAGTTCTTTGTTTGGTGATGATCATGTTTATATTGGGTTCACATTGACTCAGTTAAGAAGCCAATTCATACTCTTAAAAGAACTCTCAAAATGTTTTATGACAATACAGATATAAAGATAAAATTTATAAGATTGAGATAAAATAAGAACATCTCCTGATCTTGATAGGTCAAGATTGCCATCTGGAGGTTAAAAGAAAACCATGCTACACGAGAGAGTTCATCTCAGATTTTGGACAAGAATCCAGCAAAGACCTGTCCAGAGAGGCCAAAGATAGAAGTCCAAGAAGTGATAATTCATCCATCAAATCTCACAGCCATGTAAGGTCAACATGACCTCCACGTCAAACCCTAGAGGACAAACCATACCATATGTTATGACCTCCTGACGTCACCACTGATCCAAAGTGTCGGCTCCAGAGATAAACACAAGATCATTTTTTGGTTAGTCTTTGCAAAGACCGGCCATTTGGCTTCCAGAAGTCAGAACCATGCCATAAGATGTGGCCTTCAGAACTGGAAGCAGCATGGAGATGTGAAGGAGCACTGACATGTAAACATTATAATGCACAACATCTCCACCAGAGGTCAGCACTGAGATGTAATATCACCTCCAGGGGTCACCACTGCCACATGCAAGATATCTTCTACATGTTTTAAGCAGAGAAAATGCAGCCTAACATTTTGAATTCTACATGAATGCAATTTGAATTCTGCATGAGTTAAGAGCCACCATAGAGGCAAAAAAAAAAAAAATTATTATCTCCTTTGTATATGAGACAAAGCTTTGTATTACCTCAGGAGGTCAGTATCAAATCATCCAAGAGGTCAGTGTTTGTATCAGAGTACTGACCCTGCAGGCCAGCACATTCCAGCATTTTTCAGAACGGTGCCATCCCCAATAAAAATCTTATACCATGCAGTAAGTCATTAACAAGATTAAGAAAAAACTGCCCTAGTTACCATTTAAGTTAATTCTTAAATCTAAAATAATTGTTTATAATTTTGTTATTCAATACTATTAAATTGAGATGATTAAATAAGAGTAAGTTAAAATTGCCACACTGACATGCATTTACAGTATAAGGGTGTAAATCTGTTATATTTTGTTGTTTTTGTCTGTTGTTAGTCCTTTCTGTTGTATTTCTGTGAATAATGATGATTCTATGCATCCAAAATGGTTATCCACTTTATCATAATTGCACATGTTATTATTAATTTTTACATGGACTATATGTGTCATTCATATAAGTAAAGTAATTATCTATATATATATTTGTTTGTCTTAAAACAAAAAGACCTTCGAGGTTATATTCACGGCACAAGGTGTTTATCATGGTTATTGCAATAAATGTGACATACAAAAATCTTTTAAATATACAGAAATATAGTTTTTTTTATAGATTATCAGGACATTAATCATATTAATGTATGGTATAAACAAGGCTAAAATTCTAAATGATTCGCATGAAAATGAATGGAATTCTGTAAAAACAAAAAGACATACTTGAGATATACAACTTAGTATATAAAAACTGAATGCATCATATTAACCAATATTTAAACAAGTAGCTATAATTGTCATCGGCAGGTAGTCATACCTGTCACTGTCAGGTAGTTGTATAATTAACATGCCATAAAATCATTTTTTAATCAAACTTGGCTTACAGATGGAGGAATAGATGTCCTGCATTTGGTGGTTTCTATACTAATTAAAATATGAAGTCTATAAGTTACTGTCAGGCAGTGTTACTTGGTCATTGTCAGACATTTGTTTTTGACACTGTCATGATGTTGTATTTGTCAAAGTCATGTAGTTGTATTTGTCACGGTATTTGTCGCTTGTTCTGATCACCAACTGCCTATTTCTGAAAGGGGTGTTATTGGTTCCTGCCTGATAGTTGTACATACCTGCTGATCCTTCCACTTCGTCATCGTCTTCACTATCATACATTCCTGAGTAATCATCAACACCATCATGCTGCCGATCCCCACTTGAATAGTATGGATCCTGAAAATACACACATATCATGATTATCTTTAAGAACAAAAGAAAAACACCATGTTATATCTGATACATGAACTAGGTATTTAATCAGAATAGGGAGAGAGTAAACATTTAAATTTCGAACAAATATTCATCACATCCTGTCATGGAGCCCAGAGAAACGGTGATCATTTAATTAAATACAATCAAAGAATCCAGGCTATTTCTAACAAATTTAACTTCTTGAATAAGACCTATATCTCTGATAGAGAACTTGCTTGGTAATTACATCTCAATGTGTGGTCCTGTAAAGGCAATTTCTAAAAAGCTCCCCACAGTACATAATCAGGTTTGGTTTGTGTTTTAGGGAAAATTTTACAAGATGTAAACCTGCAGCAAGCCTATCACATAGCACCGTAATGCTATTGTGCACAAATTTATATCTATTTGGAATTGGCCATATCTCACAAATGAAATCATCGGTCCTTAATCTGATTGCATGAAATCCCTTTAAAACCCTAGGATCCAAAATCAGGCCACCTCTGGTTGAAAAAAAACCCAGTACCACACTTGATGACAATTATAAAACAGAAATTGTAAAATAGAAATTGTAAAACAGAAATGGACTCCAAGTAACCACCGCCCATCAATCAATGCAATATTCAGTTTGTGCTATGTATAGAATTGGACATTATTCAAATTGAACATATATATACACTTACAATACACACACACACACACACACACACACACGGATGAACACAAAATCAATCACATAACTGTCCACTTCATGTCGGTTCAAAGAAACAGGTGGGCCAAGTTCGTGGAACATAAGACTTGTTAGGCAGTTTGTAAAATGTCTGCCGCACAGACACTTATCAATGAATGATAAGCTAAGTGTTTCAGACATACGACTGTAAGTAACTTAACAAGCTGAAGTGATCTGTCACACCAGGTGTCTTACTGCACAGACACAGGTGGTCTGAGTGGGCCAGACACATGACTGTGTCAGTCGGTCTCGTCATTAAGGATTCAGTTAGACAGGACTGCTTCACACTGCCCTCTGGTGTTGGTTATCTTCCCTTCACAACACATACAATACAATCACTCAGGGTTCATCCAGTGAGAAACCACAGACAAGCACTCTTCTCAAAACAACATTTAACCATTTTAACCATAACCATATAATCTTGTTATTGTTGTGTCAAGTATTGATAAATGAAGCATTAAAATCCTACTTGACAAGAAAAATTAGAACCAACAAGTACAATGTGCACAATTCTTTCATTTTCCTACTTCATTCAGGTGGTTTCTGGACAGGCCCATATTGCCCAACAAGCCAGCTCAGCATTGCCATAGCAACCGTTCAGCATAATTCAGGCCTTTAGGCCATAGAAAGAAGGGATTCCCAACAGATTCCCCAGGCAACCATACACATATATGTGCCACACTTGGAACGTGAGGGATGAGTCAAGTCATATACATAGGGTGCCACCTGAAATATGTCGCCCCTCACTATGTTCAATTCACTCATTTTAACGTGATGAAAACCGGCAAGTACCGGGTATCTGCCAGTAGGCAAACCAGGCACATAGCAGCTTTCAAATTAAACTGATTAATCAACAAGAGGTAGCAAGTTCATGGCACTGAGCCACCAAGACAGTAAGTAATAGCTGGTCATCACTAGGTGTGAACTCCCAGTGTAAAGGCTTGAATATCACAAGGTATGAAGAACCCAGAAGAAAATAAAGTCTTTTGATATGAAAAATATCAAACAAAAAATACCAGCATGAAGGCTCATTTATCATAAGATATGACATTATATTGCAGAGTTAAAGGTTCATGTTATTCACAAGGTGTGAAAAATGTTATTCACAAAGACTGAAAACTCCAGCATTAAACCACCTATGGGGATTATGGGGATTCTCAATCCATAATAAGGTGATTTGTGTTTTGATTAAGTGGATATTTATTTGACCAGGTGTAATGATCACATAAATTGGCATTCCACAGTAACTTGGTCAAGAGCACATGTGAAGGCATCATGCCAAATAGGAAAATATTCTGTGAACTCTTTCTTGTACATGTACAATCCCCAATTACGCCCATTAAACACCAGGTGTTTCGGAATAATTGGAAAGAATGTCTAAATGGATGAAACAAGTAATTTTGGAAAATGAATGTTGTAATCTTGTCTTGACCACTGTTGTTCACTTGAAGAGAGATAGCTAGCCAAGCGAAGCACCATGAATTGTTTGTACCATGCCTTGTGGCAATGTATTCATTTTGCTGAGTTTTCGTTCATCATCATAGCATAAAGCTTTGCCTCGATGGGTCGTGTTATATGTGTGCTTGTGGGACGCCTGCTCTGTACAAGACTTTGTTGTTGCCATCACTTCCTAAACATAAGGATGAGATTAAATGGAGTATTGTCATATGCATCTTAATATGGGTGTGGGCACAGGGACTGGCAGCCAAATCTCATAAGCAGTTACAGAGGTAGATATCTTAATCTACCATACTAAAAGAAATACTGGACTGATGTAAATTAAAACATTTTCAGAAAGAAATTTTTCCCATAGAAAGTAATTAATATCCCCATTTCTACCATGGTAGAGAGGGAGGCATCACTGTCTTCTTTAACATTCTACTCATGCCCTATTTTAAAAGTATTTGCCAGAGCTGTGAAGCAAATATTCAAATAGCTTTGGCCTTTATGTCTATTCTGGCAGAGTACCAAATGAACCAAGTGGCTTGCTATTTGCTTGCTCAGTGATCATGCACATATCAGCTTCGATACTGACATGCTAATAAAGTAGCTTGGCTGTTTAACTATGTAAGAATGTGTGCCATTGATCTGGCCAATATATAACAGTAAATACAGTGCAATGGATTATCAGGCCTCTTGACGCTGCTCATCCCTCAGATCAGGGGCATTCTCCTGGAAACATCCCATAATACTTTGCACATTTCTGTGCCTTCACTGGGCAGTAATAAATTGAAATTTCACTTTTGTCAGAGATTTGTAAGGGCTTTCTGTTGCTGTCACTGATCATTTAAATTCTACAGAAGCTTTTTCTTAAAGAATTGTAAACCAAATATTTTCTGAAAGAATCTTTTAGAAAATATTTTTCCGGGTGGGTAAAGGTGCTTAATAAGTTATAGTACTCTATATTTAGAACACGTTCTTACCAGGGTTGCATGGTTTCCGCCGCATGGCGGTATATACCGGTATATACCGCGGTATATACCGTCTCGGCGGAAATAGGTTTCCGCCACCCAAAGTGGCGGAAACTGTCATAAACTCCAAAAGTCATTAATTTTCTGTCTGTTTCTCCAGATATGATGAGCATAACATTAGTTTAAACATTTGAAGCAATATACACATACTTTAGACCTATATATGTACTGTATTGGGGGTGGGGTGGGAGCATCTCTTGTCTGAGGTGTCACAAAAATAACTTGACCATGGCGGCGTAAACTGTCATAAATTCCAAAAGTCATTTATTTTCAGTCTGTTTCTCCAGATATAATGAGCATAACATTAGTTTAAACATTTGAAGCAATATACACATACTTTAGACCCATATATGTACTGTATTGGGGGTGGGGTGGGAGCATCTCTTGTCTGATGTGGCACTAAAATGAACTGACCATGGCGGCGTAAACTGTCATAAACTCCAAAAGTCATTTATTTTCAGTCTGTTTCTCCAGATATGATGAGCATAACATTAGTTTAAACATTTGAAGCAATATACACATACTTTAGACCTATATATGTACTGTATTGGGGGTGGGGTGGGAGCATCTCTTGTCTGATGTGGCACTAAAATGAACTGACCATGGCGGCGTAAACTGTCATAAACTCCAAAAGTCATTTATTTTCAGTCCTTTTCTCCAGATATGATGAGCATAACACCAGGTTTTTTTTAAGTAAGATTCATATATTTCTGACATGTAGATATTGCATTCAAGGGGGAGAGGGCATCTCTTGTCTGATTTTGTACCAGTGAACTGATGGCAGTGGCATAAACTGTCATAAATTAAAAAAATAATTTATTTATAATCAGTTTCCCAGGATATAAATAGCCTAACACCAGGTTTTACATTTGAAGTAAGATGCATATATTTATCACATGTAGATATTGTATTCATGTCACAGTGCAATGATAAAATGTGTCAGAAACTGATATTGTCATCATAAATTGTATGTGCATATGAATCCCTTGATATTCCTGAAAATATTAAAATTAGCTGGCTGCCAAAAACTCTTTATTTCTTTAGTTCGAAGGTATAATAATTTATTGGCACACATTATACATTATGATATTGATTCTTTTTTTTTTGTACTTTGGGTTTGATATGACAGGACTTATGGGTTTATGACAGTTTCTGATGCTACAACAGTTTCTGCTGCTTAAGTGTGTTTTGAATCAAGAATATATTTTTGACAACATACCTACATCTTCATTTCTCTTTGTAAAACCTCCCCAATAATATTTATGTGAACTTCCAAGACTATTTTCTATAAGTTCTAACAGTCCTTATGGGTATGGATTTTGTGCCAGAGGTTTCTAACACCTGATTCTGTGGTTCTAGACAGGCCTTATGGGTTCAACAGGCCTAAAAGGTTTCTGCCAGTTTATGGCGCTTAATTGTGTGGGTGTCCAAAACAGTTGGGTGCTTATTTTGAATTTATTTTTACATTTTATATGATCTTTGTCACTACTTCTTAAAGTAAACACATGACTAACATAAATATGTGACAATCTGCTGGGGGTAGTAATAGAAGTTATGGATTTATGACATGGGAACAGAGGTTTCTGACAGTTTCCGCCAGTTTCCGCCGGCGGAAACTGGCGGAAACTGTCAGAAACCTAGTTTCTGACAGTTTCCGCCAGGCGTCTCGGCGGAAATAGGTTTCCGCCGGCGGAAACCCAACCCTGGTTCTTACACAGATGTTATAACAAACATTCTTAAACATAGGAAAAAATATTTCTCAGGTAATGAAAAGCTTTTTTGAAAGAAGATTTCTTTTACCATGTTATATCCAATCTTATTTTCTTGAAACTTGTTTTGGCAAGTCTTTCCTGGCCTATGAGCATCATCAGTCAAGTGCCAAACATCTATCAATGTATAAAGCCAAAAATGCCAGGTGATGACTGTACAAACCATATCTGAGATGTGTATACGTGACCGGATAGATGTTTGGATTCAAACTGATCGGGTATTATTATCCACATAAACAGCAGACTTGAAAGAGAAAAAATACTTGTTTCAAAGCCATCTCCCACTCAGTACCAGTGGATGAATAAACAGGCTAAAGGCAAGTGGGATATATGTACCAAGCTTCAGTGCCTGGTCTGACCATTCAACTGATGATGTTTTCCGCTCCTTTTTTAGTATTGACACTACACATATTTCCCGCTTACCCAGACATTGCTGGGCGGACAGGTCTTTATTATGATAATATCTTCTCCGGAACTGTGTTTTCATGCCATTGCCATTTATTTCCATGAAAAATAAAACAGGTATGTCCACTATTAGAAACATATCATCTTTCTTTTCATACTTGGAGGCAAATTACCTGTCATTTTTTACTCTCTGGTTGCAGTCTGGGAATTTAGCAACCTAAACTATTTCATACATGTAATTCATTTTTTAAAAATTGCATTAAAAATGGTTTGGGCTAGTACACTTTGATTCAGGCTATTGCAAATTTCCACTTACTAGCACAACTGTCCAGTCGTAGTTTTTAGCCCAAACTGCACATGGTTGGACATAAAAACCTTGTTAGTGACCTGTATATTGTATGTGTGAAGATACCCCATGTAATTTAATACTTGTGTATTAATTTGCATCAGTAACCCGGTGATGCAAGCATCAACACAAGGAAGCAATCTACAACAAGCATCCTATGTTTACAGTCACACTGGACGGCCAATGTTTTCATGTGTCAAGATGCTATGGATTATTGGCTAGATATCACAAGGGGAGATGATTATTAGGGATTACGGATTATCCTGGGTTTATGTTCTGTGGATCTCATTGGTTGACCCAATATGTCTAGACAAACCATCTCTGTTGTGCGAAGCCCTGGTCTCCCAGCTGCTTGAATCATCTTATTCAACAAAGACCTTCCAAGCCTTCTTGGAAAATAATTTTAATGTTTCACCCAGATTTGTTTCCATTTTATCAGGACGACTATTAATATGTCACCCTCCATGCAGTGCATAGATTTACAACTGTCCACATAACTATTTTCCTTCTAATTTTTCTGCTGTATGTGAGAGTTGCACTTAAATGGCATGACCTGTACTGGCTTTACCCCAGCATACTCACCCTTTGTCCTCACTCACCCCTTTGTCCACTGATAAACATGGGGCACAAATCAAACAGTGCTATGCATTTTAAAGAGAGAAAGTAACTTGTGGTTTTTGTATAAAATACCCCACTTGAGTCACAGTGTGAAGAAATACTATGAGTAAGACTTAAATGTAGGTTATTGTCTAGAAAGCTCCATAGGAACGTAAAAGAGAAATACTATGAGGTAGACCTACCTGTGGGTTATTGTCTATATCTATAGTGTTGTGGTCTTGGTTCTGTGACTTGGTATTTGTTCTCACCCAGTTGTCTAGTGTGCCCCAATCATCTTCTCTTTCTCCCTAAAATCATACAAAAAACACATAAATTAAGAGCCTGTTAAAAGAAAATTGCAATTTTATACATGGATAAAAATTGGTGAATAAAGGGGTTATCTATGGGCAATGGCTGAAACAATTAGGGCAAAACACAGATACATGTATGACCTCGCAACCACATTATGCCACATCTTTGGAATGCACCCGGGCCGGTTCACCTTTGACAACCTCACAGGCCACATTTATGCTTGACCACATATATGTTTGGCACTGAGATATTAAATGATATCCACCTCTCCCTGGGTCACAGCATTAATATGTGTTGTAGCTCAGCCTCTTGACTGGGCTTCAGTGGTGTGGACCTTCAGGGAAAAGGTCCACATTGGATGAAAGCACCCAGCTCTGCCTCTAATCTACAGACATTGAAATTTGTCAAACAAATACACTTCTGCATGTATTCCTTTAGCACAATCACCACATACTGTTACGAGGAGAAGAGATGAAATGAGATGGGATGAAGGCTTGAAAATGTTTTACATGCTTGAGAATTCTTTAATGTGTTAATTACAGACAAATCAGCAATTTTGAATAAAAAGGTAACCAGCTGTTTTTTTTTAATTCACTATCAAATTCAGCTATTTCCCAAAATAAACAGATTGAATGTTATGATGAAAATATCAATAAATACACCAATTATTGAATCAGAAATAAATGAGTAAAATGAGTTCAGTGTTGAAACTTATGGTCGACCTTTTTAATGCTTAAATTTTAATAGAAAGCAAGAAATTTTAAAGGGCCCTTTGGCAGTTGCAAGACTTGTTATTCATTCTCATGTCTGCAGCTTCCAGTCAATTCCAACATCCAAACATTACCAACACTGGCGCTGCACTGGCCACTCCTAACAAAGTGATTCCCAACTTAGTTACCATGACTAAAATACCCGCTCGCAATGGCCGTCGGCAGCCAGGGTTAAACAGACAGTGACACAGTCATTTGCCACGGACTCTGCCACACAATTGCCCACACTAAGCACTCAGATTGATCTCATTCAGGCTTCACTTGGTGCAATTTATGCAGCTTGAATCCTGGCCCATATCTTATTTGTGACTACATCTCTGTGAAGATGCCCCCTGATGCCTTCATTCCAGTCTTGAGGTGTTGGACCGTCTTGAGAATCATTGACAAAAACTTTAATGACAAAAATGCTAACCCTTGATTTGACCGTTTTAATATAGATCTATAATAACATTCACACATGCCACATAAATATTTTACAATTATACATATACATATATATTGCCAACAATCTTCATTAAAATGTATAATATACTCTGCGAGACTGCACATAGCAACAGGTTGCAAGGACAATTGGTAACAACTTGAATTCGCCCACTAGAGAATTGCATAATTGTATTAAATCCCACTCATTTATCAATATAATGACACTGGCGAATGCACTGTGGTCACGAGGAGCAACACCCACATGACTGATACAGTGTACTCTTTCCATGAACAACTCTGTCTTGACTTCCCAGATAATATTGACAACATTAGACAGTGTGTCCATGGCCACAGTAAAATATATTGATACTCAGATGGCAGCAAACTCCTATACAGTGATCAATAGCAAAGCACAGACAGAGCTGAACAAGTTCATATGGGGCCATTAAGGTCCCTTCTGGTTGTTACGCAACCTTATATTCATGCATACTGTTTAGATGGCATTATAAAGTCAAGCAATTGCAGTGATCATATTTGTCATGGTTGCCATCTTGACCCTACTCACTGTTTGCCTCTAATCTTGCCCGTGCCTCAATATGTCTAATCTAGCATGGTCAGGTGTTTCAGTAGGATTGTGAGATGATAAATAACTATGATGTGAAGGCGATCCGATTGGTCACATAGTGCAGTGAAAATAGCAAGGTTCTGGTGACGGTGCTTCCCAGAATTCAGACATTTCTCTCTCTCTCTAATCTCTCCCTTATAGTCAATCAATGAATCCTTCAGGAGCGTCAGTAGAGCTCTGCATTGGTTTATCTAGAAATGTGAAATGAGACATATTTTTGTATTTCCAAGGAACTTATTACTTAAGGTTATTTGTCAAGTTGTCCTCACCCTCTCATCCAGACTGCATAAATTTATCCCCTTCCCTATCCCCACCCTCCCATCCAGATTGCATAAATTCATCCCCTTCTCCATCCAAGATTTCACCCCCCCCCCCCTACCCCAGACTCTACGGGGTCTGGACGAGAAAGAACATGAAGATACTGAGTAGAATCTCCAGGAGGAGCAACCAACTCAGCTGACATCACTGTGACTACACAAATTGTGATCTCTGCCATGACTATGACAGAGGAGTGTGGCCGTGACTTGTTCCACACTCCCTGCCCCACCCACATAAACGAATCCTTTCTATTCCTGCCACCCAGATCAATCATGAGACCTCACAGTTCCTTGTACTGCTCCATAGTCTGTCCTGAAAGGCAGCTGGGCCTTGACATTAACATTTGGTAGGCACATGCCCACAGGACAAGTTGTAGCTCGGAATTTGCTGACTGAACATTTATCTAACATGAGCTCATACTCTGGAGTCTGTACCCTTAGATACATTTTATCAATTTATTGATGCATCCTGCTTGTGGTTGACAACTGGATCAAACACAATTGTTATTCAAATGGCATTTCAATACTGTAATTCATATCAGACTCTCATATCTAAAATATTTAAAAGACATTAATAATGTTATGGTACAGTTTAAGTTAAGCTTTCATTAATCTTTTATTTTAAAATTTGCCACATATCCAATCACTAGGGTATTTCTCTTCCATAAAAAAAAGAAAAAAAGAAAAAAAGAAACAAGCAGTGAATGCTAAATTTCATTGCATTTGATTTGTAAATGTAACATCTTTTAGAAACAATCATTTTGAAACAATTGGATCAGAAAGAAACCTGCCACCAGGACTCAATCCCTTGCTCTTTCCAAAAATGGTTATTCACATATTTCAAGCATTACCACAGAGACATGAGGAGACGATATAAGCCTTGACAACTTGGCGTGATTATGAGATACCGCCAGACGGCAATGGAAAAATATTCATCAGCAGAATTCCCTTTTTGTATACAGTGCCTACGTTTTGAGAGCCGAGTACTTGCCACAAGCATTTGTACTAGTAAGTTATAAATGCAAATATAATCGCTCATAGACAAGACACATTGATCGTTAGCCTTGTCTGTTTAATGTGCAGCCCTGCAACCACAGACCCAAGTATTTGCAACAACATAAGCTGAGTGAGGAATGGGCAGAACATGAAGCTCAGACCAGGAGTGTTTGTATGTGGTCTGTGCATCTTGATCCCAGTACAAACCCCCGCATTATTTCTACCCTGCTCCACATACAGGCACAGTATCAATCCCAGTCACTACAAATCTCAGCTGCATCTTACAAATACCGCGCCAGTGTGCATAGGTCCTCCCCTAATCTGGGATAACTGCTTTACTGTGGCCTTAAAGGAAATGATTACATTTCCTGAAACGAACAATGTCCCGGTTGGACGTTTAAGTGATGGACAGAAAAAGACGGTGAGGGAGAATAAATTTTTTCCCTTTTCAGGAGGAATAAAACTTTATTGCATTTAGAGATCATGTTTGACTAGTTATATTCAGTGCTTGTATTACTTAAAAGTATCTTGATAATCTAGTCCAGATTCTAGATCAAGTAAGCTGAGTGTATTGTCTGCTCTACACTTTTATCATTTTCAGCACTTTGGGCCTGGCACCCATTACATAAACTAGGGCCAAATATTTACAACAAGAACACATAATAGTGACTAAACAGAGCTAAACCAAAGCTTAAAATAATGATGAGAATTGCCCTAAGTGATCTCATTTAGTTATCTATGTCTTTGTTAGACCATACAAACATTTCCAAATAACGGGTCAATAGTAACATTTAGTCATGATGAAAAATTTAGTATTAAGTTATTTCAGGAGACTCTCACTTGGACATGCCTGATTGCTGATTGACTATTTTTGAGGTTACCAGACACAATTTTAGTCCAACCTCCTGCCAGGTGCAGTTGAGATCCTGTAATTACTTGTTTGAACAGTATTTTCCTGCATTCACTATTCATATATGCTTATGGTATGGATGTATGATTGAGAAGCACAAATAGCTAGATGGTTCTATGTAATATGATGTATTGATCGCAGCATGTAGAATCCCATACTCTCCATCTGCAGGCACTAAGGTTATCAACTCTGATGCTACTAGAGTAGCTGTAATGCTCGGGAGATCAACTCTGTGGCTGGAGTGGCTATAATGCTCGGGAGATCAACTCTGTGGCTGGAGTGGCTATAATGCTCGGGAGATCAACTCTGAGGCTGGAGTGGCTATAATGCTCGGGAGATCAACTCTGTGGCTGGAGTGGCTATAATGCTCGGGAGATCAACTCTGTGGCTGGGGTGGCTATAATGCTCGGGAGATCAACTCTGTGGCTGGGGTGGCTATAATGCTCGGGAGATCAACTCTGAGGCTGGAGTGGCTATAATGCTCGGGAGATCAACTCTGAGGCTGGAGTGGCTATAATGCTCGGGAGATCAACTCTGAGGCTGGAGTGGCTATAATGCTCGGGATATCAACTCTGAGGCTGGAGTGGCTATAATGCTCGGGATATCAACTCTGGCTGGAGTGGCTATAATTCTCAAGGATAGTTTATTAGAGTGGCCAGAACTCTCACAATATCAATTTCACCCTCAGAGAATTTGAAGAATATCAATCTTCCCTAATACAGGCTGTAGGTGTGAAAACCATGAGAAGCAACAAGCATGTCTGACAATCCAGTTATCCCTTGGCAATGATATTAGTATACCCTGCGTAAACCGAGTTATAATGAGCAATATTCAATATGTGACAAGCTTTTATGAAATTGAAACTGAGCTCAGTATGGAGCTGTTCTTAATGATCTGTCCTCGGCCATCTTGATCAAGTCTGCTGTAAGCTTAATGTATCTAGATGTATTTAGGTCTAGTAGGATTTCGGATGTTAACTCTGAATGGTTTGTGACTGTGTAACTAAACATGAGGCTGTGGATTTGTGGGAATAGTCAGACAACTGTGTGTAATCAGCAGGCCCCATGACACTGCTCCACTCAACACTCAGTGTACATAAGGTATAACTAAGCAACAAATGTTTAACTTTGAGCCTCATGACAGACTTGCATCATCAGCAGTAATGTTATGGCCTCAGTTTCTGTCCCAGCAATAGGCAAAATGGCAACTGGGACTGAACTTTTGTCCAGCAAAACATGTCAGGCACAGTTAAGTAATCTGTCATTAGTTAGATTGAATTGGTGAATCACATTCATGATTGCAGCTTGGGTAATTGGCGAGAAATGTCAAGCCCACCATGGGCCATGACAGAAAAATACTGCTACCACCAATGGGCCAATGTAAAAAAAGATCTGCCATTGAGGGCCATCATGAAGAAATGCTGCAGCAGACAAGAATTATCATAGGGAAATGCTGCAGCAGACAAGAATTATCATAGAGAAATGCTGCAGCAGACAAGAATTATCATAGAGAAATGCTGCAGTAGACAAGAATTAGCATAGAGAAATGCTGCAGCAGACAAGAATTATCATAGAGAAATGCTGCAGCATAAAATAATTATCATAGAGAAATGCTGCAGCAGACAAGAATTATCATAGAGAAATGCTGCAGCAGACAAGAATTAACATAGAAAAATGCTGCAGCAGACAAGAATTATCATAGAGAAATGCTGCAGCAGACAAGAATTATCATAGAGAAATGCTGCAGCAGACAAGAATTATCATAAATGCTGCAGCAGACAAGAATTATCATAGAGAAATGCTGCAGCATAAAATAATTATCATAGAGAAATGCTGCAGCAGACAAGAATTATCATAAAGAAATGCTGCAGCAGACAAGAATTATCATAGAGAAATGCTGCAGCCAGCAGATGTTATCTGAGATTTTTTCCCCCGACCATGGAGGGATTATAGTTGGGTAATATTTGTTGCCATCAAGAAGGGTTGTCATATTGAAATAATAAGGCCATCATGGGATATACATGCATCACAGGTGACATTGAGATCCTGACACCACCAGTGGCAACAATCTCAGACTGCTCAATGTTCAAACAAATCATGTGGAATACACTTTGATGACAAAATTATTACTGACCATGAAAGGTCTTTTGGACAACCAGGTCAGAATGGACAAGAGGTTTTAAAAATCGTCAGACTAAAATGAATTATGGCCAAAGTGCTGGCAGGCTCTATGAACCGCCTACTCTTAATACCATTGAAGCCTGTACATGTTATTCACTGCCAATCTATTATCTACAATTAACTATAATCAGTGGCTGATAATCACTGATGACATAATCATGCAATTGTACCAATGATATCACATTAATCAAACTGTATTGACTTCATTGCTCCATGTTGTATAAAATAAACATTTTGAAGAAAATGAAACCAACTGATGAATTTAATCATTTTCATCATCATTCAGGGCTTTTCTTGAGACAAACTGGGATGGAATATCTAGTCCAAGTTAGAGCCATAACATAGTTAGATCTCTGATAATGACACAAAACAGAATGCAACATGATGCATATATAACCAGATAACAATGCAATGCAGCAAGACTAGAAACGAAATCAAATCTGAGGAAATGGCAAACAAGCCCAGATCAGTGTTCAGCATCCGTTAAACTCTGACCTTGGTGACAAATATGGGACTCTGTACTGGCTGTCTGACAGTGGCTGATAACACACAGCAAAGTTGACTCATACAACAACAAGCTGAGACCCCAAATACAGTCCCCATGTAATGATTATCATCTCAAACTTCTGTCCGCCATTTTGAATTTGGTCCTAAAATGGTATAGACCCTGAAATATTGAATCATATAAACTTCTTTATTGATCTTGATCAAGAAACTAAGGGCTTGTTACCATGATTATATGAAAGCATAGTAACATAGAGCCACCACATATACAAATGAGAAAAGTTCAGACTTTAAGATATCCTCGGACTGCAGGATCATGACCGGGTCATAAATCTGCGTAAAATGCTGATTTTCTTGGTCGAGTCGAGCAATGTTGACTACCCCAGCCACCATTTTGAGTTCTGTAGATATAAATTTATGCGTATTCTGATTGGTTAATAATCACGATCCAGCTCAAAAAACTTAAGAAAGCAAGAAATGACAATCAAAATGATGTTTACTTATAAATCAGACAATTTATCAGTGTTTTAGTATTATTTAATGTAAATGTGTATGACAGTGGATGATAATTAATTGCAAGTCAGTTAGCTACAGTATGTCTCAGGTGTGGTTTGCCTTGGGTGCAGTTTGAATCGTAATAGTATATGGGTTAGACAGAACCAGCAACGGTCAGGCAGACCCAGTAATTCTGCAGGACCAGCAGTCAGACAGAGCAAACTCCAATTCCTTAAAGTCTGTGAGGTCATAGGTCACAGTATACCTCCATATAGCAAACTCATTAAGTGTTTACACTGATACGTGTGATTTAATTAGTCAAATCTATGTCTGATCCAAATTTTAAATAAGACATGAAAATCCTCATTGGACCTATGATTTACAAGAAAAATGAAATCATTAAATAAAAAAAAGAATTTTTTTTAATAATACTTTCATAACACATAACACTTGTCAAGTTAAAATAAAAAAATAAAGAGATGTCATGAATATCACCAGCTTTGTAATAGAGGATTCAACAATACTCTCTTGTGGACCGAAGGGACAGGTCATTTTTAACCACAGAGCCTGTGCACACATGTGTAGCGATCATAAAATATCTCTTTATGTTTGCTAAATCAGCAATCAGTTCAATTTCGAGGCAGTAATGATGGTGAAACTGGTCATCGTGGTCAATCAGATCAGAGTGAAGCAAAATACATATTTGTGTTTCTGCCAGTGTAATTCTGTGTGATTGAACATAGTGTGTGACACTCAACTGGATATGACAAAGTGTACTTATTTTCTGAGAATTGTTCTTGATGTAAAAACAATGGAATTATTCAAATGATCATGACTATGATATCATTGGGAGTTTGCAGGGCAAAGCTGTGTGATTGCTGGATAACATGTTGCCACTGTCATACACATGACAGATAACTGTGACCTTTCACTGACTTTGTCCAACACCCAGACAAACACCATTATGCTCACAGGAAATCTGGGTTATCACTACCAGCTGCAAAGGTCCTTTGGTTTCATTTTACAAGATTAATAAGTGCTCCCCTTTCATATTGTTCAAAACAACTTGTCAAAACCATGACGTGAGTGTCAATGTATTAGCTAAGGCTGTATAAAAATGACCTTTTAAAATTCTGGATTATACAGTATCAAATATTTCGTGAGCATATTGCATAGCCTTCAATTAATCTACTATTTCTTCACCACTTTGTGTGCTAATGTCATATAAATCAACATCTTTGTCTATCAATATTTCCTTAGACAAAATCCCTAATTTGTCAGTGACTTTTTTTTCTAGCAAATTATATCATATCTTGCAAAAACCAAATACAAAAATAACTATTTGAAATTTGATCAAGTGCTGTTGAGAATTTTCAATTTCTATTTTTTATTGTTTTCAAGAATCTTTCAGACGTCAAGCTTTGCCTACATTTCATATGAACACAAAGCTATAGACTGACCAAAAAGTGGAGTTATCCATACCATGCATACTAATTTGAAGTTTACGAGCCAAAAAATAAATGAGGTCCTGGATGGAATTGTTTGTTCTTATAATGTTACAAAATATTCAACTCTGGTGGAAAAAATAGTGAATGATATATTTCTTTTATAATTGCTCTCTCTTCAATAAAGATCAATAACAAACCACTGCAGAAATAATCTTTTTTTAAAGAAAAGAAATGAATATATTCATACAGAATCCAGGCAAGATATGTTTAGCACATTATGAATTGTATATTTTCTTTTACTTTTTACAAGATCAATCTATGATAAGTTGAAAATGACTTTCGTCGAAGCATTAAGGGGGAAACTGCACCAACTAAAATATCACAATAATTAATCAGCAATAATTCTGTCCTTAATAATTACAATATTGAGTGTCATGTCCACTATCGTTAATTAAATACTTGGAAATACTATTAAATCTTAATAGATTCCTGTCACCTTTCAATAGCATCAAATGGTTAGTGAACCTGGTTTCTTCATAAGGCATAATGAAATACAAAGTGATCAATATATTCCACTTATTAATTCCAGTACTCTCTTTGTTAAACGATCACTTAAAAAATAACACTATGATTAATGATAGAGGTTTTACTTCAGACATCATTTAATGCAAAATATGTAATTTTAACCACTGTAAACACTGAGACATATAACTCCGAAATTTACATGATCATATGTATAGATTTTGTCTCTCTCATTTTCACACACCTTCGGACTCATCCCAGCATAATCACATGACAATCAGTGTTTATAATAATATGGTTAAGTTTAGAATGTTGGCCTGTTTTAATCAGACTAAATTAGTCAAAGAAAAAGCAATAGTTGAGAAATCCTAAAATGATACTTCCATAAGTCAACAGGACAAGTTTAAATTTCTGACATTGATCATCAAGATCTATCACCTTCCCAGTCTCTGACCTAATAAACCTAAATAATCATTAGACAATACATCAGCACGATCAGTCACCCTCCCTGTCTCACATAGATCTATAGAATGATTTGTGATTAGCCATTGTTTAAATACAAACATTTTAAAAATCAGTTGACCTCACTGTCTCGCACCTTATAGCTTGTACATTGATTTGAAAAGAAGAAAAAAATAGGATCAATCACCTTCCCTGTCTAACACAGGGTATAATTATTAGGGCACTGTATGGATATAATTATTGAGATTACTCAGCTTCCCTTTTGGAGAAATTTATTATTTTGAGCAGTGACCTATGTATTACACAAGGTCAGGCAATTTAACTTTAGGCATTGTTTACATTTAAGTCAATATTCTAATCTTATTTCTTTTTTAACAGTCAGTATAAAATGTAACTAGAGGGCAATGGATATGACTGTCAGAATGAAATGTGACTATCAAAATACGGACTTGACTGGCAGCATGAAGCATTAAGTGGACATTCCCCCAAGAATGTGTACACAACCCCGATGAGAGGTGTGACCAGAATGTCAATTTCCACACCTTTTAACAATCTCCCAACTTATACTGCCCATAAAGTCCATACTCACACTTTTCCGTCTTTTCATTCTTAGCCAGAATACAAGTTTATATGTGTCATGATTGACATGTTTCTGAGAAGGAGAGTTTAACCTGAGTAAAAAGCCTCATTCATACATTTATTTCATCATCCATGTGAAAGACCCAATTAGGTCACGCATGGTTTTCATGGTTTTTGGACTCCAATGGGTTGTGGCAAGGTTCCAGAAACTGGGACATGAAAAAACTTTTTTGATTTCTGCAACATGACCCAGAAAAAAAGGATGTGGTTGGTTTGATTTTTTTCATCCTGACGAAAAAATTATGAAAGTGCTTATCCTTAATATGAAACATTCCTGACCCTGTAATATTCAAACTTTTATTTTCAACACTCAAACAGGGTTTTACTTTAATTTTTATAGTTGCTCTTATCATACGTTTGAGTTGTTACTGTTTCATTATCCTAATTAATTATCAGACAATAAATCATCATGATCAATCACCCTCCCTGTCTCACATTTATAGAATGATTTGCCATTGTTTAAATACAAATATTATTAAAATCAGCTTCCCTCCCTGTTTCGCACATTATAACTTATAAATGCATTGATGTGAATAAAAAAATGTATATAAATTTAAAAAATGTAAATGTAACCTATCTTTTACATTTGCATATATGTTTCAACATTGGCAGGGTGTAACTAAGTGTATAGCTCTTGATATTTAAATCTAAGAGGAAATATTTCTTTTTAAATAAAAAATGAATATACCGTATTATCCCTAATAGCCACCCTTTACCTAATTACCACCCCCTTAATATTTCTCAATTTCACATGATGTTATACTGTATCTTGTTAATTGGTTAATTACCCAATATGCATGTGGTCAAGTGGGGGAACGACAGGGCTCAACACTGATTATAAGAGATTGATTGTCATTTTCAAAACTTAACATGATGCTCAGTTGTTTTGTGTCTGGACTGACATATTCATTTTTAATAGTTCATCTAAAATATATTGAAATTGAATAATACTGTTATTCTTACTATCAAACTATTCTCTTAAGTGCAACAAGATGTGACCATTTAGGTACTAAACATCTATTTTGAATTTGGAAAAGTCAATTTTGAACCTTGATCTTTGTATGTCAGTCAGTTACATTTTTATTGACCATGGTATCAATGTTTCCGCCCTGTCGGCAGCAATTAGGGATAATATGGTATACCTTGCTATCTGGGATATTAATTTACTGATATCCATTCGGCTCATTCCCAAGGGACCCGTCAATACATCTGGAAGAACTTCCTGTTCATTTTGACTGGTCGCCACTCAATGGTAAACAATAAATTTCATACAGAATGACAATTAAAAAGTGATGATATTAGTGTCACTTTGTTTCAAAACCAGTAGCATTTGACCCCCAAAATGTAATAGATGTATTTAAAAAGTAATCAGGAATAATTATGTGTATTTTAGGGACAATGGTGTGAATATTTTTTGCTAAATATGAACAGGAGAGCATATTTGACAGCTTGATAATTGAGTAAAAACAATTTCAGAATTCTTCACATTAATAGCTTGCTGAGTAATTAATGTGTATGGAGATTAAAATGTCCTTCATAATTTGCATAATAATTATATATGGGTGTCAGAATATTAAAAGATATGATAAATACTTATAAAGTTAAAGACATGTCAAAGATCTCAGTTGATCTACAATTGTAGACCTATGCAGGCCTTGGGCGATAGATTTGATAGATTTGAAATTGTTATAAATATAATTCTATAACCAACTATTTATGTATGAATATTGACTTTTTATTAATGTGTAGGTTTAATGCTATCAAAACATCTTCGAAAACAAAAACAAAAAAACATAAAAACTTCCTACCAAGGACAGATACAAGGACAGAGTATTTTTTCTCAATGTTTTGGAAGTTTCCTATTGGTATTATTTTATTGACAAAAGGGCATATCTTAATCATGAACTCATATCAAAAGTAAGTCAAACTTCTTTCAAAGGACAGATGTGAAAGGCTTTAAAATAAATCAAAAGAATTCTTTTTATATGACATAAAGTTTCAAATTAAATTCAATATTGCTAGAAGAGAAACAAAGTAGGGTTCAAAAAATAGAATTATACAATAATAAGACATCAAAAAGAAACTTCTGATGGTGTGATATACCTCATTGTTATGGGTAAGTCAATCATGTTACTGATATGAGCAGATCTTGCCAATGTGGTAAGTTGTTCAGCTCATAATGAATAAATATAATAAACCCATATTTTACACTGAGAGTCAAATGCAGTTCATAGAGAAGCTGTGATTCATCATTCAGGCAGTGGGAGGTATCCACTGCACCTCAAAGGATAGGTGTGACAAACTGAACAAGCCAAATTATAAATATTCTTTATTAGTTCCTTCTAGATAAGCCAAATGTTCAATTATAGTTAGCCTTAACAGAAATCCATTCCCATTATAATTAAATCCTGCAATGAATTGAATACTGTACTGAAGAAGTAATTTTGACAGCCCACTTCAAAGATTGTTTTAACTCTCAATTTTGAATGACATATAATGATTGAAGGAACATTGTTGATATGAAACCTGCAGAAAATGTCATAACAGTATTGGATGTGAAATTCTTCCTTTGAAATCATGTTATCTGAACCAAAAGCCAGAGGAATTACACACATCTTATTGAGTGGAGGCCATCTTGGATTAACAGGAAGTTCTTTCAATTGCAATGCATGCTGGACTTGGTCAGAGACCGAATTACACAAATTTGATCTGGTTTAAAATCCTGATACATATCAAAAACTTTTTCCCCCCCCTCCCGAGAATCATTGACCTCCTCAGCAAATGTTTAAATGAACCAAACTGACTGTTGGGTCACATCTAGTGGTTGTCAAAGTTGTTTACACAAAAAAGAATTGCTACATGATCCTATTCACTTCAACACTATTGGGCACTAAAGGCAAGGGAGTTACATAATAATGCAGACTAGGTCATCTTACAATCTTCTGATCAATATGATCAATATGATCAATATTAGGGCTTAACATTAGCACTGGCCTGGTGGCCCCAAAGGGTTTTTTTAGCCTCTGGCCTAACATTAACATGAATTGCAAATGAGATCCTACATTGTAATTTCAAGATTTTATTTGTTTATAATTATAATTGTTCAAACTTCAAATAGTGAGCAAAACCTTATTCAAGTTTTACCAGAGCTCAACATGTCTTATTTTTACTCATTTCGAGTGACTACTTAGATGTTAAACTCTGACTGAGTTTTGGAATACACCATGGTGCATTAAAGGTCTGTAACAAAGTAGGGCTATTTGAGACAAAGTGAGGCGACACATATAGGGCTGAGCTTCATACTGCTCATTAGAGACATATCCACAATACTGCCAATTTGGCCAGCATTGATGTAATCTACATCCTGGGAATAATTAACCACCTTAGACAACAGGGGGCACTGCATAGTGCTCAGTCCCTAGATTCTCTTTGAATACCACAAAACAATGACTTAAATGTGCCCAGTATCAGCCTTACTACCATCCCCGGCACTCCTCAAATCAGGTGTACACCATGCAGCACAGTGAAAACAGGACCTAAACATACTTCATGAGAGTGTGACCTGGTTGAGGTAAGGCCAAAAAATAGAGGGTTTTGTCCACATAGTTTATCTGTATATCTCAGGTAAGAGATCAGATTAACTGGCAACATCCTCCTTGTAATCTTGAGTGCCATCAATGTGTCCGGCTATATTTTAAGAGTGTGACATATATCATATATATGTAAGACAATTTTGGTCTTTAAACAGTAGCTTCTTTAACTCCTATTTGAATAATTTCATTTGGAATCATCAAATTATTTGTATATTTTTTCTTTCTTTTGATGGACTTGGTAGGCTATAAACAATGATAAATTAATGATCATAATGATACATTTTGAATGTGTAATATATGTATATGTAAGACAATTTCAGTCTTTAAACAATAGCCTCTTTAATTTCCTTTTGATTAATTTCGTTTGGACTCATCAAATTATCACTAAATTTCTTTTTTGATATTTTGATTGACTTGAAAGGCTATAAGCAACATTTGATAAATTAATTTGTATTCACAGATGATTTTTCTATCTTATATATGGTAAATAATATTCATCAATGTGACTTGAAAAAAGAAAAAAAGAAAACAGGTTTACGGTATGTCATGTTTTTACTATCCAAAACCAAACCCTGGTGGAAGAAGGGCCATCAGTCATATATCTTTGATGCTATATGTTCACTCACCTAAAGTGATCTTTTTATTCTTGATGGAAACTAATTACTATAAATCTTGGGTTTGGGGAATTTCACACTAATTATATCCCTCCCTTCCCTTGGTACAGGAAATTCATTATATAATCAAACTGTGTAAATTTCCATGATATGTTCCAAAATGGAGGGGGAGGATGTCACAGTATATTTTGCAATTGGCAAGTGTATGCAGTCCTTGAAGGTTGGCAGCACAGTGTCAGATGTAAAAGAAAAAAGGATTCTGTGTGAAGTACAAAATGACATTTCATGAAGTACATTGTATCTGCTAACTTTCACTAAATTATTCAGATTTTGACAGGGTTTTCCACTTCTTTCATTCTTTCACCCTAAAATTGTTTGGTAGCAATTGTTTGGAATCTTTTTTTTTTCATTAAAATTGGCATCAGAACACAACATACAATCAGGCTGTAATATTGATTAACTTGATATTATATATGTATATATACATATATACTTGTAGGGTTAAAGGAGGGATCCAAACTGTATACTAGAAAAAATAAAACCTGAACCAAAGCTGAAGATCAAAATTTGGCTACATGCATTGCCAACATCAAATCGTAATGTTTTCTCATTTTGGAGCCCATATTACCAAATATATATGTGTTTCGCATCAACGAAGGCCAGTGCTAAATAAAAACTGTTACTACAAAGTCATAGATATTGAAAACGGTGAGATTTAACCGGTTGTTTGACAGAACTTTGTGGAAAACACATAATGTAGATTTTGGGCAAGATGGAGATGAAAACACAAGACAATATCTTACCTTGACAGCCACGCTGCCGGCTAAACAAGCCAGGCACACGGCTAAAATCTGGTGTCGTGGAATCATTATAAAATTCCGATTCTGGTGTTTATGTTGTATTCTGTCGGTGACAACCAGAAGAGCTTATTTTTTTGGTTTTCAGTACTCCAATTCTGTGTATCAGTTCTTCTTGTAATGTCGTCCATACACCATGGAACTACTTCCAGCGGAAGCCCATATCCTTGCGCACACCCCGGAACTTCATCTTTAATGTACAAATGCCTCAACAGATTTCGATAAAAACTTTAAAAAATGATTCTCAAGTAATGTTTTCTTTAGATGGTGAGTATAATATATGGTAGTTCACTACTAAATGCAATCAAAAGCAGAATTAAGATGGAACTACTTTCTCGCAGCCATTACAGGGTTGCAAAGTGCGATGAGTAAGAGCGTGACGTCACATTCTCGGCCCAATGACAGCTATACTTCTATATATATACATGGGAAATAATGCAATTTTATCACATCTTATCTTCTGTGATGCAAAGTCTAACAGATCGGAAAACATCACAGAGGCGCTAGACTTCCTTAATCGAAGAAGAGCCCAAGAAAGTTAAACAATGTTTAAGTTGTCAATGATCATGGTGTAAGTCGTCATTAAGATATCATATCCAAAATCCTGTACTTTATGGGGTACATTGACAGTGTTAAAATACATTCCCTCTTTAAATAAAAGCATTAATGACACTAATCAATATTTTAGCACTACAATATTTGAATTATAAGGTATTATTATAATTATTTATTTGAAAATAGTACTTTGTTCCTCAATTTCCTTGATGATAGTTTTGATGAGGACAACCTACATATATCTTCAAATTAAGTTTATCTATCACTTATGTTGATTTTGATATGGAATCTATGACCTGAGCTGGCATTTTTTATTTGAAAACGTTTGACCTTCAGATGACTTTTGTAACAAAATCAATGAAACTGCACATATTTTTACAGGAAATGTTAGTAATCGTATACCAGAGGATGAGACAAACTCATAACACCAAATATTATGAAAATATATTAATTAGAACCAATTTTACAGCTGTTCAAAGATTTTAAGATCAAGATAAATCGTTTTATTATAGATATCGTAGGAAAAAATTGGACGTTTCTGACGTCTCCCCCATAAAATCCCCAAAATGTTTGGTACAAAAAAACATTTGGTTTTTCTCATAACTAGAACAAATACAGCCGATGACAACTGACCTGCGGACGACAACAGACCTGCGGTTCATTTATCAATTGATTACAGAAGTTAAATTTAGTACATTAACCCTAAAATGTTTACATTGAATAAAATAGGAATGGCAAAATTTAACCTAAATTTATAAATGTTTTTCAATCCAACATATGTAATAAAGTCATTTTGTTGATGTCTGAGATACCATTATAGTTTTGAAAAACCAAGCATTTTATATGAATGCAATGTTTTGCAGAATTAAGGGCCTTTTACGTATGTACAAAATATGTAACAACCCTTCTTAACGATGATCATCAGTGAAATCTATATGACAAAGAATTCAAACATAAAGCCAAATTGCTTTCATTTCCTGAAGATAACGGATCAAAACTTAGAACAATTCATCACATCATCTCAATTCAATTATTTTGATGAGTTGAAAAGATATGAAGCTTTCAATATATCAAAGAAATTTCTATTGTGATTTTCAAGAATAAATCAATAGTTTTATTACAAAAATAAATATCACAAAATGTCATTTCATGACTAGACAGTTTTAATGAAAAGGAAACTCTTTTTGACAGTTGAGCAGTTTTCCCGTACTCTTTCAAAAACGTTCTGGGCAGTGCATGATGTGTCTGGAAACAGTGGATTTCAAGTCTTTTTTGACAATGTCGTTGGGTATAATGCAACCATGGAGTAAAATGAATTTGTGACGTTGTAGCTTACATACGTACCTGCTGTCATAGTAACCCATTGTTTGGAACAATGGGTTAATTTCCCTTTGAACCAATGTGTTTTACCACCAACTTGGAACTGTTTTTGAGCTTTTAGATTTAAAAGAAAAAAAAAAATTTGTGATGAATACATTTTGGGATTTCTAACGGTGAAATTTTGGATATGCTTTCACTTGAACAGGCTATCTTAACGTTAGGGGGAGCCTTGTCTTACAAAGTTCTTTTTCCACGCCCCAAAATGTCATGTACCCTTCATTTAACCCCCCCCCCCCCCCAAAAAAAAATGACATGGTGCAAAAGAAGTGCTTTGTATGAAAACAACTACAAAACAGATTTCAGCTTTTAATGTATCAAATGCTAAGGGATGGATTTTTCTTTTGATTAGATTTTTAATCTGTTTTTAAAATTTGATCAATTTAAAGATATTTATTTTGGCACCAATTAAAGAAGGGGTAGAGCGTACTTGAAAAACATTTTGGGGAATAACTACACTAGCAATCTGGAGGCCTGAGGCATTAGTCTTGAGCTAGAATGCTGTTTCTTAGTTTAAATAGACAGATTTTAAAAATATGTCTTATAACTCAAGTAATTTGTGTTTTTGTAAATAAAATAATTCAAATAGTGTTAACTTTTGACAACATTTGGTAATTTTGACTTGACTTTGAAGAAAGTCAGATGTGTCAAAATATAGACCATTAACCAAAATTCCCTCTATTTAAAGTAATAGAGTAATATTTGGAGCTAATCTGCAAAAATATAAATGTAAATAACCCAAAATTTGCGATCAAATGTTAATACACTTCATGCTTTCCCCTACATATATTTCTATGCCATTTGAAAGTGGATGAGTTTTCTGCTTAAATCCAAATCATCCATTGGACACTTTGTCAACAAACTTTGCTTAGCTGACCAGTGATCTTGTGCAAACACCTGCTTTGTAAAATTTTGACAGTGGGACACCTTCAGATTGGGACAGTGGAGTGATTTGGCTTGCAGAGCCCTGTTTGTCCATTAATGTTTGTCCATCGGTACAGGCTTAACACCCCCAACAAACCACCATAGAGGTCACATGATTGTATACATAAGGCCACCTGGTGGTCAAAAGAGTATATCTAGTACTTGGCACTTTCAGCAAAACACAATATCCACGGTCGGTGTACTTTGGTTGATTTTAGCTTGCTTGTATCACAGTTTTTTGGCCACATATCATTTAGGCATACCCCAAACCTATGTACAATTACATATGACTTCTGTGATTTCTGTGAAAGAGCGTTCTCGTCCATTGGTCCCAAACTATGGAATGACATCCCTAGTGATTGGTATGGGTCATGTAGAAAAAACTATCCTGAATTGCGTAAATTGTACATTTTATCTATTTAATTTTTACTACGAAAAGCAATATTTATGATTGTTAATGAACTACCTACAAGGTATTTTCTCAGCCTGGTTACCATCTGAAAAGTTTGAATTGAATTCCTAACGGACCACCATCCAATTCAAACATTTGTCAGACATTTGCAAAATTGTTTGTTTAAAAACCTCCCTAAAACCTAAAAAATAATCATATAACCATCAATATGTTTCATTCAGCAAATGTCATGTATATGCTATTGTCATGTCATGGTTATTCTTATAACTGATGTTAAGAAATCAAGTTTAGTAATGTATGTGCTTGCCCAATGATTCAGTAATCAGGCTCAATGTCTCGAAAACCTAAACAACAATAAACATATTTGGAACAAATCGAATGCTGTCTTAAATGTTATAAAGTGAATTGTATTTTTGCTGATGCCTGTAACTGGGTCTCTCAAACATGCTTTTGGTAGATTGTACCCATTCTCGTGCCCAGCAAAGTGAGACAAATTTTGTTTAATTTTTCATGGTTATTTTTCCACCTCTATAAATGAGCTATATAGGCTTAAAAACTTTTGGGTAAATTTTAAAGATATTTATAAGGCAGGTATAAGGCATCAATATGTCTATCTCTAAAATATGTCTATCTCTAAAATATGTCTAACTCTAAAATATGTCTATCTCTAAAAAATTGTCCAAATGAAAAGTTGAAATGCAGCTGAAGTAAGCTGAAATGCAACTAAAATGATCGTATTTATCCTGACCTTAATTGAGACTCCTGTCCAACAAAAATACTCACCTCCTTGCTATTCAGGAAATGCATGGGAAAGGTTAATTTTCATAGAGGATCTAAAATTGAAGATGATTTTATCTCAGACTAATCTAGGAATGTAAAGTGATGACGTCCATTATTTGAAGAGTGGCATCAAAGCGACAATCGTTGAACGGATTGGATTATAGAACACAATTAAAATTGCTGACTTCTAAACAATGGGAAATTTATCAATGATATACCCAAAACAAAACTGCCTGGAATTATATTGTAGTCTCACGACACACTTTCATGAAATCTTTCAAGACAAAGAAGGACTAATTTTTCAAAAGAGACTTCCAGATACATGACTAAACATTGCTTCAAATAAATAAGTGGAGATCCTTTGTGGACACTTCAATAATTTTCGGCAAGGTGAAAAAAGACCATGTATCCTCCAGATTCCTAATTTCACAATTCACCGATTTGTATCCTCCAGATTCCTAATTTCACAATTCACCGATTTGTATCCTCCAGATTCCTAATTTCACAATTCACCTCTTTCTATAAAACTCATAAGTGTGAACTTTTATGATTAAAAAAAAACTTTCAAAACTTTCAAAATTCCCTGAATCTGAGAGCAATATAACTATTTATTATTGCTCTCAGCCTGAATATAGCATGTTTTTAGATTGTATCTAGATTTTTTCATTTAAAAGACATATATTAATGATGGTGCAAATATTGACAGAGCTATATATTATGTATTCTGATAGGATTTATCATTTTTCCTTTGATGAGTTCAATCGTTTTGAGAAAGCAATAACTTCAAGACTTCCCTTTCTTATGTCTATATAAGATTTAAAAAAATACTAATTACGCATTTAGTATTGGAGATAATCTTTCCACAGGCACTGAGAGCTGGCCGTAATGATGATACTGCCAATACACCTGGTGGTGTGTAAAATGGTACAGAGGGCACCACTGTTGGAGGTAATGCTAATGTTGAATCAGGTATTAGTGGTGCCAGTGTACCAGAGGATACTAAACGTATAGATAATGCCGATGGAATTAGTGCTAGGGGAATCACTGGTGATAACAGTGAGCCGTAGACTGATACAAGTACGTCTCTCAGCGCATAAGGTGTATCCGAGAACTCAGCTTTAAAAACAAGACCTGCAAAACATACTGATGACAAAAATGCTAGCGCACAAAATAAACCAGTTCATTGATTGACAATGAATATCATCAGCTACAATTATAAAGTCAACCCGACAATTTGTGTGAGAGACCTTCATACAGAATATATGTTCCAGCTGATGTTCATATGAAGCTCTGGAAGTATCATTCGCGCTTCGCACTGAACCCTAAAGTTCACGCTTCGCCTTCGCTGTTTTCGTCCTTCAACTTTGCTAATTTCGTCCATCTACTTCTTTATTTTCGCTATTCTACTTCTTTATTTTCGCACTTCTACTTCTCTATTTCGCACTTCTACTTCTTTATTTCGCCATTCTACTTCGCTATTTTCTATGAAGCTCTGGAGGTATCATTCGTGCTTCGTACATCGCCTCTAACTTAGCCCTTCTACTTCGCTATCTTCGCACTTCTACTTCGCTACCTTCGCCTTTCTTATCTTCGCACTTCATATTCAAGTAGCCAATCAGTGAGCAGCTTACTGTAGTATATAAATATGAAGCTCTGGAGGTATCATTCGTGCCTCGCACTTCGCTTTTCAAGCTTCGCTATATTCGTACTTCTACTTCGCCATATTCGCATTTCTACTTCGCTGTATTCGCATTTCCACTTTGCTTTTTCGCCCTTCTACTTCGCTATTTTCGCATTTCTACTTTGTTATTTTCGGCCTTCGTCTTCTAATCGTCTCCCTTCGCCTTTAGCAAACTTTATATACTTCAGTAAGCTGCTCACTGATTGGCTACTTGAATATGAAGTGCGAAGATAAGAAAGGCGAAGGTAGCGAAGTAGAAGGGCTAAGTTAGAGGCGATGTACGAAGCACGAATGATACCTCCAGAGCTTCATATATAAAGGCGAAGGGAGAAGATTAGAAGACGAAGGCCGAAAATAACAAAGTAGAAATGCGAAAATAGCGAAGTAGAAGGGCGAAAAAGCAAAGTGGAAATGCGAATACAGCGAAGTAGAAATGCGATATGGCGAAGTAGAAGTACGAATATAGCGAAGCTTGAAAAGCGAAGTGCGAGGCACGAATGATACCTCCAGAGCTTCATAATTTTCACCCTTCTCCAGGTATATTAAAGGCGAAGGGAGAAGATTAGAAGGCGAAATGTATGAAGCTCTGGAGGTATCATTCGTGCTTCGTACCTCACCCCTAACTTCGGCCTTCTACTTCGCTATTTTCGCCCTTCTACTTTGCTATCTTCGCCCTTTCCCTTCGTTATCTTCGCCCTTCGCATTCGCAATCTTCGCACTTCGTATTGCTTTGCCAAGTAGCCAATCAGTGAGCAGCTTACTGTAGTATATAAAGTTTGCTAAAAGCGAAGGGTATGAAGCTCTGGAGGTATCATTCGTGCCTCGCACTTCGCTTTTCAAGCTTCGCTATATTCGTACTTCTACTTCGCCATATTTGCATTTCTACTTCGCTGTATTCGCACTTCGCTAAAGGCGAAGGGAGAAGATTAGAAGACGAAGGCCGAAAATAACAAAGTAGAAATGCGAAAATAGCGAAGTAGAAGTGCGAATACAGCAAAGTAGAAATGCGAATATGGCGATGTAGAAGTTCGAATATAGCGAAACTTTAAAAGCGAAGTGCGAGGCACGAATGATACCTCCAGAGCTTCATAGAAGGGAGAAAATTAGAAGACGAAGGCTGAAAATAACAAAGTTATGAAGCTCTGGAGGTATCATTCGTGCTTCGTACATCGCCTCTAACTTAGCCCTTCTACTTCGCTATCTTCGCCCTTCTACTTCGCTACCTTCGCCTTTCTTATCTTCGCACTTCATATTCAAGTAGCCAATCAGTGAGCAGCTTACTGAAGCATATAAAGTTTGCTAAAGGCGAAGGGAGAAGATTAGAAGACGAAGGCCGAAAATAACAAAGTAGAAATGCGAAAATAGCGAAGTAGAAGTGCGAATACAGCGAAGTAGAAATGCGAATATAGCGAAGTAGAAGTACGAATATAGCGAAGCTTAAAAAGCGAAGTGCGAGGCACGAATGATACCTCCAGAGCTTCATACAAAGTAGAAATGCGAAAATAGCGAAGTAGAAGGGCGAATATGGCGAAGTAGAAGTGCGAATATAGCAAAGTAGAAGCGCGAATATAGCGAAGGTGAAAAGCGAAGTGCGAGGCACGAATGATACCTCCAGAGCTTCATAGAAATGCGAAAATAAAAAATAGAAGTGCGAATATGGCGAATATGGCGAAGTGCGAATGTCCGTGAAGCTCGTCCCACATTCACTTTCGTCCCATATTCGTCCCACATTCGTCCCACATTCGTCCCATATTCGGTTTGTCAATTTTTGGCCCGTATACCCATCAGACTATAACAGGAAGGTCAAGATCTTTCTGGGGGGGACCTCTTTAAAGGTCAGAGGCCTTTAAAAAGGTCAGGGCCCTTTTACCCTGACAAACATATAAAATATAAGCGCGAAAAGACAGAGAAGACTAAAGTGACGAGATGCCGATTTTCGCCGTTAAATTCCCCCCTTTTTTCAATTGGAATATTAAGCTAGGGGGGTCTATGATTTTTTTTAACCAAAACCATTTTGGTGCGAGACCGGTTTTGATGTGCTAGAGACCCGTAAATCGGAGAAAACCGGGAATTTTACCCATTTTTTTGTGTTTGGGTACCCGGATGCCGATTTTCGCCGTTAAATTCCCCATTTTTTACAATTGGAATATTAAGCTAGGGGGGTCTATGATTTTTCTGAACCAAAACCATTTTGGTGCGAGACCGGTTTTAATATGCTAGAGACCCGTAAATCGGAGAAAACTTGGAATTTTACCCATTTTTTTGTGTTTGGATACCCGGATGTCGATTTTCGCCGTTAAATTCCCCCTTTTTTTCAATTGGAATATTAAGCTAGGGGGGTCTATGATTTTTCTGAACCAAAACCATTTTGGTGCGAGACCGGTTTTAATATGCTAGAGACCCGTAAATCGGGGAAAAACGGTGCACTTCATAAAAAAAATTTATGTTCAAGTACCTGGATGCCGATTTTCGCCGTTAAATTCCCCCCTTTTTTCAATTGGAATATTAAGCTAGGGGGGTCTATGATTTTTCTGAACCAAAACCATTTTGGTGCGAGACCGGTTTTGATATGCTAGAGACCCGTAAATCGGAGAAAACCTGGAATTTTACCCATTTTTTTTGTGTTTGGGTACCCGGATGCCGATTTTCGCCGTTAAATTCCCCCCTTTTTTCAATTGGAATATTAAGCTAGGGGGGTCTATGATTTTTTTTAACCAAAACCATTTTGGTGCGAGACCGGTTTTGATGTGCTAGAGACCCTTAAATCGGAGAAAACCTGGAATTTTACCCATTATTTTGTGTTTGGGTACCCGGATGCCGATTTTCGCCGTTAAATTCCCCCCTTTTTTCAATTGGAATATTAAGCTAGGGGGGTCTATGATTTTTCTGAACCAAAACCATTTTGGTGCGAGACCGGTTTTAATAGGCTAGAGACCCATAAATCGGGGAAAAACGGTGCACTTCATAAAAAAAATTTATGTTCAAGTACCTGGATGCCGATTTTCGCCGTTAAATTCCCCCCTTTTTTCAATTGGAATATTAAGCTAGGGGGGTCTATGATATTTTTAAACCAAAACCATTTTGGTGCGAGACCGGTTTTGATATGCTAGAGACCCGTAAATCGGAGAAAACTTGGAATTTTACCCATTTTTTTGTGTTTGGGTACCCGGATGCCGATTTTCGCCGTTAAATTCCCCCCTTTTTTCAATTGGAATATTAAGCTAGGGGGGTCTATGATTTTTCTGAACCAAAACCATTTTGGTGCGAGACCGGTTTTGATGTGCTAGAGACCCGTAAATCGGAGAAAACCTGGAATTTTACCCATTATTTTGTGTTTGGGTACCCGGATGCCGATTTTCGCCGTTAAATTCCCCCCTTTTTTCAATTGGAATATTAAGCTAGGGGGGTCTATGATTTTTCTGAACCAAAACCATTTTGGTGCGAGACCGGTTTTGATGTGCTAGAGACCCGTAAATCGGAGAAAACCGGGAATTTTACCCATTTTTTTGTGTTTGGGTACCCGGATGCCGATTTTCGCCGTTAAATTCCCCCCTTTTTTCAATTGGAATATTAAGCTAGGGGGGTCTATGATTTTTCTGAACCAAAACCATTTTGGTGCGAGACCGGTTTTGATGTGCTAGAGACCCGTAAATCGGGGAAAAACGGTGCACTTCATAAAAAAAATTTATGTTCAAGTACCTGGATGCCGATTTTCGCCGTTAAATTCCCCTCTTTTTTCAATTGGAATATTAAGCTAGGGGGGTCTATGATTTTTTTTAACCAAAACCATTTTGGTGCGAGACCGGTTTTAATATGCTAGAGACCCGTAAATCGGTGAAAACTTGGAATTTTACCCATTTTTTTGTGTTTGGATACCCAGATGCCGATTTTCGCCGTTAAATTCCCCCCTTTTATCAATTGGAATATTAAGCTAGGGGGGTCTATGATTTTTTTTAACCAAAACCATTTTGGTGCGAGACCGGTTTTGATGTGCTAGAGACCCGTAAATCGGAGAAAACCTGGAATTTTACCCACTTTTTGGTGTTTGGATACCCGGATGCCGATTTTCGCCGTTAAATTCCCCCCTTTTTTCAATTGGAATATTAAGCTAGGGGGGTCTATAATTTTTTTAAACCAAAACCATTTTGGTGCGAGACCGGTTTTGATGTGCTTGAGACCCTTAAATCGGAGAAAACCTGGAATTTTACCCATTATTTTGTGTTTGGGTACCCGGATGCCGATTTTCGCCGTTAAATTCCCCCCTTTTTTCAATTGGAATATTAAGCTAGGGGGGTCTATGATTTTTCTGAACCAAAACCATTTTGGTGCGAGTCCGGTTTTGATGTGCTAGAGACCCGTAAATCGGAGAAAACCTGGAATTTTACCCATTATTTTGTGTTTGGGTACCGGATGCCGATTTTCGCCGTTAAATTCCCCCCTTTTTTCAATTGGAATATTAAGCTAGGGGGGTCTATGATTTTTTTTAACAAAAACCATTTTGGTGCGAGACCGGTTTTAATATGCTAGAGACCCGTAAATCGGAGAAAACCTGGAATTTTACCCATTATTTTGTGTTTGGGTACCCGGATGCCGATTTTCGCCGTTAAATTCCCCCCTTTTTTCAATTGGAATATTAAGCTAGGGGGTCTATGATTTTTCTGAACCAAAACCATTTTGGTGCGAGTCCGGTTTTGATGTGCTAGAGACCCGTAAATCGGAGAAAACCTGGAATTTTACCCATTATTTTGTGTTTGGGTACCCGGATGCCGATTTTCGCCGTTAAATTCCCCCCTTTTTTCAATTGGAATATTAAGCTAGGGGGGTCTATGATTTTTTTTAACAAAAACCATTTTGGTGCGAGACCGGTTTTAATATGCTAGAGACCCGTAAATCGGAGAAAACTTGGAATTTTACCCATTTTTTTGTGTTTGGATACCCGGATGCCGATTTTCGCCGTAAAATTCCCCCCTTTTTTCAATTGGAATATTAAGCTAGGGGGGTCTATGATATTTTTGAACCAAAACCATTTTGGTGCGAGACCGGTTTTGATGTGCTAGAGACCCTTAAATCGGAGAAAACCTGGAATTTTACATATTATTTTGTGTTTGGGTACCCGGATGCCGATTTTCGCCGTTAAATTCCCCCCTTTTTTCAATTGGAATATTAAGCTAGGGGGGTCTATGATTTTTCTGAACCAAAACCATTTTGGTGCGAGACCGGTTTTGATGTGCTAGAGACCCGTAAATCGGGGAAAAACGGTGCACTTCATAAAAAAAATTTATGTTCAAGTACCTGGATGCCGATTTTCGCCGTTAAATTCCCCTCTTTTTTCAATTGGAATATTAAGCTAGGGGGTCTATGATTTTTTTTAACCAAAACCATTTTGGTGCGAGACCGGTTTTAATATGCTAGAGACCCGTAAATCGGAGAAAACCTGGAATTTTACCCATTTTTTTGTGTTTGGATACCCAGATGCCGATTTTCGCCGTTAAATTCCCCCCTTTTTTCAATTGGAATATTAAGCTAGGGGGGTCTATGATTTTTTTTAACCAAAACCATTTTGGTGCGAGACCGGTTTTGATGTGCTAGAGACCCTTAAATCGGAGAAAACCTGGAATTTTACCCATTATTTTGTGTTTGGGTACCCGGATGCCGATTTTCGCCATTAAATTCCCCCCTTTTTTCAATTGGAATATTAAGCTAGGGGGGTCTATGATTTTTTTGAACCAAAACCATTTTGGTGCGAGACCGGTTTTGATGTGCTAGAGACCCGTAAATCGGAGAAAACCTGGAATTTTACCCATTATTTTGTGTTTGGGTACCCGGATGCCGATTTTCGCCGTTAAATTCCCCCCTTTTTTCAATTGGAATATTAAGCTAGGGGGGTCTATGATTTTTTTTAACAAAAACCATTTTGGTGCGAGACCGGTTTTAATATGCTAGAGACCCGTAAATCGGAGAAAACTTGGAATTTTACCCATTTTTTTGTGTTTGGATACCCGGATGCCGATTTTCGCCGTAAAATTCCCCCCTTTTTTCAATTGGAATATTAAGCTAGGGGGGTCTATGATATTTTTGAACCAAAACCATTTTGGTGCGAGACCGGTTTTGATGTGCTAGAGACCCTTAAATCGGAGAAAACCTGGAATTTTACCCATTATTTTGTGTTTGGGTACCCGGATGCCGATTTTCGCCGTTAAATTCCCCCCTTTTTTCAATTGGAATATTAAGCTAGGGGGGTCTATGATTTTTCTGAACCAAAACCATTTTGGTGCGAGACCGGTTTTGATGTGCTAGAGACCCGTAAATCGGGGAAAAACGGTGCACTTCATAAAAAAAATTTATGTTCAAGTACCTGGATGCCGATTTTCGCCGTTAAGTTCCCCTCTTTTTTCAATTGGAATATTAAGCTAGGGGGGTCTATGATTTTTTTTAACCAAAACCATTTTGGTGCGAGACCGGTTTTAATATGCTAGAGACCCGTAAATCGGAGAAAACCTGGAATTTTACCCATTTTTTTGTGTTTGGATACCCAGATGCCGATTTTCGCCGTTAAATTCCCCCCTTTTTTCAATTGGAATATTAAGCTAGGGGGGTCTATGATTTTTTTGAACCAAAACCATTTTGGTGCGAGACCGGTTTTGATGTGCTAGAGACCCTTAAATCGGAGAAAACTTGGAATTTTACCCATTATTTTGTGTTTGGGTACCCGGATGCCGATTTTCGCCGTTAAATTCCCCCCTTTTTTCAATTGGAATATTAAGCTAGGGGGGTCTATGATTTTTTTAAACCAAAACCATTTTGGTGCGAGACCGGTTTTGATGTGCTAGAGACCCGTAAATGGGAGAAAACCGGGAATTTTACCCATTTTTTGTGTTTGGATACCCGGATGCCGATTTTCGCCGTTAAATTCCCCCCTTTTTTCAATTGGAATATTAAGCTAGGGGGGTCTATGATTTTTCTGAACCAAAACCATTTTGGTGCGAGACCGGTTTTGATGTGCTAGAGACCCGTAAATCGGGGAAAAACGGTGCACTTCATAAAAAAAATTTATGTTCAAGTACCTGGATGCCGATTTTCGCCGTTAAATTCCCCTCTTTTTTCAATTGGAATATTAAGCTAGGGGGGTCTATGATTTTTTTTAACCAAAACCATTTTGGTGCGAGACCGGTTTTAATATGCTAGAGACCCGTAAATCGGAGAAAACTTGGAATTTTACCCATTTTTTTGTGTTTGGATACCCAGATGCCGATTTTTGCCGTTTAATTCCCCCCTTTTTTCAATTGGAATATTAAGCTAGGGGGGTCTATGATTTTTCTGAACCAAAACCATTTTGGTGCGAGACCCGTAAAGATGTGCTAGAGACCAGTAAATCGGGGAAAAACGGTGCACTTCATAAAAAAAATTTATGTTCAAGTACCTGGATGCCGATTTTCGCCGTTAAATTCCCCTCTTTTTTCAATTGGAATATTAAGCTAGGGGGGTCTATGATTTTTTTTAACCAAAACCATTTTGGTGCGAGACCGGTTTTGATGTGCTAGAGACCCGTAAATGGGAGAAAACCGGGAATTTTACCCATTTTTTTGTGTTTGGATACCCGGATGCCGATTTTCGCCGTTAAATTCCCCCCTTTTTTCAATTGGAATATTAAGCTAGGGGGGTCTATGATTTTTCTGAACCAAAACCATTTTGGTGCGAGACCGGTTTTGATGTGCTAGAGACCCGTAAATGGGAGAAAACGGTTCACTTCAAAAACAAATTTAATGTTTAGGTACCCGGATGCCGATTTTCGCCGTTAAATTCCCCCCTTTTTTCAATTGGAATATTAAGCTAGGGGGGTCTATGATTTTTCTGAACCAAAACCATTTTGGTGCGAGACCGGTTTTGATGTGCTAGAGACCCGTAAAACGGAGAAAACGGTTCACTTCAAAAAAAAAATTTATATTTAGATACCCGGATGCCGATTTTCGCCGTTAAATTCCCCCCTTTTTTCAATCGGAATATTGAGCTACAAGGGCCCGGGTCTACAAATTTTCTTAACCAGAACCATTTTCGTGCGAGACCGGTTTTAATATACTAGAGAACCATAAATCGAAGTAAATCATGAATTTTTATAAATATTTTTTGTTTGGGTACCTGGATGCCTAGTTTTGCTGTTAAATTCCATTTTATGAATTGGAATTTTTACAAATTGAATATTACCTTTCTGTGCCAGAACCATTTTGGTGCAAGACCAATGGAGATAAAAATGAAATAATGAAATAAAACAACCCAAACCATATTTAATATGAAGAAATGAGTATTTTAAATTTATTCATGTATTTGTGAAATATTGTTAAAAATCATATGCATATGACCATTGTAATATGTTTATTTTTTAAATACATGTAAATTACTTACTTTATGTGCATTACATGTATCTACCCTGCTTTCAAGGTCAAGAATAGTCAATGTGATAAAAAAAAATATTTATCCAAAAATGAGACCGATTCTATCAGTTTAGCTGAATGAGGCACTACATATTCCAAGTGTTTAAATACTTGATAAATAATTCACTGAGAAATTTTTTAATTAATTTGGCCAATCAAAATACATGTAACATATTCAATTGTCGTGACATACACTGTTATCTTCATTCTCATTGGCTAGTATTTGTACTATTAAACAAAAAGGCAGTCTCCTGTGTATGACAGTTTAAAGCTGTCAAATAAGATAACCAAGACTACTAACAAATATGGGTTGACAAAAAACAAACAAAAACAAACAACATAAATTTTAAAATCACTGATGAAAATCATATAATTGTTTATTAATAATTTTAATTACAATAACAACTTAACAGTCTAAAATATGTTTTATAAATTATAAAACATGGTGCTAATATGGAAAAACATTTTCTACAAATATTTTACATACTTTCAATTTATGCCATTTTTTGTTCAGCGAATAAAAGGCAAATCCCTTAATGATATGGACACTAACTAAATTGACTTAACAGAATTAATGTAACTCTATTTTTAAATGAATATTATACATTTATAGTGATAGCAATTTCAATATATAAATATTAATCAGTCTTGCATGTCCTAAACATGGCACATAAAGAGATTCCTAACTCAATAAAACTTATCATACTAGATTAACTTGTTAAAGTAAAGTGAATAAAAAGATAGGAACATGAATCAGTGTATGTTAACAGAATTATTGTTACTTTCAGAAAACCCATACGCTCAGTAATTTAAACCTCTTCCAATTGTTTGAGAAACTTGGTACTGTATAACACTTTTCAATTATAATAGTGTAAGCTGCTTCTAACAGTTTACAAAGTATATAAACAACCTTTCAATGCCAGCAGCTGCAACGTTTGGGGCTATTTTTAGCACTTGTGGTCCAAATGTAAGCCAATAGGTCTTCAAGCTAGGGCAAGCTAGTGGTATTAAGAGATGAAAGCAACAATAAGACTACAGAATGCCGTATAAGTGATAAGGATGGGATCTGATCACTTTCCTACTTATTGATCCATAAGATAAAAGAATCATTCCCATATTCTGGTGATTGATGTTAAACAAGTGTTTGTAACCAGCAACCAAGTATCAAGGAATCAAACTCCTCAATGTCCCTGATATTATGTACAAAAATTCCAGATGTTCTGTCTGTCAATGACTGCAAAATGTAAGAGACATAGTTTTCTGGAACATTCCCAGTTATTGACAATAACTGAAAATGTTGCCAACTTGTACCCATAATCTCATGGATGGTCAGATGTATCATGTATCAATAAACCAGAACCTTAGTGAACATAGTTGCATTATTGTTGATCAAATAGTCAATGTTAAAAAAGTAGGACAAACAGAAATATCGATGAACTAACTAATGTACGAACAAAGAAATGGACAAAAGCCAAACAGATTCATTACTAAGCAGAAATTGAAGTTACCCTCCAGCACCTAAATAAGTACAAATGCTAGTTGTCCCCAAGTCTGGGATCAATTGTTTCCTGATAATCATCTTAAAGCACCACTAAAAACTTAATAATGAAAAGATTAATGATATAATATCACAAATACTTTTCGTATAACTTATTTGCTAAGCTAAAAACCTTAATTGATACTATAATGCTTTAGGTCCTATACACATGTGAATAAAGCATACTTAAGATAATCTCTATTTACTAAGATGTGTCTATATTTGTTTGATTTTGCACACCATTTCTAAATCAAATATTAGAAATATTTAAAAATAATTAATGAAGAAGTTAATAATGAAATTATTTTGAGAAATTCTAATATATTCCTACTTTACGCTAGAATATCTAAGTCCATAAATCCAGGGAATTCAGTCTTATTGTGAGATATATCTCAATTTTTCATACATGGTGTATGAAATCATATAAGTCTATCGTATGATTGTCCACATGATTGGTTAAATTTATCATACATGGCAAGATCTGCAGTGGAAGGAATAGTTGGATGGAATCTCTTTTGCCCTTCCACAATTCGTAATGTGGAAATTGTTTTGTCCTCCCTGTGCATATTGTTGAGTATCATTGCTCTGGAATAATAAAAACAATAAATTAACTCATTGTGCAAGGGAAACTAAAACCTCCAAAAAATCTTTAAAGGAGGTTAACATTAATATTAATACAAAATAATGGGTAAAATTCCCGGTTTTCTCCGATTTACGGGTCTCTAGCACATCAAAACCGGTCTCGCACCAAAATGGTTTTGGTTCAGAAAAATCATAGACCCCCCTAGCTTAATATTCCAATTGAAAAAAAGGGGGAATTTAACGGCGAAAATCGGCATCCGGGTACCCAAACACAAAATAATGGGTAAAATTCCCGGTTTTCTCCCATTTACGGGTCTCTAGCATATTAAAACCGGTCTCGCACCAAAATGGTTTTGGTTCAGAAAAATCACAGACCCCCCTAGCTTAATATTCCAATTGAAAAAAGGGGGGAATTTAACGGCAAAAATCGGCATCCAGGTACTTGAACATAAATTTTTTTTATGAAGTGCACCGTTTTTCCCCGATTTACGGGTCTCTAGCCTATTAAAACCGGTCTCGCACCAAATGGTTTTGGTTCAGAAAAATCATAGACCCCCCTAGCTTAATATTCCAATTGAAAAAAGGGGGGAATTTAACGGCGAAAATCGGCATCCGGGTATCCAAACACAAAAAAATGGGTAAAATTCCAGGTTTTCTCCGATTTACGGGTCTCTAGCATATTAAAACCGGTCTCGCACCAAAATGGTTTTGGTTCAGAAAAATCATAGACCCCCCTAGCTTAATATTCCAATTGAAAAAAAGGGGGAATTTAACGGCGAAAATCGGCATCCGGGTACCCAAACACAAAATATTGGCTAAAATTCCAGGTTTTCTCCGATTTACGGGTCTCTATCATATTAAAACCGGTCTCGCACCAAAATGGTTTTGGTTCAGAAAAATCATAGACCCCCCTAGCTTAATATTCCAATTAAAAAAAGGGGGGAATTTAACGGCGAAAATCGGCATCCGGTTATCCAAACACAAAAAAATGGGTAATATTCCAGGTTTTCTCCGATTTACGGGTCTCTAGCATATTAAAACCGGTCTCGCACCAAAATGGTTTTGGTTCAGAAAAATCATAGACCCCCCTAGCTTAATATTCCAATTGAAAAAAGGGGGGAATTTAACGGCGAAAATCGGCATCCGGGTACCCAAACACAAAATAATGGGTAAAATTCCAGGTTTTCTCCGATTTACGGGTCTCTAGCACATCAAAACCGGTCTCGCACCAAAATGGTTTTGGTTCAAAAAAATCATAGACCCCCCTAGCTTAATATTCCAATTGAAAAAAGGGGGGAATTTAACGGCGAAAATCGGCATCCGGGTACCCAAACACAAAATAATGGGTAAAATTCGAAGTTTTCTCCGATTTACGGGTCTCTAGCTTATCAAAACCGGTCTCGCACCAAAATGGTTTTGGTTCAAAAAAATCATAGACCCCCTAGCTTAATATTCCAATTGAAAAAAGGGGGGAATTTAACGGCGAAAATCGGCATCCAGGTACTTGAACATAAATTTTTTTTATGAAGTGCACCGTTTTTCCCCGATTTACGGGTCTCTAGCATATTAAAACCGGTCTCGCACCAAAATGGTTTTAGTTCAGAAAAATCATAGACCCCCCTAGCTTAATATTCCAATTGAAAAAAGGGGGGAATTTAACGGCGAAAATCGGCATCCGGGTATCCAAACACAAAAAAATGGGTAAAATTCCAGGTTTTCTCCGATTTACGGGTCTCTAGCATATTAAAACCGGTCTCGCACCAAAATGGTTTTGGTTCAGAAAAATCATAGACCCCCCCTAGCTTAATATTCCAATTGAAAAAAGGGGGGAATTTAACGGCGAAAATCGGCATCTGGGTACCCAAACACAAAAAAATGGGTAAAATTCGAAGTTTTCTCCGATTTACGGGTCTCTAGCATATCAAAACCGGTCTCGCACCAAAATGGTTTTGGTTCAAAAAAATCATAGACCCCCTAGCTTAATATTCCAATTGAAAAAAGGGGGGAATTTAACGGCGAAAATCGGCATCCAGGTACTTGAACATAAATTTTTTTTATGAAGTGCACCGTTTTTCCCCGATTTACGGGTCTCTAGCATATTAAAACCGGTCTCGCACCAAAATGGTTTTAGTTCAGAAAAATCATAGACCCCCCTAGCTTAATATTCCAATTGAAAAAAGGGGGGAATTTAACGGCGAAAATCGGCATCCGGGTATCCAAACACAAAAAAATGGGTAAAATTCCAAGTTTTCTCCGATTTACGGGTCTCTAGCATATTAAAACCGGTCTCGCACCAAAATGGTTTTGGTTCAGAAAAATCATAGACCCCCCTAGCTTAATATTCCAATTGAAAAAAGGGGGGAATTTAACGGCGAAAATCGGCATCCGGGTATCCAAACACAAAATATTGGCTAAAATTCCAGGTTTTCTCTGATTTACGGGTCTCTAGCATATTAAAACCGGTCTCGCACCAAAATGGTTTTGGTTAAAAAAAATCATAGACCCCCCTAGCTTAATATTCCAATTGAAAAAAGGGGGGAATTTAACGGCGAAAATCGGCATCCGGGTACCCAAACACAAAAAAATGGGTAAAATTCCAGGTTTTCTCCGATTTACGGGTCTCTAGCATATCAAAACCGGTCTCGCACCAAAATGGTTTTGGTTAAAAAAAATCATAGACCCCCTAGCTTAATATTCCAATTGAAAAAAGGGGGGAATTTAACGGCGAAAATCGGCATCCAGGTTCTTGAACATAAATTTTTTTTATGAAGTGCACCGTTTTTCCCCGATTTACGGGTCTCTAGCATATTAAAACCGGTCTCGCACCAAAATGGTTTTGGTTCAAAAAAATCATAGACCCCCCTAGCTTAATATTCCAATTGAAAAAAGGGGGGAATTTAACGGCGAAAATCGGCATCCGGGTATCCAAACACCAAAAAATGGGTAAAATTCCAGGTTTTCTCCGATTTACGGGTCTCTAGCATATTAAAACCGGTCTCGCACCAAAATGGTTTTGGTTCAGAAAAATCATAGACCCCCCTAGCTTAATATTCCAATTGAAAAAAGGGGGGAATTTAACGGCGAAAATCGGCATCCGGGTACCCAAACACAAAAAAATGGGTAAAATTCCAGGTTTTCTCCGATTTACGGGTCTCTAGCACATCAAAACCGGTCTCGCACCAAAATGGTTTTGGTTCAGAAAAATCATAGACCCCCCTAGCTTAATATTCCAATTGAAAAAAGGGGGGAATTTAACGGCGAAAATCGGCATCCGGTTATCCAAACACAAAAAAATGGGTAAAATTCCAGGTTTTCTCCGATTTACGGGTCTCTAGCACATCAAAACCGGTCTCGCACCAAAATGGTTTTGGTACAGAAATATCATAGACCCCCCTAGCTTAATATTCCAATTGAAAAAAGGGGGGAATTTAACGGCGAAAATCGGCATCCGGGTATCCAAACACAAAATAATGGGTAAAATTCCCGGTTTTCTCCCATTTACGGGTCTCTAGCACATCAAAACCGGTCTCGCACCAAAATGGTTTTGGTTCAGAAAAATCATAGACCCCCCTAGCTTAATATTCCAATTGAAAAAAGGGGGGAATTTAACGGCAAAAATCGGCATCCGGGTACCCAAACACAAAAAAATGGGTAAAATTCCAGGTTTTCTCCGATTTACGGGTCTCTAGCATATCAAAACCGGTCTCGCACCAAAATGGTTTTGGTTAAAAAAAATCATAGACCCCCCTAGCTTAATATTCCAATTGAAAAAAGGGGGGAATTTAACGGCGAAAATCGGCATCCAGGTACTTGAACATAAATTTTTTTTATGAAGTGCACCGTTTTTCCCCGATTTACGGGTCTCTAGCATATTAAAACCGGTCTCGCACCAAAATGGTTTTGGTTCAGAAAAATCATAGACCCCCCTAGCTTAATAACCCAATTGAAAAAAGGGGGGAATTTAACGGCGAAAATCGGCATCCGGGTATCCAAACACCAAAAAATGGGTAAAATGCCAGGTTTTCTCCGATTTACGGGTCTCTAGCATATTAAAACCGGTCTCGCACCAAAATGGTTTTGGTTCAGAAAAATCATAGACCCCCCTAGCTTAATATTCCAATTGAAAAAAGGGGGGAATTTAACGGCGAAAATCGGCATCCGGGTACCCAAACACAAAAAAATGGGTAAAATTCCAGGTTTTCTCCGATTTACGGGTCTCGTGCATATCAAAACCGGTCTCGCACCAAAATGGTTTTGGTCAAAAAAAATCATAGACCCCCTTAGCTTAATATTCCAATTGAAAAAAGGGGGGAATTTAACGGCGAAAATCGGCATCTCGTCACTTTAGTCTTCTCTGTCTTTTCGCGCTTATATTTTATATGTTTGTCAGGATAAAAGGGCCCTGACCTTTTTAAAGGCCTCTGACCTTTAAAGGGGTCCCCCCAGAAAGATATTGACCTTCCTGTTATAGTCTGATGGGTATACGGGCCAAAAATTGACAAACCGAATATGGGACGAATGTGGGACGAATGTGGGACGAAAGTGAATGTGGGACGAGCTTCACGGACATGAAGTGCGAGGCATGAATGATACCTCCAGAGCTTCATACCTTCAGTCATCCCTGATGAATAACAACGTTTCAAAGAAACAGGGCCTAAGTATACATTAGCTTTAACAGTTTAAAGCATACATGAAACCTGGAAGGTTCCAGGCGATTTTACAGTGGTTTAAGGTATCTGAAAACAATATGTGATCTTAAAATTGGCATACTGTCTGAAATCCACGTGACCATTTAAATTCGCATCTCATCCACTTTTCCATTCGCTTTTCATCCGTCTGACGTCAGTTTCTCGTTTGCTTTCTATGTGCACTGCTTCTGCTCTCTTCACTTCTCATTTGTTCATCTCCGTGTTAGTGTGCTTTCTCCTTTAGCCATCCGTATGTTGTTCATTTGTTGTGCGTTTTGCACCAGTGTTCATCCGCTCTGTCCTCTTTGGACCTGTCCGCTCATTTCTTGCAACTCATGTACACCACATCAGTTGTGTATCCATGTCTCATACATTCTATCAAGCCGGACAAAAGTGCCTTTAGTGGATGAAAGCAGAGAAGCAAAATTTTCAAAATGACAAGAATTTTCACTTGGCCTGTTCGCTACAGTGAGACCAAGCATTTAGAAAACCCTGTATTTAACACTTTCGGAGGGTGTTAAAACTATAAATTATAATACGGAGGTGGGATCAAATTTGATTCTTTGTATACATGGTGATATTTGCCCCAAGAAAATTATTTTGTCTCAGCAAATGTTTATTACCATAAATGATTTATTTACATTATAAGCCAGGCATTGTGTCTCAGGGCCGTTTTTGTTTGACATTTCCCAGAAAATAAAACATATGAAATTTAATCATATTTCTTATGGAGTAAAGTAATTTAAAGATTAAACTCCATGTGAATAATAGGTGCTGCACGCATTTATGATTCAATACAATGCATTAAAATTTTGAATGAATAGATTCTTAATTATACAAAACACATTAGGGTCATTCAGTCTACAAGATTGCTCAGGTCCAATTAATCAATGTACTGCCAATTAAGTTTTGTGTGATAATAGTTAGGGTTAGATTATAGAAATCATTTTATCATATATAGATATATACTTAAAAGGTCTGGTAAAGTATTTTGTGGTAATATAATACGTGACAATAGTTGAGATATCCTATCCTTTAGAGCTTGAGTGGAAAATAGTGGAAAGCATCCAGCCTGACCTTCTGGTTCAGGAACTCCAAAATACCAGAGCTCAATTTCTAACTGAGTTCAGGACGTCTCCTGCTAAATTTAATGCCCTTATATTCTTGATGGAATATTTCTATTGCTTCATTTGTCAGCATGACATATGCCACAATGTTTTATATGTTTTAAGGTATATGTCACAGGCTGGTAATGCATGTAAATTGCTTCATAAATGATCATTAAAATACTTTTCCAGAGCAGATGATAATTTCTGCCAATCATATTGCATGTTACATTTTGTGATTTGTCATCTTGACTCATTGGCTGCTATTTGTTATATTATTCAAAATGGCAGCCTCTATATCAACTCAAATTTTGACGACTTGCATTTTTTTTCAAAATTGCAGATTCTCAAACATATGACTTCTTTTTATTTTTCAAATAAACAGAAAAATAAAAAAAAATCAATTTTTAAAATTAGAAATGTAAGGTATCAGAGTCAAATGAATGGTCAACGCAACCAATATGATAAAATGAGAAAAGTGAAATTATCTTATGCTCAGGTACACTGTAAAAAGTATTGTGTGTCAAATAAAACACAATGTCTGTCTTGATTTGGAAACACTATAGTGAACATAAATGTTTTTGTAAAACACATTTGGTAAATTGCTATATTGTGTTTTATAATGAAACATGATATTGTGTTTAATGCTCTATCCCAGAAATGAAACATAATAATGTATTTCACCATAATATTGCATTTATTCAAACGCTTTATACATTCAACAAAAATGAAAAACAACTGATAAGAATTCTATATTCTAAATTTGTTCTTAGCTAAAAGGATTTAGCTAAGAACCCAGTTCAGAAAAATTAAGTAAGCGACACTTTTAGATACTAAGGAGGAAACACCTTTTCTTGAACATGATGATAGAAAAAAAATTAGCAATGGAATTTAATATTTTTTTATAGGCAAAGTAGAAAACCTCAAAAAGGTATGGATGTAAATGATAAAAACACAGAAAATAAAGAAAGAATATAATTCACAAAGTGTCTCTGAGTCAATAATTGTACACCACTTTCTTCTTCTTTAAGAATAATTAAGCATATTTTCGAACAAATTTACACATGTCTATCACAGAAAAAAAACACACCAAGGTTTTTACTTTTTTTTTTTAAAACAATTTTTCAGACCATGTCAGTCTCAATTTAAATATGCATATACACTTTTGGTACAATATCACTTACTTCACTGACGTTCAGTGCAATACTGTATGCTTGGGTATTACAAAATTCACTTCACCCTCTAATCTAATTTTAAATTAGTACCATGCTTAACTTATATACCTACCTGAAGAGAATCAACAAGAAAATGTTGTGATTTGTGAAGTTTTCAATTAATATAGTTTAACTACTTCCTACAATCTATTTGTATAAATTTTTATAGTATCTTAAAGATAATGATTTTCTCTGAATTTTTATGTCGCTGTTCAGAAATCTTGCTAATTCACTTGAAGGGATTAAGCACCGATTTTGAAAAAAAACATTTAAAATTCACATATATATTGGTGATAAATGATGTCTATTTTGATGTCTCTTTTCTATTTTATTGATGCATCCCCATGTTTGCCTGTTAATTCTATTTTAACAAGACCCTAATCCTTTATGAAAGTAAATTTCTTTCTTGGTGTAATTTTTTATGTGGAGTGTGACCATAGAGGCACTGAAAGGTAAAATGACGTCATAAGAGTATGGCAATATGCTTATGACTTCATCAAAGTTGTCCTTTGAATATTATATTGGTGATGGCGGACGGATACCCTTCGACTTCGGCTCAGGGTATCCTTCCGCAATCACCAACTCACTGAATCCGCTCACCCAGCTGACCCGACGAGGCATGTTTTGTTTTTATACCTCAGACAACTACTGTATTTTTTTAAAAATGATGCAAGAAACAAGATATTTATCATTAAAAACGTTTTGTAAACAAAGCGCACCTCATTTGACCCCGTCACGTGACCCGAAAATGGTGCGTACAGCCATAGACTGGTTGCCGCCCTATGTGTATACACAATGTTCTTGACACTCGATGGGGGACCAGTCTAAAGATGGCCGACGCAAAATAGTTCGCAACTAATCAATACGTTACGAAATAATCGGCATGCTCGTATTCATTGGAAATCTCGTCAATACGCACATCACTGAGGTATAATGCCAGAATGACGTCAAACAGTGCTACCCTACTTTGAGCCTCAATTGAGGTCAAACAAAGTTCATGCTACCCGTGTTTACCTGTCACGTGCAGCTTATGGCTCAGACAGACCTCAGCTGGGAGTGCAACTCTTATGTCTTTTAGCAACTTGTGTTATTACTCTATTATAATTTTAATTTGTCATGATGTTCATATGGGACTAAACTTTCAATTTCACCAAATTGTAGAATTGATGCTTAGAATTGATGCTGTGATACAATATTGCCACACGAGGGAAATGCCTTGGTGAACCTGTCATAAAGGACCTTGACTTCCCCAGTTCATTTGTAGGGGTAATTTGGTCTGTGAAGTAATGAATTGAACTTGCTTAATGAATTGAACTTGCTTAATGAATTGAACTTGGTTACATTGAAACTTGGTTACAATGAAACTGAATATGATATATTTCATATCTTGCCCTAAAATCATTAAAAGCAATTATATAAAAACAAAATCATAAGTTGTGCAATGCATTTTAGGTCGGGCCTGTTACATTCATTTTTAGTTAGTTTCATCTAAATTGGTAATTATTCATTTGATTTTGATGGACTGACAGGGTTGCTTCCAGTTGACATTTGACAAAATAAAAACAGATCAAATACTATCCTAAAATGCTTTTTATGTTTTTATTTGCTGATGTTCAGTCATTTTTGGTAAATTTTCAATTACCTTCCGATTTAATCATTTAAGATTTTATTTTATGTTATGATTTAATCATTTCATGTTTCAGTCGTCAAGCATTGTGTTTTCATTTGGTCTTTAATCATACATCTATTGGCCATGACATCAGTTTCTTCATACGGCAAATCCATTCCATTATAGGTTAGTTCAGGTTGATGTCAACTGAGTTGATGTGATACCTGGTCTTGAACTTTTCACATCTTTAGGTTGCAGGCATTTTACAAATCCAAACATTAGTAGAAGCTCTTTACGAAATTTTGATCCACTGACACAGTACATTAGAAAATTGAAACTGTGGTTCATGTGCATCATTACAGCACTCACTAGATAAAATAACCATATTCGAGAATATTCTTGGGTGCCATATGCAACATCTGACCATATGAAACTGATGGTTAAATAGATACAATTTGGAAAACCTAAAAGGAGAAATGCAATTGACACTGAAAGAAGCATAGCTGTCATATTAGCTGTTTGTGAACCTGTTTCATCAACACGCATTTGTTGACGTTTCACTTTTGCTTTGATTACTTGATAGATAATTGCAGTGTTGCAAATTATAATGACCAGAAAAGGTCCAAATGAATACAAAGAAATAAGAAGATTTGGATTGATGTATTGTGCAAAAAAGATATTTCCACCATGTGAAGAGCAATAACTATACACATTCCCACTCAAGGAATCATACCAAGAACGTTTTTCATAAATAAACAGATTGTAACTGAATAATGCTGATAGAAAAAAGAATAAAACCCAGATTGAGATTGTTACACGTTTCCTTGTGAAAAACATCTTTGCCTTATGCGGAAATGTAACAGCCACACATCTTTCAATGCTCATGAAAGCTAAAATCCAAGCAGCAAAGCATAAGAAGGTTGTAACTGTGAAATTACGAATCTTACAAGTAAAATTTGAGTGAGCATCTATCATGATTTCAGAAATTGTGTATACTGTAGGAGCTAATGTCATGGATATTAATGCTATAAAATCAGCTACAGCCAAAGCTCTTAGATAAATGCTGGAAACTGCATGCCTTAGAGACTTACGACAAAACATGATAAAAGATAGAGTATTTCCAATACTCCCAAAAAGTAGAAGAAATGGTGGAACATACATCCAGATAAGGTCCGCAATGACTTCCTCCAGTGGCATCTGCCATTCTGTTGTAGTGATCTGCGTCACATTGTATGTTATCATATTAGCATCTGCATCTGTCATGTTCATTTTTCACTGATTTGATCTTGAAATTAATGGCTAAATATCTTATCACAGTTTTAAATATAAGTATGTTATATATGTTATTTCCTTGAAGTCCTTGCATGTGTGTTGAATATATTATCTTTGAGAGATGTATCTCATAAGAAGAAAATGTCCTGTTTTGTGAAATCCTCTTCTCAATGTTTAAGTTATATAGGTTCAAAATTAGTTATGTTAATTATGTGAGACATGTTGGCAAAATATGCCTGGAAGGTATAACACACACAGTTACAATTACCCAATTATTCACAATGTGCTGGGCATGTGCTCACAACGTGCTAGAAACTTGCTGAGCATGTGCTCACAACATTGTAACATAAAATGCTCACAACGTTATCTGGTGTTCACAGATCTACGGCCATACGTCAGGTTACAGTGTGTTTTGTTTGTTTGGGGTTTTACATCACTTTCAACATTATTTCAGACATTTCGTGATGAGACCTACTTCTAGCAGATATAGTGCTGCCTCACTGAATTGTCATGTCGCAGGTCCTTGAAATGACAACCCACCAGTTCATAGATTTACAAGGACAACGGGTTAACCCTTTGGCATGGGCCTCAGCTCATATGGGAAATTGTATCATGGGTTCAATCTCGCCATGGTTACAATGTGTTAAGCACCAAGATAGATGCTCAAAACGTAGAAAAAACAAAATCGTTAGCTTGGAAAAAACTGAATCTAAGAGAGGAAACAAAATGGATGTGAAATTTCGTCATTGATGAGTTAGTTGACTCACTGATGAGCTGACTGCTAACTTTATTTCTATTTATATGCTTCAGATCATTTCCAATATGATAAGCTATACTAAATTGCCAATTTGCCCAATCAATAAATTGTTCATACTTTAAGTTGATTTGCAGGGAAGAGGTATCATGGTTACTGTTTGCCTTTTCATATTTTTCAGTTATTTTAAATTATGGCATATCCATATATCTATGCTGCAAGATTAAAAATCTGATTTCAAATGAGTCAACAAACATATCAAATGGACGATTCCATTACATTAGTAAACAACACTAATTAAAGGTAATTAATATCTGTAATATTTCACAGAAAATGTTACTGTAGTTTACAAAAAAATGCCTTTGCCATCACGCCCCATTCATTAATTTTTAATCACGACTGTTCCTCATTCCAGTTTTTAACCTCTTAGCAAAAAACACATTATGATCCTTTTAATCATCAAGTATCAAACACTTTGTTTCACTGAAGCATTCATTCACAATTTGATATGTCTGTTATTTCAAGAGAAAATCACAGTACAATTTAGTTTAAAGGGATTGGCTCTATTACAATTAAAAAAACACTTTTTGCATATTGCATGCCTCTATTATTTATTCTGATAAAGCTATACTGAAATGTGTGATTGCGACCTCCTGGCATTGTTACTATGGACACTTCTGTAAATCGTTTCCAATCTGCTCTCTGATTGGTCTAAATAAGTGCCATTGTCTCCCACCATTGTCTCGACTGCCATGATTGGTCAGAGAACCAGATGTGCATGTGGCACTCATAGTATTATCATTAAGATGGGTTTTTGATAATCTAATAGTGAAATTCTGGACAATATCAATTGAATAGGCCATTTCCTGCAAAAGTTTATAGATACACAGTTAAAGTTTTTCAATAAATACAAAGTCAATATAAAACACATCTAAAGATATTGTAGGCTGGGATTTTCATAATACAAATAGTACATTTAAAACAAATTGTCCAAGTTGTTCAAGTAATAATAATAATAAAAATTAAAAATTAAAAATAAAAAGTATATTTTCTAACCCAGCATATCATTTTTAAACGTTTGATTTGGTATTGCAAAAATGTACCAGCCTGTAGCCTGTAAAATGTAGAATATCGATTTTGTTTCAGTGAAAATGTTTCACCAATGTGTAATAACTCTGCTGGTCAAATGTTTTCTTTGTAGAATGGGCGCATACATTGACAGTCATTTTTAGGAACGAAAGACTGATGTAAATCATAGCCCTGTAAATGAATGCGTTGATAGTGTAAATGTAAATGTTGTGTGAGTTGACAGAGTTGTTCATTTAAGATTTTTTTTTTTGGGGGGGGGGGGGGTGGTGTCAATGTATTTGTATTGAGGTCTTTTATATAGTGGTCATATGATGCGGAAATGACTGACATGGACGTCTATAGATTCGTCTACACATGGGGTAGAAAATAAATATTCATGTCTCCATAATCAGTGAAAGGTGGACTACATTTTACTTGTGATGTGTCTCGTTCTAAAACTAGTTTATGATGAGTCAAAATTGTCAAAAGTTGATGAGTCAAACTTGTCAAAAGTTGATGAGTCAAAAGTTAAAAAAACATCACGGCGATAACATGCTTTGCAGTTTTGATCTCATGACGTCACCACTCCCTTCATTAATCTCCAAGTTTATCTGAAAAACATCCTCGTGAGTCACAGGGCCCTTTTACAACGATGATCACAAGCCGTGATAAAATGGCATCATCATTCTCCGCATTAATTTGTTTGAGCAACTGACACAGAGAAAATCATATAAGAGCAATGTATAGATATTTATAAAACATATCATATTTTCAGGAATTTATTTATTATTTTCTAAAAAAGCGAGGTTAGTTCAAATATTCACCTCTGCAATTATGTCTTTTATGTCCCAATTATTTTCCTATTATTCTGCAATAACTATTCATATTCGTTTACATGTAAATTAATATGCCCACTCTGCCAAGTTGTTTCTAATTATCATATTAAACATCTCCGTATGATCAAAAAACACCAAAGTAATCTGAATATGAAATCTTAATAAGAAAAGACAAGTGAAATAAGCACACGTTTGCTCCTTTTCATAATGATATTGTGTAACTTTGATCACTGTCATATTATTCCTTTGTGTCAAGGACAAAAGATCTTTAATTATACCTAATTTCCCGCTAATTTTGCCCCCTTTGCGCAAAGAATTATATAGATATCATAATCTTGCTGCCAATGATTCATAATTAGATCATATTATGTCGCTTTGTATTAACTTTTTAAAACCTTGTTTCTGTATTTGTTTCACCTTTTTCAACTTTTATTCTTCACATCTGTCTAATTTGATCTACATCTATAAGTTTACTCGGCAAAACCAATTGGCATCCCGCCGAGAGTGCAAGGTGCACTAAGGGGTTGTTGTTGCCAACCTTTATACTCTGGCTAGGGAGTTTCTGAAGGATGCCGAGCTACCCGGTTCCAATGTAGTTAATTTAGGGGGGAGATTGATATATAAATAGACATAAATAGTCAGTGCGTAAGTTATATATGTTTCAAACGGTCTCCAGTGGCAGTCTCCGTCACAAGAATGACTGCATTTGCATGAGTAAACAGGAAACCTTCAGTTCTTGAATACAGGGACACATGATGATGAAATCGTTAAAACGGGTCTTCGTGTCTTCATCTCACTTCATACTGGCTTCATCTATTTTTCTCCATCTGGCTTCATTCTATCCAAACTTTTTTATTCTGTTATTTTAATTTTCATTGTAATGCGAGACCTCAAAGTGATAAACTGATTTTAACAAGAGTGACAAGGATTTACTTGATAAACATCATACGGCTAAACGTATTTTTATTAACCGGCATTCAACAATTAATCATCATAGCTGTTCACTGAAATAAAAATAACATAATTGTGTCCAATTCTAAATTCAAGATATATATATAATACATCGTATTGACACAATGCTTCCCATTGTCTATTTAGTTACGCGTGCGCGGTCCTCCTGCTATAATGATGACCATGTCATTGTTATATGTTAACAATGGGACGTGACGTCACGGGCCGATTGTCTAGTTACATAGGTCGTGACAATTGCGCATAGTAACCCGTCCCACCCGTATTTTGATTTCATAGGTCAACCGATAAAGACATCATGTTGGAACAAATTTATAAGACCATAGATATAAGACCTACGTGCTATCCCTTCCAGACGACTGGTGAAGGGTAAGTGTTTTCAACGGTTTAAATTAGATAAAGTCGTTTGAGTCACAAGTATCAGTGAAGTCGGTCACCGAGAGAGATCGTTCCCGGTCATAAGATCGGAAACACGGAAAACTGGGCCTTTTGTAGAAGATTATATTCTTGATTATTATGATCTGTTTCAATGTATACTTCTTTTCCAGACATTTTTTTTTATCCTTTTCAATGTACTCGTGATTTCACAAGCAGTTTCTAAGCCTTATGACAAAGATATGATAAACAACAGTTATGTCGGTTATTACGCATACCAATATTACCAATTCATTTTGATATTCTGCTGACATCCCACCTTAGGTCATTCATCGCGTGTTTTCTGGAAGGATTATCCTGATTAACTCTGTATAAATCCATAATAATTGAGTTGATAATCTGTGCTGAGGTATGTGTGTACAGAGTTCTATAGTGGGTGAACTTGTAAACGCAGGCAGGCTTGATTCTATAGATTATCTGAGATTAATCTTCAGAGATCGATTTCTTATTTGGAATTGGAAGATTAGTATGGCTGAGAAGGGATTTGCCATCGATCTCTCTCGGTTATGTGGACTTCATCTGCCGAACATCAAAATTATTTTCATTTCCAAATATTGGAAGAGCACAACAAAGAGGTTTGCTGGCAAGTAATATGGACAGAAGCCGTGCTTTGTTATTAATGGGGTCATGCAATATGATTGGTGACTCGCTTCTCCGTGCGAACATTTTATAAACAGAATCTTATCGGAACTGGAGTTGACAAAGATTGAAAAAAAAAGATTAAAATAAACTAAATCTTGGATAAATGAAAAAGATCTTGAAAGATGAGGACTTATTACGATCTTTGGGAGGCCGACCACAATAGGCGACCGCAGTTATACGGGGAAAATAGGTAATACTGTAAATTTTAACTAAAAAATACATGAATATCTCATGAATATCTCATGAATATCTCATGAATATGTGAATGATACAACTAATATCCGTCTCAGACTTTGTAGAATCTGACACCTTGTTTTCACTGGGCTTTTTTCTAATGTCCGGCCACGATTCTCCTTTTTACATATATTTCAAGGCAGCAACATCACATCAAGGTTCTCCACCCGTTCTTCTTGAATTTAAATCTTTAATTTGAATCATGGAATAATCTTATTGACTTGACTCTATGACATTTCTAAGATTAAACAATCTATTTTTTAAAAGCGTTTTTTTTATCAACTAAAGCTAAATAACATCCCCATTAGACTTATTATTCGCATCCGACAAGTATGTTTTTGGTTAGTATGAAAATTAACAAGAATGAATACTAAGATTGATACTTTGTGAAATAATGATTAACATTTCAGATAAATTTACTCATATTTTTCCATATCTTTATCAATAACTTTGATATATGCAGAACATCACAGGAATGTGTCAAAACGCGTTAGGCCCCAATAGATTTTGATGCAAAATTCGACCAACTTACAGCCATCTTGGTTTCGGTCTTTTCACAGCTTGATTTTGCCCGTAACACAATGTGTGCGAATGCATTCGACGTTCTTACTTATTCATTTTTTTAATCCCCCAAGTTGATTCCATACTATAGACTTTCCTCTCGATGTTTGATATTCTCAGAAAATGATTTCAGTTGTCCGATGAGTTCAGAACATTATTTCAGTTGTCCAATGATTCAGAACATGATTTCAGTTGTCCGGAGAGTTCCATGTCAGCATTGGCACCATATTGATTAGTCTCAGGCACATCGGGGCTTCAAAACGGCGACCCCAGCCCCGAGACATCACTATCAGACTCAAAATCCTATCAGCCATAAACTACAGCAAAACAGTGAAGTTTCAAAACATTTTGTTTTATTATCTACAGGAGATTGTATCCCAGCTCTGAGTGGAGGACTCTTAACCAGACGTCGTTTGAGCGTGGCTTTGTTGCGGACAAGGTGAGGTTCCCTCTTCCCGCCATAAGCCAGCCCCGGCCCGGGAAAGAGGCGAGGAGCAACAACCCCCATACACAACACGTCTATCACATCTGGGGATTCAACAAAAATGTGAGTGGCTCAGACAGGGATGGAGTATTTATCATTCGGGGGGTGGGGGATGGGTGGGATGGAGAGAAATGGAAAGAACAATTAGGGAGAGGGGGAAAATAATGAGAATAGCCTTGCACAAGAAAAACAGCCATTGGGAAATAAGTACACAGGTTAAAACAAGGTCAAAAGTTGTCATTGGTGTGATCAGAAAGGGAGTATACCAAGATATGTGTAAAATAATAGTTGGGCATAATTAAAAAATAACTTCAAAATTGGTTTTGAAGACGGCAGGTGTTTCACATGTGGACGAGTCTACTAATTGCCCACCAGCCACATATGCTTATTATGTGGACACCCGGTCCCCACTTATTAGAACAAACTCAGGGGTAGATATGCTTGGGGATGGAGTGGGGTAATCAGATACATTTACCCCTCCTCATTTCATTTTTCAAAATGGAGGATCGGTAGGGCAGAAATTTGTTTCCATCTTATCAATACTCAAACAGTAGCTTTTTTTTAAACTCCAATACTATTTGTTCTTTATGACAGTTATGTTTGTATGAATGTATGTCCATGCACCAAGAACTTTGCAGAAAGTTGCTAAAACAGTGAGGAGTCACTTGTATGTTTGGATGTTGATACAAGGATGACAAAGCTAAGGGGATTTATTATACATTAAAGATGAGATAATAATGCATTCACATTTATTTTTAGATAAATCTAACTTTGCGAAACCTCTATTGCAAAATAATGCCATAATGTTCAAGCAAAACTAAGTTGTACTGAGAAGTTTAAATACATATCAGATACATTAATATCTATACTGGTTTGACATATCAGATGCAAGATTATTCATTTTTAATATGTCAATGTACATTGATTTATGCACAGAGAAATATTCAGTTTTTATGCTGCATAAGATAGAACACTACTGAATCATTGACCTCCCAGAAAGATATTCCCAAACCATAATCTAATGTGGGCGTGTGTTGTCCACTTTAGTTTTCTTTTACTTCATCTATATATGATGTGATATGTTTCTGTTTAGTAATTTGATTGTTATTTTTTTTAATACCATTTTTCTGAATTTCAGATGACCCCAAACTATTGTAGATGTCTCTAAATATAGTTTCACCCAATTGTGTTCGTACAAACACAAATGAAGTCTATTTCTTGAATACAGTCTGAAACTAATAAGATGCGATTAATTACATTCAAAAAATATAAATGGATTTTTGTCGTTAATGTATACTTAACATCCAATTATCGCATACAAGGTATGGCTATGCACGTGCAAGAGGTCAAAGGGAAGGAGAGAGTTTTTAGGTGAAAGTTGTCAGTGCAGAAGATGGTAATTAGATAGGGTAGTTTTTCATCAGTGTAGGGGCCTGCACCGGGCGGTCAGCATTTTATCCCAAGTAATAAAGCTGAAAATAATGATTCAAATGATTTTGTGTTAAATAATCATTTCGTTCCCAAGTTTAAACAAAATTTGATCGAAATCCTACATTTCTGACTGGGGTTTCTGCTTCTGGAAAGACGTTGGTTTTTGATTTTGGATCTCAAAATGATATAAATAGCTTTTGAGTATAATGACCTGATTCAAGGCAAACTGGCTTATTGCATTCGGCGCGTAGTGCGCGTTTATGCGCGTTGTGTCAGTTATGCGCGTTGTGTCAGTTCTGGTATCTTTGGGGGCTTTTGGGATCAAAATGTTTGAATAGAAATGTTTGTATGTACATACTAGATAACATCAAACTTGGATTTAAATCATGAAACCCAACCATTTGCGAGTTTTAAAAATGACACTTCACTGAATTTGGCGGGAATCAGCTTTTGTATATTGGCGTGTCCAGAAATGGATATTGAAGGGGGTGTTCAATTCAAGAAATTTCACAATTTATATAATTTGGCATTTCTTCTTCTTATAGGACTTTGTATGATATTTGTGAACACGAATATACCAAAAAAATAATAAATACTTGTACAGAAAAGATACTGTCGTGTACCCCATTTTAACAAATGGAAAACCCTGGACCTGCCACTGATGCCTTTCACACACTGTCCTTCTGTGACGTCACACTGAGACAAGTCACTCTGTGTTGAACGCGCCATTTATCAAACGCGCAACGTGCCGAATGCAAAAAGCCAGGCAAACTTCCCCTCCGTGAAATCAAAGATCCGCCTTTGTTATAATGCGTATATCCTTCCTTGAGAATTAATTGCTTTGTGAAACTTATCCTTAAAGAGGAACTGTGCAAACTAATCTCAAAGTATGATTAAGAAATGCAGACATGACAGAAGTTTTAAGGTTCTATTTGACTACAAGAGGACACCTTAAAGTCATTCATGTGTCATTACAAACACATAAAGTGGGTCTGAATTTCAGATCTTAACAATTGGGTATGTTTTGACTTCCCGACATAAAAGCGAAACATTACAATGAAAACACTTCTTTATTTTGATCTTTCAAGGGTTGTGTGCAAGGAAGTGTATACAAATTAAACCCAAAGAAGTGGCTAAGTTTTCTGAAGAAATAGGAAAAAGCATCAATATTCCCGCTTCCTGGAATGAGAAATGTATATACCTCCCGTAAAATGATATTGTTTAATTTCACGTGGTTCTTGAGCCCATCGTTGTTAGAAATTAGCACTGATACGTTGACACTGTATATGTAGGTTAGGGGGTTGTCAATATCAGTGACCTTGCTTCTGGTGACACCTCAGGAAACTGACATCCCTTCAATGTCTATAATCCGTATCGATATGAACAAGCAGAAAGTTTGGGAAATTCATACCTCGACATTACCACTGAAAACTAAATGTAGTCACAGTGACTGCATTTAAAGGGATAGTCGGTGGTGTCAAAATCGACTACCTAAGTAGTCACATATCTGTTTGACTACCCAGGTAGTCAAACATTTCCCTGGGTATAATGTAGTCAATATGACCACTTATGGTAGTCAAGGGGTAGTCAATACCCTTCTGTCAATATTATCGGGGCTTGCGCAGACACGTCCTCTGCATTACATCGGA